>CAAE01014991.1:403743-436986 GCA_000180735.1 Tetraodon nigroviridis
GCTCCTGTTTGAGTACCCGGAAAGCTCCAGCGCCGCTCGAGGTGTGGCACTGGTCTCTGTTTTAATTATTGTCATATCCATCATTATTTTCTGTATGGAAACACTTCCGGAATTCCGAGATGACCTGGACCCAGTTGTGCCCAATATTGGAAAGTCATTAAACCAGTCGAAAATTCATTCTTTTGCAGCACCATCTCGTGAAGCCATCTACGATCCCTTCTTCATCCTGGAGACCGCTTGCATTGCATGGTTCTTTTTTGAGCTGTGTGTCAGATTTTGGGTCTGTCCTAGCAAGAAAGATTTCTTCCACAACCTCATGAACATTATTGATATCGTATCCATCATCCCTTATTTTGTAACCGTGGTTACAGAAATTCTCACAACACCGGAGGAGAGCTCAGGACAGAACATGTCTTTGGCCATTCTGCGCATCATTCGCCTGGTTAGAGTATTCCGTATTTTCAAACTCTCACGACATTCCAAGGGTCTGCAGATCCTCGGACAGACCCTGAAGGAAAGCATGCGTGAGCTTGGTTTGCTCATTTTTTTCCTCTTCATCGGGGTCATCCTCTTCTCCAGTGCTATCTACTTTGCCGAGGTCGACGAGCCAAACACGCAGTTTGTTAGCATACCCGATGGCTTCTGGTGGGCCGTCGTTACCATGACTACTGTCGGTTATGGGGACATGTGTCCCATCACCTTGGGAGGCAAAATGGTGGGCACGCTGTGTGCCATCGCTGGAGTGCTAACCATTGCTCTGCCTGTCCCCGTCATTGTTTCCAACTTTAACTACTTCTACCACAGAGAGACAGAAGCTGAGGACAAGTGGCCCCTGGCAGATGCCGTTGAGCAAGCCATGAGCACCGAACCTGAAACCACCAAGGGCAGCAGACTCTCACTCAACAGAGCCAACGGCATCTGGGAGTGTAACAAACAGAGGTGAGAGCACAAGGGCCAACGGACTGGAAGGAACAGCTGTGAATTCCATAATCCTCTGGTCTCATGGATCACGGACACGTTTTTCCATAGGAAGTGAAGTATTTGTCTGTAGATGTGCTGTACTGTGGTGCAGTGTGGAGAACTTCACTAACCCTGACTTATATATTAGTTCAGGATAATTGTTCTATGTATTTGTTTTTCATTTATTGAGATATGTAATTTATTCTTTTAGGTTTGTAATAGTATTCTACCTAACCACTAATACAGTATATTTGATAGTTTCATTTTAACCTCTGTCTCCAGTCTATTGCTACTGTTTTCAATGTAAGAGCAGCGAAGTCAATTTTTTTTGTCAATATAATAATTTGCAAACTTTTGAGCTAAAAAGGCAATAGAACACCATGCAAAAGAATGTTATCTTGTCAGTTCCTAAATGTGAGAATAATGTTTCTTTCATTGTTTTTTTCCCCGTTATGCATGAATTACTAGAAGATTGAATAAGTGACATGATAACATCCTGAAATAGGATTAGAATAAATGTCTTGTTTGGAGCTTGGTTGCTTATCAGATATTGATTGAAAAGTGTTTTGTGTGTTTGGGCTGCAACTGTTTAAAATACTTGAGAAGAAACATGTTTGAAATCTCTACTCTAAATTTTATATTTTGCCTACATTATGTCCAATGTCAGACTATGCAGGGAATGTTTTATTTGCTCACGTAATATCATCATCTTTGCTTCTTATTTCCCAATAAAACCCTACTCACTGTTTGACGGTATGAAGGGGGACCAAATCATTTTATGGACAAAAACATTATTTAAGATACGCTTTTTGGGAAATAATGTTTAACATTTTAAATAGTTTTTTTTAAGGCAACTTTTTATTTTGTCCAGACCAAGACTTTTACAGTATAAAAATTGTAAAAATGCCTTGATTCATACTGAATTGATTATTTACTTAAAGAAATTTCTAAATTCTGATTTTGTTTTTAAAAAGTTATCTATGCTTCAGTGTTCTAAGCCTGCAGTAACAGCTGTATTTGTAGGGAAACACAGCTGAGCCTCAACTCAGTCCTGAAAAAAGAAAAATGAAACACTCTGATATATTAAATCCAGATACGACATCGTATCACTGAGGACTAAAACAGCTTTTGATATTAATCCAGCTGACTCTTTCTGGTGATTTATCCAGAACGTGTGTGCGTGTTTGTGTGTGTGTTTCCAAACACTGTCAGTCAAGCAAACTGCATTCCAGACGAGGTTGAGAAGTCCTCTAAAGCTCAGTTCTCACCAAGTGGTGCATTTTAGAGTTTAGCACAGTAACATTTTAGAATAGTAACTCATTCCAATAGCTGCACCAGCTCTAAAGGTGACATCACTCCAGTTTGATAAAATGTACAGAATGCGCATTTTGAAATCCTTACTGCATTAGTCACCATAGAGATAACATGATCATAGAGATATCTGTCCCTTTAATCTGCACCTGTTATAGAATATCTAAATATATAAATGTAAAATGTTGTCACAGCTGCCTGCAGTGTACCAACCCACACTTGTCAATTATCTGATAGCTGTTTGGATTGAGGTGTTAGCCTTGATTGCTGCTGTTTCAATGCTACAAATGTTTAAAAAAATTCTAATGTCTAAATAAGGTTTAGGAGAAGAAGGCTAGAAAATTGAGGGAGAAGTACAATCAGTTGTTGGTGTTTTTTTTTTTTACTAGGTTTTTGGGGACACACAAATACACACACACATACACATACGCACACACATGTTCATTAAATGATTCATGTGAGATCTGCAACATCTGTTTAGGTTTGTTGATTAAGGGATAAGGATTAATCTGAATTATCCTGCACAATTTACCCTCCGACAAACACAGAGTTGATGTTACTCACATATAGCGTATTTTAGGATTTGATGAACACAGCTTCTGCATGTCAGGTAATAAAGGTCACTAGCCTTTTGTAGACTCTCACAAAGCAATGCTTATTTCTCTTTAGTGCTTTATCTCTAAAAAATCAGCAAATCTGTGCAAGCATCTGTCCCCCAGCTCATGTATCTGCTAAAAATGTATCCCTTCCTTCATATTTTTATCTGAGTGAACAATATGACTCAAACCTTCTGCAGAAACTGTTCTTTTCTTGAATTTGTAAAGAAAGAAGCCCCATGTCTGGGGCTTTGCAAGGCCAGCTGTTTGGTGGCTGACTGTCTGGATCAGTGGCTGTTGTGGGACAGCAGCAGATGTGTGTGACATCCACATGATCCGTGCTGGTTATATAACAGGATCATTCCACAGGTAACACACATCTACAAGGCAAGAAAACACTGAGATTAAACACTACATGGAAATAAATACCACAAACAAGTACATTTTGGGTCTCATTATGTTACTTTAGAGTTATCATAACCTTTGGACCCATGCTCCATCTTGTCATTATATATACAAAAATTGATTTGATTTGATTTTATGGTTCTAGTATTCCACCACAGGGCGATGAATCAATTGCTGTTGGCGAAGGGTTCGGGGAGGGGGGGGGGGTGGGGGGGGGGGGGGGTTGTGTTTTGTTGGTTTTTTGGTGGGTGTCGGAATAGAGAATTTATATTGAATAACTTCCCCTGCCCCCACCCCGGAAAGGGCTTCTCCCATCTTACCTGAGTATGGAAATGCTTTATGACTGAGTGAACGCTTTCTTTAACATCAAAGTCTGGTCACTGTCAAAAAAAATCAAATATGAGCCTTGAGCCACTGACACCTCATGACTAAGTAAGAGTCCAGTAAGACTAAGCTTTATTGAAGTGCCAAGTCCCATATTATCGAGTTAAAAAGTGCAGCATTTAGCCTCCTGCATTTGAAGCTTAGTTGGGCTCAAATGCCACAAATGGATACAATTTATTTGTAATCTAAAGGCATTTGATGATTTGACACATTCTGAAATCTGACATTATGTTCTCTGAAGTCATATCAGGTTAGTAACTTCTATTAATGTGCAGCCTCCAAATAGGAGCTCACAGCACTCACTTCTCCTGTTTACCGTAAAAACCGGACTATAAGCCGCTACTTTTTTCCCAAACTTTCAACCCTGCGGCTTATGCAATGATGCGGCTAATGTATGCATTTTTTCTAACGGCCGCCAGGGGCGCTCGAGCAGAAAAGGTAAGAGTGAGACCGGTGGAATATATGTGTCGAGGAAGATGCAAGTTTAACGTAACTTCGAGCTTTGTCCGTGAATAAAATTAGCATGAACAGACCCTCATCATGGAAAATGCAAGAAGAAATGCATATGACGCAGCTTTCAAGTTAAAAGCAGTCGAGCTGGCTTTCAGTGACTTTTACCGTTTTTTTTAACCAGCCCTGTTAGTGCTGTGCTACCGTATTCCTGCTGTGTTACTGCCGCGTCACAGGCACTGTTTGGAAAGAAAAACTAAGGTATATTCTTAAAACTTTGAAAACTCTCTCTGTGTACCGTCTTTCTTTGTAAATATGTTTACATGTTTTAATGTGGGCACATGCGGCTTATATACAGGTGCGGCTTGTGTATGTACAAAATCGGTTTTCCTCTAAAAATGTAGTGGGTGCGGCTTATAATCAGGTGCGCTCTATAGTCCGGTTTTTACGGTAATTCTAATTAGCTGCATTGCTAATAAGCCCCCTGCAGCTGAAATTGCAACGTAATCTTATCTCACAAGACACTGAAAAACATAATGATGAGCGTGTTTGTTTCTTCGTGCAGAAGTCAGCTGATATCATTCACTCACATTTCTGGTTACACGGTCCACTACCCGACTTTATAAAGTCACAATCTTGGTGGTGCCATATATGAATGCTGACTATATCCACAAAAGCCTTCAGTTGTGTTCTTCATGAAGTGAACAGACATGTAAGACATAAACTGCATGACTGTGTGCAACAACTGTTTCTCAGTGATGTGATTATGCAATTTTGAGAATTTCTTTGTTTTTCTTTGCCCACTTTTTCTGACAACGAAACTACGAGACTGAAACCTTAAACATTGTGTTGTATTATTAATATTATTGTTAGTGTTATTATGTTATTATTATACAGTATTACAGTATACAGACACATGTCCTTTATCTTAAGAATTAATGGCTTTAGCAATAAATATAATTGCTATATACTTGACATTTTCTTTTTACAGCTAATATTATGAACAAAACTGGAGTAAGACTTTCATGCATCATACATAGAATAAATACACCCTTGCAGCATAAATATTAATTATCAATAAACCTACTTAAAAAAAAATTCTACCAAACCATCAAAAACATTCTTATCACTTTCACATGCTGGGATTTACGGTTACAGTCGTAGAAGAAGGCGTCACGAGGCCTTGTGGAAAAGTGCAGCCTTCCTCTGCTTCTGTGTGGCCACAACCAGAAGGTGAAGCTTCAGCCACTTGAACAGCAAAATGAAGGGCATCATCCTGAAACAGAGACAAATATTTCTAGTGAAATACATGAATCTGAGGCCTTATGAAGGACAAGAAAATGTTATAACGGGTAATAATGGTTCTAACCGATCATTCAAATTCTTCTCGAGTGTATAGATGAATATGTTGAACATGAAGATTGTCAAAAATCTCAGGCCTTGATAAGTCCAGAACAACAACTTTAGTGTCCGCTCGTACAGCACCTCCAGTCTGAGTAAAGAAGAGACCAAAAAAAAAAAAAAAATCCAAAACAGTGTAAATAATAATAACAATTTTGATGTGTGTTAAAGGTTGTAATTACCTGCGCCTGCATAGGAGTACAGTGTAATACGACACTACAACAGGCAGAAACAGGTAGGAGAGGATTCTTGCTGGATATCCAAGCATGCCCAGGTAGGAAACAATGTTTCCCAACAGAACTAAAGTATAATCATGAAAGCATATTAATTGAAATTACTAATATTTTTTATGCACTGTAGAATACATGATGCCTCTGTGTGCGTACCATTCTGCACCATACCAAAATGAAGAAAAGGATTTCCATTTGACTTCTTGCATGTCAGAGCTGCCTTTCTTCAGACCTGCGACATCTGTGAATGATGTCAGCACCTTTCTGTCTTCCTCTCTCTCCTTCTTTTTGTCTGTTTCTCTGTGAACTATCAATGTCTCTTTGTTAGGGCTCTTTTGCTCTTGGAATTCTTCATGCACAGTCAAATAGGGGATCAGATCTGCACACAGGGAATGATATGGAAGAACTAAAGCAGTTGGGACGGAGCGTGAGAAGTCCTGTTCAGTCAATTTTGGGAAACAAGAATGCCTCACCATTGCTCAGAAGAAAATGAATGCCGTCTTTGTAGCCGCTATTGTAGGCCTCTTCCAGAGTCTAACAGGAGAAAGAACATTGGGAAATATTTGACCGGGGCACAGCAATATACAACGATTGAATCAGTTAGGGCCCCCATAACAAGACACATCTAAATTTGAAATAGTTTTAATATACAACGGTTATTTATGGACATTATGTAAAAAAATTAAAATTGGGTGCATCTATAATAAAATTAGCCAATGAGAAAATGCAAATGTTCAAAAATGTTCTCCTGAGACAGACCCAACTGACCTCCAAAGCCATGGGGTAAAGAGCATTTATAATCCTGAGGCTGTTGGCAAAGTTGCCCTTCAGTATGGTTCCACTCACGACCATGTCCAACATGGAATGCTTGTCTTTTGGACAGATGTCAGTCTCTCCAGAGAAGGGACACACTGTTAAGATATCGCTGCAGGACACAGGCAGGACTGGCAGCATGCTAGTGAAGCCTCCATCTACATAGTGCTGAGGTATAAAAGCATTAACATTATGAAACAGACCAAATATTACCATCAAAGTGTATTTTTTTTTAAACTAAACACTTACTATTCCTTTGATGGATGGAGCCATCATCCCACAGTAACCAGGTACAAAGCAGCTACACAGCAAAGCCTAAGAAAGAGTGATAACCATGTTAAAGGAGGTACGAGAGGCAGATCCTGGGGCCCATTGATGTTTTTCTGTCTCCAGTGTAACCTTTTTAAAGCCCTTTCTTGTCATAAAACTAACCTGTACAACATCGTCTTTGGACTCAAAGTCAGACTTAATGGTGAGCTTTCCGTCGTCCATTCGGGTCATAGCTACAGCAAGTCGCCCGTTGGCCAGGTGGTGTGCGTTTGAAGGAAGATGCTTGTGTAAAACCATTTCTAACCAGTGGAGAACATTGACCGATGGGTTAAACGGTCCCAGCATGAAAGCTCTCAACTGTTTAGCAAAGTTTATCATCTCATCCCGCATGGAGACTGCAACACAAAACACTCGGAATGAGGAATCATGTATAGAAGACATAGATTTGGGAAAAAAAATAAAGGTACCCACCCAGGCTGACTTCACACACCACAGCAGCCGCTACTAGAGACCCTGCAGATGCACCCAGGACACGCGGGGCTGAGCCGATCTTCCAGGGCGCGTAATTTAACAAACACTGGGCGACCCCTAACTGGTAGGTTGCCATGAATCCAGATCCAGAGAAGGAGATGGACGGAGGGACGTCTCGATGATGACAACTGAAGACTCCAGGGGCCATTTCAAAGGTGTCCTAAAACCTGTGTTTAGGAGAGTGGCAGCGTTTCTTTTAGCTTAGACGAAGAACTTAGAATGGGTGTTTGTTTGAAACTCGCCTCTTTAATTCAGTCTCAATTGGACACACATAATTGGTCACAGCCATGTGATGGTTTGCTAAACACAACACTTATCAATGACCTATTGTTACTTTTATACAACTTGTTCTTTCCACGAATATTACTCAAAATAAAGGAATTAAAAATCCTGAGCCCCCACATATTTATATACCGTAATTTTCACATAATACAGCACATTCTTTATAGCTCAGGTCTCCTGTGTTTGTTTTTCGCAGCTCAGTTTAGTCCTAAAATAGTTTATTGTCCCCAAAATGACGGTGAGGCAGAGAGTGAAAATGGTAGGCATTTTTTTAAAAATCTATTTTGCAAGATCAAATCACAACAATTTATCTCGTTTAATCAGAGACACTGGGGAAGTCAGTGTCCAGCAATGTATCTTCTTTTATTATTTGTAATAATAACAAAAACAAATATTTATTAACAAAGATTTATTCGTAATCATGTCACTTTGACCAGATTTTCAGCTCAAAAATCAAAACACAGAATTCTGGTTGCTAAGCAAAATGAAGAAGCATAAATCACATGTTGGTAGATCAGTTAAGCATTCAAATAAATATTTTTTTCTTTTTTGGGGGGGAAGGGAGTTGTTAAAGAAAAAAAAAATTTACTCTGTTTCAGGTTTTATATTCCAACATTAGACTGATTTTTGAGATCTTGTGCATCTGTACTGACTGAAAAAGGTTTAACACACAGCACTTGCTAAGGAGAAGTCTGTGGAGAGGCACGATCTGGAGAAACCTCAAAATTATCCTCACTCCAGTCATGTGGAGAACTGGGTTCCTGCAAGTCCTCCATCTGAGTGTGTTCTTCTGGGGTATTGGAACGATCAGTCAACAGTTTCTTGCTTTTAGGGAGTTTCAAAAACCTTCAAAAACAGGAAAGGAGAATTGATGTGCGATAATGAAGTGAAAATACAGGAGGAAAATGAGTAGAAGAGGACACAGACCTGAAGAGGAGTTTTTGTCCCCGTTCTTTTTTAATGATGTTCAACTTGTAGTAGTGCCGCAAAGCACGGGACATCTTCTCATATGTCATATTGTCTCTGTGCTGTCGTATGACATTATAAAAGTTGTTTTTTTTCTCCATGAGTGCTGGTTTATCTGTGTGAAGTGAGGTTCACCAAACATGCTTCTCACCTTGTGGTTTCCCCAGAGATGTGCCAGTCCATTTGGATCCACCACTCTGAACCACAAGGTTGTCCTGGTCTTCCCCATCGGATGTATTCTTGGTAACGATCATCACACAACAGCTGATGCACATAGTCCCACAGCAATCTGCACTCTGGTCACAAAAATGACAAAATTCACATTTCCCATTGGGTGTTTGACATATAATGTGGTTTAAAAATGTAGAAACTGGACAATCTGAGCTGTAATACTAATAATGGGAAATTTCTAAAGTAACTGTCATTATAATATCGCCTTAAAAAATAGAACGTTAATCGGTTCGCCCTCTGCTGGCCAAAATATATAAAGAAATGCTAATTTATTAGGGCATTTACGCCGCATTTAAAATAAGAAAAAAATAAATAATAAATAGATAAAAACTACCTGGAATGTGGCCACTGACAGTATGAGGTGGGGAGTGTTTTGCTGTGTTTGGTTTGGACAAGTTTAGTGGCTCCATGCCGACAACCTCACTTTGAGGAGGTATCTCTGCCTGGCTCTGAGGTGACGAAGGGGAATCTGCTGGCACGTCAATGAGGAAAGACATAAGCAAGGAACAAAAGAAGCAGACAGGGACAGAAAAAAAAAAATCAGAGATGCATGACACTGAAAAACTGTTTTTGATATAGTGAGGGGGCCATACTCACTAGTGTGTGTAACTGTGTGTGTGGGATACATGTAAACGATCACAGGACAATTTCTGACACTCGCCACGGCCTCTGGTGGGCTCGTCACGGGGGTTACACCTGCTGCCACCGAGAGAAAATGTACAAAAGAGATATGAAGAAAAAAAAAGCATTTAAAGCGAAAGCAAAACTGATTTCACAACCAGCAAACGCTTGCACTTCTTTTACTTTCTAATTCTAACTTATCTAATCAAACAAGAGACTAGCAAACACGTACATGTAAATGAATACAAAGAATGAAATATTGCTCACTGCCAGCTTTTAGGTCCCTTTATACAAGTACTTTATCAAAACCTTAATGAATAATGCACTCACATGCCAAACAAAGTGATTAAATGACATCGCCTCTAACAATGCATGAAAGTACATAACGTGAGCCTGAGTGTGATGTGTTAAAAAGTACTTCCATTTGTATTTGTGTTGGTCTGGAAATGTAATACTACTAACAAGAGGTGAGAGATGCAGTGAATCAAATGAATCCCTCCATTCCGACCAACCTTGGCTGTCCCCACCCCTGGCTGACTCTTGGGCATCGAGAGGAGGGGTCCGTCGACTGACTTTGCTGTCCGTGTCCACAGTCGGGAGTGAAGAAGGCCTTTTGGGGGGTTGACTCCGCCTTTGCATTTTCACACACTGCAGAATCTCGTACAGAACATCACCTGCGTAACGCACAAGATGAACGTGACGAGCTCAAGGAAGTGACGCCCTGCAGATGTGCGCGGACATTTACCTGAGCTGGGGCAGCGGCGCCTGAAGTCCTCTTTGGTGAGCAGGCACAAGGCTCTGCCGTTCATCTCAAAGCGTCCCCTCTCCGGCCTCCGCAGGGAGTATTCCCTCTGCGCCCAGTGGAGCCAGAGGGTCACATCCTCTTTGTCCCACAGTGACGGGTTTATTCCTGCAACAACACACACAAAACAGCTTTTACCAGAGGACCTCGGCTCTGCTTCCCCCATGAAACAGAAACTCACGCAGTCGTCCAGGCAGGTGCCACAGGTCTTCCTGAGTGGGGGGGCTGCCCATGGGCAGCTTAGTGGAGCTGGAGTGATGCACATTGACAGGAGCGTTTCCATGCAACATGAATGTAGGATTGTTTGCTTGCTGAATGTCCACCAGAATCACACATGCAACTAAAAAAAAAAAAACAGATCATGAAATGAACTCTGATTACAGCAGAATTAAATCCATTGATCAGAAAAAGGGTTAAGAAATTCTGCCCCAGAAACCTGAGCTCACCTTGGTCAAAGGAGACGAGGAAGTGTTCTCCACACAAACGCACTCGATTGAACCGAAAACCAGGTTTGTCGCCCTGGTCACAGGTCGCCAAAATGTTAACAATAACAAAATATGGCAAGCAAACCAAACCTTTCTTATGGCTCTTTTTTTCAGTCTCTCTCTAAACCTTCGACGGCAAAAAAAAAAAGTTACATTTCACATTGCATTCTTCCGGGAAGTGAAAACGAAAGAAACACTATCCTCCTTCAGGGTTATGCGCAAAACAGGCGGACTGGAGGTGGCGGCCGCGGGCGCAGTTTCCAGAATTACTGTTTCACTTGCGCCTCGGAACTAAAGGGGCATTTCCAGGAATTGTCACGGTGAGGAAAAACTCCTCCTTTTTTCCAATATATGTATGGAAAGAGGGATTTCAAAACAAGTTATAAATAAATGGAACTTTGAAAAAGAACGGAGCAGTACGCGTGCGCTGCTCCTCCTCCAAACCAGTCTGGATACAGCGCCAGACCTCCGCCCCCGGTAGCCCTGACCGATCAGAGCAGGTAAAAGGCTGTAAACTGGGCACTTTTGAGTATTATCCCCTAATTTAATTCGTAGTTTTCGCCATGGGTTGTTTGGATTAACGGTTTATTGTGCCGATTGTTGGAAGCGTGTCAACCAGCGATTTCAAGTTTAGTGCAAATAACGATGAGTTTATAAAACACCAACCTGCAACATTATGATTGTATTGGTATTCGTCTGGTGTTTTGCGCTCATGTGCGCCTATCTCTGCTTTCACCAGTCATGTGGGTTGAAAAAGTGTCGCAACAGCTGGGTCGGCCAACACGGTCCGTGGCCGGATGGCTGGTGACCAAGTTCTTCAAAGTCAACAATCAGGTCGTTGAAGAAAAGGCTGTGCTGCACTGCCAGATTCAGCCCGAAGACACAGTCCTGGAGCTGGGTCATGGACCAGGACTTGGTCTGCATTGCGCAGCTAAAATGCTCACGGGGCCCAGGGGTCGCCTTATTGGGGTGGATTACTCTGAATACATGCATCAGGTTAAATCTTTTTTTATTTTTTATGATTTTGTGATAATATTGTTATAAAAAGCCTTTAAAAACTTTTTTTTTTCATTTGTAGATGGCAAGTAAGAGGCTTAAGGACCTTGTTGCCAGTGGAAAATTGACCCTACACCACTGTGATGTAGCAGCAATGCCTCTGGAAGACAACTCTGTGGATAAAGTCTTCCACTGTAACTGCTACTACTTCTGGCCTGACCTCCGGAAGGGAGGTGCAGAGATCCACCGAGTGATGAAACCAGGTAGGCGCCAGTCTTGTGGGTATCAATAAAACTAAGGCCTTATCCTCTTGTCAAGAGTTTCTTCTTTTTTTGCATGCAATATTTGCCGCCAGGAGGTCTCATGGTGACCACACTCAATCTGTCCCGCATCGCTGCTGCAGGTAAAAGGAATGTGTTTTCAGGGGAGAACTGGCACCCTGACGCCTACATGGCGGCTCTGAGAGATTCTGGCTTCACTCATGTCAGAATGGAGGATAAACAGGATAAAGATGCTACTTATCAAGTTATCTTTGCAACCGCCTCCAAGTGCAATTAAAATTAGAGAGAGTGTGTGTTTCTTTTATTCTAATAAAATAGTTCATTGTCATTTTAAAAATGACTATATGTGCGGTTCCAGCAAGTTTTGTTATGATTAATAATGTTGGAACTAATTGTATAATAAAGGTCTAGTCGCTACAAACTTTTTTTGTGTTTAAATACCCCTGGCCTTTTTTAATCTTAGCCCTGTGATGAGCTAGTTGATCGTTTATATTGTACCCTGAAGTGGAAGGAAGATGGATGGAATAAGACAAATAACAGAAAAACTTTGAAGATTACAGAAAAAAACGGAAACTGAAGGAACAGTTTGCACTGGTATATAAAAGTGGATTATTAGTCTCAATTTGAATTCAATTTTGAATTCTTTTTCAAAATTATTGCTCTGACAAAATCTTCAGTCTGTTGAGTTTGGTGAATAAGTCCTCCTGAACAACAGGTGGCGGTGGCGGAAGTTTTAAATGCGAAGAAGAAGAAAAAAAAAAAGTAGAGGAAGAAGAAGTCCTCCAGAGAGGGAAATACAAAACTCTCGGGCGTTTTTCTTTTCTGTCTGTAATTTTCAAGCTGTTGTTTTTTCTTTTACGGGTAAGAATATACGTTTTTGAATGATGTTTACAATTTTGGCCATGTCATGGTAGTTAGACGGACTGCTATTAGCGACAAAAACGTACAACATTATGCAACATGCCACATTGTGGTTGCTATTTGCATCGAGACAGAAGACTCAAAAACTAAAACACGTCTTTTTCGTCCATTTCTAGCAATCATGCAAAGGGCTTCTCGTTTAAAGCGTGAACTTCAGATGCTCAGCACCGAGCCTCCTCCGGGAATAAGCTGCTGGCAGGCCGAGGAGCGGATAGACGAGCTCCGGGCCCGTCAGTATCCACAAACGGAGACGATCAACGCTGCGTTCAGCTAATCTGTGGATGAAAATCTAACCATAAAGCTTCTGTTTCCCATTCTGTGTTACAGAGATAGTTGGCGGAACAGAGACTCCATACGAAGGCGGAATTTTCACATTAGAGATAAAAGTCCCTGAGCGGTATTTAAATCAGTTTTACCACAGATCATTGACCAACAGTAATTATAAATACTGATTATACTGATTATTAACCTCTCTTGTAGCTATCCATTCGAGCCCCCCAACATACGGTTTTTGACCCCCATTTACCACCCCAACATTGACACTTCGGGCCGAATCTGCCACGATGCTCTCAAAGTACCACCAAAGGTTGGGCCTCCTTTTTCTCTTACAGTGACAGAGATTATATGTATGAATAACAGAACAATGTAACAGTAAACACTCTTTCATTAGGGTGCCTGGAAGCCATCTCTCAACATCTCCACAGTCCTGACCTCCATTCAGCTGCTCATGGCTGAGCCCAACCCAGATGACCCCCTGATGCCTGATATAGTAAGGTTTATACATCAAATACGTGGTCCTATAACAGTTTTACCAAAGTAACACCGTAAAAATACTTTTGATATTGATATAATTATGAAAATAGAACCCACAGTCCTTACATATAAGTGCTACTCTGCTGTGTTTCATTATGACGCAAACCTACCTGTTAAACTAATCTATTTTTTGTTTCATCTGTGATCCACCACATGCTGTATAACTGAAAACTCACCTTTCTGAAACAGTCATCAGAGTTCAAATACAACAAACATCTGTTCGTGGAGAAGGCCAGGAAGTGGACCCAAGAACACGCTTTTCAGAAGAATAAAGTGAGTGTCTTTGCTCTCTGTCTGATACAGTCTTCATGTGAAACTCTCTTTTTTTATTTATCTTTTTATTACTGCTGTTAACTTCTTTTTTATAATTCGTGGGTAATCGGTGCTATTCTTCCCTTGTAGTGGCATTTTTCATCCACAGGGTGGGGCTGTGGTCTTTCCGCACAATGTTATCCAATTATTTAAAGCGGTTTTATTTCTATTTGTTTGACCTCCAAAGTTATTGCTGTTGTTTTTGAAAATTAAAATGGGTTTTCCTGATAATAACCTCCAAAATACCTTGTTTGTGTTTTTGTCCAGGGTGCAATGGATGACACCAAAGAGAATATCCCGGACCAGAAAGCCTTATGTCGTAAAAGAGATGCTGCACACAAGGAGGGAGAAACAGCAAAGAGATTCTGCATGTAATATTTGATTTGCTGTTCCCCCTTGCCTTTAATACAAATAATTGTTTCCATTTCAATATCTAAATATTCTGTTTATGTATAGATTTATTTGACCTAAATAAATTTTCTTTCAGGGCGAATTTATCCTTTAGAACTTTTGTTGCCAGACTCAAGATGTGGCGTGGTAGTGTATTGCTTCATATTAACCTCAGTCCAGTGGGTATTTTTTAAAATTTATTATGAAGATAGTTTTATTCAAACATATGCATAGCAGTTGTATACAAATTATGTACATCCAAAATTGCATTTTTACAAACTAAGGGTTTATCTTAAACATATAAAATAATATATTTGCTGTTTATCATATAAGAAAGGGAGACAAACATCACGATGTTGTAATGAGTCAATACCATGGTAGTTCAGAGGTAGTTACATCGTATGTACATATTTGTAGTCTGTTCTAATGTCTGGTGAAAGAGAGCCACTCCATGGCTGTGTAATTGTATTCCCCCTGTGATGTTGCATATTTAAGACAGATTTATGTAAACTACATAACTGCGAACTGACGCCTGTGTCATCATGTCGCATGCGAAGAGATACCGTTTAAAGAACAACCTTGCACATTATCCAAAAAAAAAAATCTCTCTAAAAAAAAAGTTAGCTTACCCTGGTAAAAGTTTCTGCTGTTTATGTCCACTCCCTTTGTTTGAAACAAGCCTTAGCAATAAAATAGATGATGCATTACAATAATTAATACAGTAACTCCACTTAAAATGTAACCACCTAATCTGTAACCGCTAATCATGACTTATCACATTATAAACATTACAAATCTACCGGTTCTAATTTACCCCGACTAAGCCTCTCGTTTGCAGGCTGCCTTTTTGCTTCATGCAGTTTTTATAGTTCTTTAGTCATAAAAGTCCTGGATTGATGCGAGATAGGGCTCTTTTTTCAGAACCAAGCTTGTTGTTTGTTCCTGGAGTTCCTAAGAGGGGACGTAGTCCCGTTTTACCGTCTGTGGACTCTATAGACGATGCTTGTCGGAAAGGTCTCTGTGTGACTGTTTCAGTGACAATCGCTGGGTGTCCTCGTGCAGAGGTTCATGGAGGAGTTGAGGTTGCGGAAGAGCGATGTAGAGAACAAGTGTTTAGACTCACTTTCTGGATCCGAGCTCTTTGTGCAGTTGTTCAGGCTCCCTTGTTCTGTCCCCCTTTCTCTATCTCTGGCAGTGGGTATCTGACAAGGGATGAGTAGAAGCGAAGAAGCTGAGGAGGATTGGGAAAACCTGATGGGATCTCGTTGGGAATGACGGGTGGACACCCCGCTGTAGAGAACGTTGGGCTCGGCCAGAGCAGACGAGTCGGAGCAGGAGCTCTTCTCCGTCCCCACGGAAACCAGGGAATCCAGGGTGCGATCCCTGCGCAGCTTTGAGCGCGCTTTGGGATGAGGCCAGAGGAAAAACTGGGAGAGGTCTCGTGTGAAAAGGAGGAAGAGGAGAGGATTCAGGCAGGCGGGTAGTGGCTGAAGAAGCAGAAGAACTGATTTGAGCACCTCCTCTCCCAGGGACAGGAGACCCAGCAGGGAACACAGGGACAGGAAAGCTACCGGCACATAAAGGAGGCCATTGGTGAAAATTAGCCACGCAACATGTTTAATCATGGCGCAGTCCCACAGGCCTTCAGCCTCTCCTCGAAGCAGCTCCCAGTAAAGGCGGATATGTGAACCCGTTACTATCAGCAAACACAAAGTGTTCATCATGATGAGCGCTAAGGAAAAGCCCAGCGAGGAGGGCAGTCGAGAGGAGGGGGGTGGCAATGGCGAGGGCAGACAGAAAGGCGAGGATCCATACGTCCCCCACGCCGATTGCCAGCGGCAGTGAAGCCAGGGTGAGAGAAAGAGCCAAGCAGAAAAGCGCACTTGTGCGTACGCTCCCAAAAGAAGGCAGCTTTCCGTAGACACGAGCACATGTCATACTCACGCCGCACTGCACAGCTGCCAGAGTCAGCAGCAGCACGCTAGCTTCGGACGCAAACACCCAGACCCATCCCGTGGCCTGACAGCCAGACCCCGCCTCCCAGCGGGCGCCATGGTCGGCAAACTCTCCGAGAGTGAGAGCGTCCACAAAGGCCAGGGTCCCGGTACACATGCCCGTCAGCAGGTTGGAGCCCCCCATGCACGCCACGGTGAAGCGGAGCGGTGAGAGGTAGCTGGGGGAGCTGAAAAGGGACAGGAGCAGAAAGGAGTTCCCCAGCAGAGCCACCAAGGAGATGAACCACAAGCCTACGCGAACAGGCCAGCTGCCCAGCAGGGAGTCACAGGGACAGAAAGGACCTGCAAAGACACAACCCATCAGTCCAAACTTTCGATTTAACCTCCATTTAACAGCCTCACGTACCTGGAGTGGGAGTGCACTGGACACTGGTCTGTAGTTTGGATTCTTCTATTTCTAGCTGGGAACTCCTCCAGGTCAGGGTCGTCTGGAATTGAACAATGTTGAGGTCAAAAACACTTCCAACATCTTTGAGTCAGCATGCTCTATTCACCCTCACGAGCTTCCGTAGAGTTTAATCTGCATGTGTTTCGTGTTTAATTAGCTCAGACTTGCAACAATGTTGCTTTATTCTTTATTTTCTTACAGTGTGTGTCAACGTGGACAGGGTACACGGGCGCCGTCCTCTTGTGGAGATCCTCGTCGGCGTGGCTCTGCTCTGTGCCCCACTGGCCGGCCGCTTTGTAGCTGTCACAGGACCCGTAGACGCAGCACTGGTAGGCATAAGGCATCTCTACAACCCTGTAAGAGGAAAGATACAACATGACAAACAGCCTGGGGGGAAAATCCACAGCTGATGCTCTGAGGAAGTTTGCTATCAGTTCTTTAGAGTGGGTTTTGTGTTAGCTATTCACGTGAATGTTCTAGTAAGTACAGTATTTGTTATCCTTTTCCTCTTGCACTTGACATCATGTATCATAAAGCATACATGATCTGTATTATGCAAACATTTACAGTGTAGTAATTGATTTTGACGTAGGTTTCTGGCAGGAGACCTGTTCTGGATAAAGTTCTTTAGAAATGTTGACATCACCACTCACCACCATCCCCTCTCATTTTAAAACTCATAGAGTACAAA
Organism: Tetraodon nigroviridis; assembly: GCA_000180735.1. NCBI lineage: Eukaryota > Metazoa > Chordata > Actinopteri > Tetraodontiformes > Tetraodontidae > Tetraodon > Tetraodon nigroviridis. The sequence goes on from CAAE01014991.1 coordinate 421,289, forward strand.
TATTTCATACAAAGAAGGGGGGGCTTGCAGTAATTAGCTTACTGTCAACACTGCCTGCTTTTGGTAAATTGAAGGTATTAAAACAAAATCGTGTTGGAGAGATAATTAGAAAGGTATGTGCCTGTATTACCTCATACGGGGAAAATGATCAGGGCTGAAGGCGTCATATAACTCCACGTTGCCTCTGAGTTTAAGATGGGTGAGACCACCTAAACCTGCAACAGGCACTGAACTCAGCTGGTTTTCAGTCAGGTCCCTAAAACCACAGAAGGAAATAGAGGGAAAAGGGTAAGTTTAGAACATGATTAGCTATTTGTTACAGGGCAAGAAAAGTGTGTCTTTTCCTCTTTCACCTTCTCTCCTGGAGTTTAAACACAAATTATTCATAATTTTTTGGAGAAAAGCAGAAAAGAGGTGTTTTGGAGGTGGAAGAAGACTCTTAATGACAGGTGTGTGTCCACTCACAATTTCATTAAAGATTGTAGCGAGGCAAAGGCGTCCGGGTGGATCCATGTGATCATATTCCAGCTAAGATCCCTAAAACATTTATGGAAACAAAGCAAAAATGGATGGAAAAAAAGCTCAGGCTGTTTAATGTAAGAAAAAATATTCTCCCAGAATTTTATCAAGTTTGAATGTATAGCTGTTGAATGCTTCTGTCCAATGTCCAAGTTAATGTACGACTTACAGCGCTCTCAGGGAGGTGAGCTGCTGAAAGGTGCTCGACTCTATCCTCCTGATTTGGTTATGCTGCAGGCCTCTGCCAAGACACACACACACACACACACACAGTATATAAAATGGAAATGGAAGCGTTGTGTCCGGTATGTGTGCGGTGGTGTCGGGGGCTTGAATTACGCACATCTCCTGCAGCGAAGAGCAGCGGTAAAAGCTGGGCAGATGCTGGATCTGGTTGTAGGACAGCTCCCTGCAACAATGCACAAAGCACATAAACAGTGACCAGCTGTGATTGCAGCGTGGGAAATGACAGCCCCGGCGAGGGTATTTGGGTGTAGGTTCAGCTCCGTGAGTACGACAGGACCATCGTTTAGTGGGTGAGTCGGGTGGGTGATTGGATTTCACAGCACAGTGATTGAACAAATGCTTCAGGGCTCAGTCGCTATCAGCTCTCTTTTATTCTTCTACCTCTACGCATCCACCTCCAGCGTGCACGTATACTTACAGCACTCTCAGGCGAGGCAGCTGCTCACACAGATCCGGAGGGAGCGCTGAGAGTCCGGCTCGAGTCAGCGTTCTGCAGGGAGAGGGAAGATTCTCTGGTCATTGTTCAAAAGCGAGCGAGCGAGAGGAGCCCCCGGTCCAGTGAGCCTAACTCAGTCAGACACGCACCAAAACTATCTTAGCACCATCTTTTTTCTCAGTGTCCTGTCCTGTCTGTGCTGTAGCAGAAGAAAAATCTACAAGAGAAACAGATAGAAGGTCCACCTTGGTTTCAGGTGCCAGACGATGTTCAAGAATGAGTTGTTTGGAATTTAATTTGGGAGGTTTTACAAGGGATTTAGTGGTGAACGCAGCACTACTGAATTTCTGCTAGACTAGAAGACAGCTGAAGTGAATGACGGTTGAGACTATGAGTCTTTCTTGATAATCATTTGTGCTTTTTGGGACTTTTTTGTTGGGTGGGTAACTCACAAAATTTCTAGGCTGCTAGTTCCTTTTAGATCTGGAAACTCTTGGATCTGGGTTGCTCCATTGAGGGAGCTGTAAATGAACAGAGAGAACAGGGTCAGAAAACTCTTTCTTTTCTCCCCCTCTCCCCCTGTCTGACTCTCACTCTCACACACACACACACACACACACACACACTCAGGTCCTGTCTAACAGCTCATTTCAAACCATCAACCTTTTCCTCCAAAATCAACACAGGCTGTTTTGGCTGTCTCAACAGACATCATAAGTCACACCGTTCAACATGTTCTTACGGCACACTCTTGCTTACTACATCAGCGCACAGCACAGCAAAACGCTAACACAACATCATTCAGTAGGGCATTACACACATCCACTCAACTTTCACTGCTGGGGTGTTTCTACTACCACTTCTTACAGGTGTGCAACTTTGGTAAGAAACTGGAAACAGGTTTTCCGACCAACTGGATGGGATTCTCGTAAAAATGACTTTAGAAAAGAAATTATAGATGCGTTTGCGTTTATGACTTGTCATTAAATAGCATTATGTTATGCAGCTATAGCTTACATAGTTTGGAGCTGAGGATTTCCCGCAAAGGCCCTCTCAGGGATGGTTTTAATATTGTTGTTATGGAATCCTCTGTAAATATAGAAACATTGCGTTAGTTTCTCAATGTGTTTTTGATTTTGCATATGGTTGTGTTTTTTTTTTTTTTTAATAGTGTGTTCCTGAACAAGAGTGCAGTCAAATGTCCTCATGTTGCACCTGCCATTGCACAGCTGAAAAGGGTTTTTTTGGATAAATGAGATGTAAACACGCACTTGCACGCTGACACACATTCACACTGCGAACATCTGCTGAAGTTGAAAAAAAAAGTTATGTGTGTATACGTGCAGACCAGTGCGTTTATGTGTGTGTGTGTGTGTGTATGGTGGTGGGGGGGGGGGGTGGCAACACCTGTTTCAGGCGAGAGAGATTGTATCCGAGTGCCACATTAAAATCACTTAACAGGATTACTTGGGATAAAGCAACCATGATAGTCATGTCGGGCAGGTGGGTTTGTGTGTGTGTGTGTGTGTGTGTGTGTGTGTGTGTGTGTGTGTGTGTGAGCGCTTACAATTCCTGAAGTTTGCTTAATGTCCTGATGGCTACAGGAAACTCCTGCAGATCATTGTAGTTCAAATCCCTAAGAAACAGGCAGTCAGATAAACAGTTATGATTAAATAATATATGGAAACATGGAGTCCAAGCAGGAAGGGGAAACTATTCCCTGCAGCACAAATCACAATAAAATAAAGAGTGTTTGACCGTGCACGTATACACAGCCATTTCCTCACTGAGGAGAGGCTGACAGCTGCAGAAGTGAGATCTGGACATGACCCTTGACCCTTGCTGCTCTGACCTGATTATTTAGGTCTGCCTTCGATTAGTTTCCCAGAAAACACTGTGTCGAAACAACTGTTGCTATGGATGATACATCATCAAGCAGGTGGCAGGTTGTAGTTTTGTTTTTTTTTCTGTTTCACTTTTTTTCTTTTTTCATTAGTCCTGCAATGTTGTGCACAAGTATGTACATAACTACATATGTACTGAATGTATGGACTAATTGACAAAATAAGCTGTCACAATGGCTTGTCATGTTTTCTTCTGCTTGTAATTTAGTTGAGTTATTTGAGTTATCGCTTTATTTAATTAATTAAATACGATCCAAGCAGAAAGAATGATAAATATGGAGACTCACTCACTTTTTTTTCATACCCTGCGGCATACATGCCTTAATGATTTTATGATCGTACTGAGGTTCGAGAGGGCTTCTGGTGATGCAGATGGTCTCATCAGTTCTCATACTGTGAGATTAACACCTCATACCAGCCGAGTCCCCACGTCAATGACACCTCCAGTCTCATCTCGCTGAATCATCTGTCTCTCCTACCCTTTGATGGCCCAGGCACGTTAACACACACTATTTTGGTCCAGTGAACCCCACTCCTCTTTTTCTATTTCTCTAGTTTCCTTTCTCCAATCCTACAGTGGCTGCTCTGACTTTCCTCCTGTTACTAGACACTCCCTTGGATAGATAATGAATTTCCAGTGTTAAAATTGGCCACATTTTTTCGAGTGCCCCAGCAGGCAATGTGTCAATTATCTGCACATATGCAGTTATTTTTTTATTTTACACTTTGCCACATTGCTAGGCAGCCACTAGGCTATCATGGCAATTGTCTATTTTTTTAATTTTTTTTTAACTTTGTGCACCTCTTATAAAAACCAGGTGACATGCATGTGGTTTTCTTTAGTAATGTGTGTATTTGCACCTATGTTCAGCATTCTTTTAGAAACACTCAACCTCAACACTGTCTAAAAAGTACTTTAACAAAGGACAGATGGACCTATGATTACTTTAGGGCAGGCATTGGTGAGCAGTGGGCTTCAGGGTGTCCAGAGGGACACAGAGGCAGAAGTTTGGCAGATGGTAGTTTTTTTTCCCCTTTCTTTTTATCAGTTTTAAAGAATAGATGGAAATAAATGATAAACTGGTTTCAAGATTAGTAACATCTGAAGATGAACAAACTCTCTTGGACAAAAAGAAGAGTGCTTTTTTTATATTTTGCAAGAGTGTGACATGAAAAATGTGCAGACACAGAGGTGATTGTTCAGTGTTGAGAAACTCTGAAAAGATCAAAGAGTAATCTTTACCCATTTCTTTTGTTCCTGTGTTGGTTGTGGTTTTGAAACTGTTCAAGCATTTGGAGTACTGGGAATGAATAATTAGGGTTTAGGGTTACACTGCTTTCGATTATGCATTGTAATTTCCTTAAAATTAAGTAGAAAACGTTACTACTGTTTTTCAAAGCATTAAAAGTGAAGGTTTATGAAATTCATTGCCAATTTCATAAAAAATTCAAAGTGGCACCGAGCGACACCGGCTGGGGAGCATGAGTGCCCACCAGTGATGTTTGTGTGTAGTCTGTGGTATTGTGCTCTGAGTTGAGAAATTCAAAGTTATTGTATACTTTGGGGGGATCTTTAGATTAATTCTGAGGAAACGTTAACTAAGGCCCTGATACAGTTTGGTATGTGTGAATTTGTTTTAACAGCACGCGTTCATTTTAAAGTTTAAGGCCACATTAAAAGAAAAGGATGTGGTGGTGAAGCAGTGGTTATGGTTCAGATTAGGTTTGCTTCCGAGGAAGTGGATGAGAAATATATCGCCTTACGTTTAGTTTAAATCAGCACTGTCTGAAATGTGTGTCTGTGCGCCTCCCATACTCACAATGTCTCCAGACTGTGTAAACCTTCAAAACACTTGGATCCATGCTCTGGATATGGTTGTTATGAAGGTGCCTGGGGGGAAAAAAAGCCACAAATATTTTTTTTGACAAATCAGATATTATCTCATCAAATCATTTCCAAACAGGCTGAAGTTTCCAAATCACGTAGCACAGTCTTAAAAAAACAGCGAGCAAAGCAAATCCTCACTTACAGGACAACGAGGGCAGAGAGGTTGGTGAAGGCATAGTCTGGAATGTGTGTGATCTGGTTGAGGGCCAGCGTCATGGCCTGAAGGGACGGCAAGGAGTCGAGTGCCGCCACTGGGATTTCTGTTAGGGAGTTGTCATCCAACCACAGGTGCCTTAGAGAGCAAACTCCTCTGAAGGCCCAAGCCGGAACCTCAGACAGCAGGTTAGCATCAAGACGCCTGCAGGGTGAGATAATTACTTAAGTAGTGTTTGCTTTTCTTCATGTGTATCTGTGCGTGTGCATGCATCACAGCTTGTGTCATAAAAAAAACTTTGGCTTAAAGGAAGGTTATTACGAGAACACATCCTTAATTCTCCTTTCATCTTTGCTGCAAAGCTAAAATCTCCTGATTTATGATTTTTTTCCCCCATGCTAAGTAAGCCGCATTAAGCCTCACCCGCACAGACATGTATGAAATGAAAAGATGAGAAAAAAAAACCACAAACGAGTAGGTGCAAACGTAAAGAGCCTGTTTTATTATTTTTTACTTAATTTATGTGAAAAGATATTATCTTTCACAAGTGTGTGGAAGAGTTGAAGATGATTATTCCGCTATTGTTCATTCTTGGATTTTTGCTGTCGCCATCAGTTATCATCACTCGTACGCATACACGACTCCTTTAATCAGTCACCGAGGCCAGACAGTCATACATTTTCATACAAGTGCTTTTACGTCTCCAACCAAACCAAGATACCAAACCTTCATTCCTTTTGTCTCTCAACCCATGGCCTGCAAGTGTGGACTCTGACATACGGCACATAAATGCTCACATACGCACTGGCCAAAGTGATAGATGATGCCCTCGGGGCAGAGTCGTCAAACTGGGACCGCTTCCTCCTGCTATTCTTCTTTTTTTGGCCCTTCACCCTTCGCATTAATCTCCTTATCCTCCCCTCAGCTCACATTTGTTTCTTACATCTTCATTCATGCTGGAAACTCCTAACCATCTCACTCTTTAACACTTTCTCTTATCAGTCTTCTACTGGGGTCACTTGATCCTTGCACAACAGCTCCTCCTCCGTCTCTTGGCTGTTCAGAGGCCTGACCAAATAAACAGCATCATCAAAGTGAAATCTGAACTTGAACTCTGAACCGTGGGCTTTTATCCACAGGGAAATCTTCCACCCAGAGGAGCATCTGTATACACTGGCAGATGCCCTGACAGGGAAACCTCATCCGACTTCCATGTAGATTCACAAGAATGAGTAAAGGGGCACAAAAACATCTGAATTTCAGGCTTCCCCAAATTCAAGTTTCAGTCTTTTAAGAGAACAACATCATTCTTGTGCGTCTGGTCCACTCAAACTATAGACAATGTTTTTTTCCTGACCCCAGCTACAGGAGAAAAGCTGCGGAAGACCCTTCAACTTTCTGGTTTGTTCTTCAGGGCAAAATAATAATTGCTCCTCTGGGTGGACCTGACAGGGCTCAAGAAGGTCCAGACAGAACCCGGAATGTTCCACAGAAGCCAGTAAAGCAGCAGCTATTTCCTGTCCATCACATCAAAGTCCGAGCTACGATTACAAACATAAAATACAGACAGACAGAGAGAGTTCTCTTAAACGATCCAAGAGGTCTGTGGAATTAGCCTCCATAAGTTTAACCTCCACGAGCTCTTTTCTCCAGATGGCCAAAGGTTTATGTACTCAGTCGAGTACCTTTTCACTATCAGCGAGTCAGTAGTCTAAAAACAGAGCTGCTCTTGTGGAAGTCATCAGTGGTTAATATACCGCTCGACCTTCAGTGTTGGTGACCTAAAAAGCCCCTGTCTCTATCTGATGGCACCCAGCTAACCGATGGCACTCTCAGGTCATGGTATAATTGGCCTCTTCCAAATACTCAGACTAATTTCTGCAGTCGTCTTCACTATACCGCAGACAGAAGGATTCTCATCCAAGATTAAGAGATGATTACATTTCAAAAGTCAAACTCCTTTTGAAGTTTTGAGGTGTGCTGTTAAAAAGCCGTGAGCCAACTGTCGTTTTACCTGCTGTGTTTTATGTAAGCGAGAGGCGCCGGCAAGCTTCACTCTCCAAAGCCGTTCCAGTAATCTTTCTCTGCTGGGCTTATCATTATAGTAATGACAAGGTGTGTCTCAACACTCTGGCTCTGTGTGTGTATGAGAGGTGGGGGGTGCACGGCTCTTTCTTTTTTCTTTTTTACTTTAGATCATCTCTGGGAAGAAACTAATAGACCACACATATATTTTGAATGAAGACTGAGAGGTGAAGATGATTTGGCTGGTTCTCGCAACTTTAAAAGCCTGTTTGAGGGTTGAGTCTTGGTGCTAAGTTTGGGGTTGGAATTCAATTTCAGGTTAGGGTTAGGATCAGGGGGCAGTAGATTGTGCGTATAAAAGTCTTTACAAAGATAGAAGCAATGATGTATGTGTGTGTGTGTGTAGGTCTGTTTGTGTGTCTGTGTGTGTACAGCTGCTGGTAACCATGTTGGAGAGTAGGTAGTGTATGGTTCACATGTGTGCCCCTCCAGTGTTACAAGGTCCGAAGTTCTAAATGTGTGATTAAGAGATAAATTGTGGATATTTGGATTTAATTATTAATTTGTAAAGCAGACATGTCAAGCACACATGAGGAGTGGATACATGAGAATTTACAGATAAGGTGGTCTACACATTTTCAAGCTGACCCCAAGCATCGGAGACGTATATGCCACCAAGTGCTCTCATTAGCCCTGAGGGTAGCAGCGTGGGTGGTGAGAGAGGAACGGAGGAGAGGTGGAGGAAGAGGGGGGAATTGATGGAAAGTAGGGTTGTTTCACAGCTCATTGGAGATGCTCTCCCTTGCCTGCAGTGTCTGCTGTTTCCCTCATGGCTTCCAGATGCTATCATGAAGTGCACTGACATAGTCAGACTATGAATCCTTACATCAGGCAGTGCAGCAAAGCACAGCGCAGGACCTTTCGGGGCATGGTCTGTAATATGTCAGTGTTACTCTACACCTGCGCTGTGGTTATGGAGCTGAGATGTGTGAGTGGGTGGCCAGGGAATTGCTTATTGCCTGCTGTCTGTGGTCGAGTAGCATGATTACTGCGTGCATGTGTATAATAAAGACTCACAGGGACAGTAAGTTAGGAAGGTCCCAAGGAGCATCGTCAGGAAGTCTCTCCAGTTGATTATTCTGCAGCATCCTGAAAAAACACATTCAAATTAGTCAGTCATAGGTGTAATAGCTCTGTGCGTGATTGAGAGTAATGTGGTGTGCATGAGGGCACATCGAGCGGAACAAATAATTCCATCATGAGGGAAATCTGACACACGAAGCAAAAGACCAGCACGAGCTTGAAGTGGAGTGAAAAAGCAGAGGGCAGATGAAAAGAGACGCTCCTTGGGTGGGCTGCTGATGTCAAAGGAAAAGAGACGCTCCTTGGGTGGGCTGCTGATGTCATTCTCGAAAGAATGAAGCAAAACACGAGGAGGAAGTGGCGAGCAAACAATAGCCCACTTTCTTTTTCTTCTCCCTCCCTCACTTTCTCTCTCTTAAAGTTTTTACTTTTTTTATCAAGTCATTGCCAGTCATCAGACAGTACCACACAAAGAATGTAGTCACCCCTCCCCCTTTTCCCCCCTCTCTCTTCCCGTTTATTGAACTCCTTATTGCAAATAGGCTTCATTTAACTACTGACAGTCTTTTTATCCTCTGTTTCAGGATTTAAAAGAATTCTTATATTCATGTCTGCTTAGTATAAACCAGTGTTGCCCAGATTTGGACAGAATGGAATTAATTTTTTTTCTTTTTAGGATAATAATACCACAGAAAATACATCAAATTGGTGTATTTGTATGTACATTTATCTGTGCTTCGCCGTCATCTTGTTGTAGTGTGTTTCAGGGGTGTGAGCAAAGACTTTGCTTTTAAGGGTCAGCAGTGTGTTTGCCACTGCTGACTAAAATGTAGCTGCTTCATAGCATGTTACAGTTTGTTTTTTTTTTTTTTCTTTTTTACATTTTTTTAGGATGTTACTGGATTTAGGATGTTCCTGCAGATTTGAGGAGTATTTTCTTTTGTAGTAATGACATAATGGGGTTTTGCTGGTTCACTCAATATGTTTCATACCAGAGAAATGATCAAGTATTGTGCCTGGTAATCCCCCAGATTCCCAAAAATTATGTACCACAGCCTTAGAGTGAGTTTATATATTATGGCGGTGCTCCTCAGCCAAGGTTTAAAAGAGCTGAGTCCCTTGCCAAGTCTAATGAAAACCTCCTTAATATTCTTGTTTTCCACCCACTAGAAATATGACCACAACTCATTAAATGGTACGCTCACAGCTTTGAAAGTACTATGAATTTTATGGTTGCTTTGCACTTTTTGCAACAGTTGGTGGCCATGGATCATAAGGCTATGAATACATTCTGACAAATGGGGTGTTGAGAGAGATTTGAATTACTTTTTATACTGATATTTTTTCTTCCACTCATTGCAGTCTAGGTGGGTGGTGCAACCGGGAGGTCCCTGTATTACACCTGTGAGGCAGTTTGCACACGCAAGACTTGTTTTAGACATTAAAGACCCAAGGCCGTAAATTTTAATTGCAGTTCATGATACACGGCCCATGTTTTATTCAGGTCAGGAGTAAAACTTAACCAAAATACCAAATAAGGATTGATCTACCACCACTGTCGCTGATTAGGAGACACACAAAAAAAAACCAAACAATAAAAGTAGAAAAAAAAAGGAGGCTACTTACAAAACTTTGAGATTTTGAAGACCCTGGAGGGCATGGCCAGAGATGTACCTCAGCTGATTTCCAGAGATTCGTCTAGAAAAGAAGCCCAGAGACCACAAGTGAGAAAAATAAAATACCCTAGATTTTTTTTTAAGTCCAGATATATGATAACCCACAAGCTTCTCAGTACACACGTTTGATGTGTTTCATAAAGTATTTTATTTAGCCTCCTCTTTTGTAGGTGCAGTATAACAATAACCTTGAGTCTCGGTGCTGGCTTTGAAGTGGAGAGGCATGCACAACAGACAACAGCATTCTGTGCTCCTCATTATGGTTGCTATGGGCTCAAAGCCCTGCACATAATCTTCACCAATACAAGGAGCTCTGAGGAGTCAAAATCAAACAGGCTCAGATGAAGTTAGCAGCAATTTGTGTGCATGTGAGTGTTTACATTTGAGGTGTATACTATGTATGAGCACATGAGCTATGTGAGCATGCATGCCCTATTTTCCATGTCCTTGAGTGAAATTGGGCACATTCTGAGGGGCCTTGAGGACAGCGAGGGAGAGAAACCACACACGTTCACACAAGCAATCCAATCAGTTTGTTTATCAAACACAGCACCTAATGGTCATTTGTGAGTGTGTATAAGATGTCCAAATAAATAACACTCAGCCCGACAGAGTAATTCTCAAGGTCACAAGCTGGAAGCACAGTTTAAACAGAGATTTGGTCCTCACAGCTCAAGACCACCCACTTTTATTAAACATGCACTGGTTAAAAGTTGCTCATTGGCATCCTCCGTACAACAGTGCTCCACAGGTGAAATTTTGACCTCATGTCCAGCAGTTGTGCATCTGCGTGAGCTGTGGAAGCAACGGGTGGATTTCAAAATACCAATATGGAGACGATAGCTTTCTTTCCAAGGTGTTATCACTGAGATGGTAATGGATGAGTGCTTCCAAACTAGCTCTGACATCTGATAATCATGTCAGCATGTCTTAGTCTTAGAAGTCTTGGAACTGGCGAGCCACAGGACCCCCAACCCCCCACTGCCCTTGCCAAATGTCACACTCGAATGATTTTAAAACTCTTGTGGGAGAAATGCAGAATTTACTTCAAGCTTTGGTGATGCTATTTAATTATCATTAAAAATCCACACTCCAAAAACTTTTAGACTTAATTTGATGGCCCCATGTAACCTCTCTAAAGAGACATAATCTGCGGATTCCAGCTCTCTAACCCCAAACAGTCCAAATGGATTGTCTTTTTAAGATGATGAAGTTCAGCTGGACCAGGATCCGAATTTCAACTACAAAGGAACCTGTATACTGTCCCTTTGGTCTCCTCAGAGGACAATACCTCTGCTTGTACAGTGCTATGCCAGTTTTTTCTATTGCACAAGCCAGTCACAGAGAACCATTTCAGTGACCACATCTCCCAGAGTAACAATTGCAAGTTCCTACAATGATCCTGACCCCTGTAAAATTGACCCAGACCTCTCTCTGCAAAGACTCATGGGTATTTCTTTTGGTTGCTGTTCAGATGAGCTGATGAATTACAGACAGTTATGAAAAAAAAAAAAACGATTTGCTGTAGGTAACACTGAAGAATAAATATATTTTCACTGGGAGGATTAGGATAGTGAGTAATTGGGTTTTAGAAAACAAACATTGTAGTTAAGGCCAGGGTATGATGCACACATCTTCCTGCCAACAACCCTTTCTTTATTAGCTGCACCATTTCAGCCAGAACACCATCAGAGTGGATTCGTGCTTTTCTTTCACCCACTTCATTTGTCAAATGGATAATTATGTCTAAAATTAAGATTAATACCTAATGGAAGAAATGCAGGCATTCTTGATAGACATCAATATAAAGCTGACAGTTGCCATTGACCAACTGTTTCCATGATATCAGCATGTGTTTATGTGTGTGTAAATGATCTTACATACTAGTGAATGTTCCGCACTTAACTGCCCAGTCATTCCACATCAATCTGATTATAATGAAAGGCGCCTTGCTCTTGTCAAGCTGAGGCTCCCATTGTTATTTCTTTTAATTTAATTTTGGGAAGGTTAGAATTTTTCTTGGCCCCCCCAGACTGTAAAAACTTAAAAAAAGATTCCATCTTAGCGTAATTCTGCTTTGATGGAGTGAGTCTTCGATAAAGCTGAAGAGCTTGCGTTGTTTCAAAACATTGAGGAGAAGTGGGCCAAATGGTAACTTAGCAACCTTGATATCACAGCTGATCAACGTGGGACTTTAGTGAAGCATACCGTGTTGATTTTCATACGTACCACTTTGTGCTATTGCCCCAAAAGTATGATAAAAAAGCCCTAGACTCTATGCTAGATAGGAGAATGATGAAAGTAAGAAGGGAGGATAAACAGATCATATCGGGGGTTGGCAGTGTGGGTGTTGTGGGGGTATGCAAGAACAGATGCATGTGTGACCTTAATCACCCTCGGTTCATCAATAGAAATGTTATGCCTCCTGTTCAGAGGTCCAGCCTCAGAGTCAACCACTTAACCTGGTGTTAACCTCTAAGATGACTGGAGAAAACAACATGCATATTTGCAAGGGGGAATTACAAGAAGACAAAAAACACGTTTGTAAATGGTAAAGATTTACCTGTCTTAGATTATTTCAGGTTGTTCCTCCTACATAATCCAGTCTAACAAAAGGCTGTCTCTATCCTATCTCTTAAAGGAAGTTGAGCTGCTGATTTCTGCGAACATTCCCACGAGTATCAGAGACCGTGAGGTAGATGGATTTTTTATCATTGCTGCATACCACAGAAAACAAGATGAAACGGGTCAAAGAGAGAGCGTAGACAGTTTTCTACACACTTTCACTCAATTTTTCTGCAGTGTTTGTTAAACAGGTACAGCCAATATCAACTTTAAGAGAATCAACAGCCAACAATTACCTTGTCAAGCCATGTGGGGATGGGTAGAGTTCAGCTTTATAATTTGCACGAGTGACAGTTCCAGATAATTTTAAGCATAGCCCAAGAAGCTGGGACTCAATTGGCTGATTGTAAAGGGGGTAAAAGCAAGAAGACAGTGAAATCTGATCTCTGGTGCAAAACACTGTTGACTTTGATTGTGGTGATAAGCACAAAGCGGTTTTCAGGAAGTACTATTAGGGCAAAAATTCACCTGAAATCACCGTTCACTATGGTTCAACGCTGCAATTACATTAGAATAGATGGTGCACTTTTATTATTAGAGCAGAGTGCTGGAAGAGAGCGGATGTCTTTGATTTGTTGGCTAGTACCCAGTTTTTGAGTCTGTACCCAAATGAGGACGTTGCTCCCCTTTCATTAATCTACGGTATAGACATGCTGTCTGCCTCTCAGTCACCTCTTCATGCTCTGTCTGGAGACAGTTGCATGTTTGTCTGTACAAAAGAAGACTTTACTCATGAAAGTAAATAAAGTCTCAATGAGAGGGAACCAAGATCAATAAGAATTAAAGATAATGGCAAAGAAAACAAGAAGGGGAAAAATGACTTGTATCACATTACTTCATCAAAAAAGGGCATGCATTAGTCTCGTTAGTTTGCTTGTTGGTGGAGTTATGCAATGTTTACTGGAATAATCTGAATAGAGCATTGTTGAAAACAGAATGGAAGGACTCGTTTCTTAAACTTTTGCCTATTTCTACCTGTGTGGTTTTGCATTTGCTATCAACAGAGATCTAGGGAGTTGCACAAGGACTAGGTTTGACTTAGGCATGTGGTTTGCATATGACCCCAAGATGATTTCTTATCATATTCTGAATCTGGATCACTTACACATACATAAAACTGAGCACATAGAGAAGGCGAGATGATACAGATACAAATGCACAATTGTGATACTGCAGAACAGATCTTAAAACACCTCATAAGACTTTATGTGCTCCCATAGCATCAAACAGAGTGTTATCTACTCTGCTCGCCATCAGATTTGCCGTGGAGTTCAGCGTCTCCCAACAAAAGCCACTGACCCACATCAAACGCAGTCGCTGTCAAGTCAACTGTTTGTGTTTTAACCAAGCTTTATATCATGTGTCATGTAATTATTATAGGTTTTTTTTCTAGCTTTTAAAATCCTGTAAACAGGTTTGGATTTTCAAAATGTGTGGGTCCCTCCTGCAGAAGAGCTGCACGTTTCTGGTTTGAAAAATATCTTTCTCCAAACAAACCAGTACTGCAGGTAATGCGCTGTGCAGTCCACAGCTCCTGTCTGCTTATGCGCAAATGTCAGCGGTCATTTGGAGCATTTTGATTTTTACACTCATACATACACCGTCAACAGTGAGTCTTGAAATAAATTCTCTGTAATCAGGGCGTCACAATCCTTTCTGCATCACTCTCTGCAGAAAGTCGGAACGGCGTTCGCGTTAACATTTTACTTTCATCATCATTAGCTCATGCCTGACAGGCTGCAGCTGCAAGAATTAGCAAAGAAAACACTAGACTGTTCAAACACCATAGGGAAACACACACACACACACACACACACACACACACACACACACTGCAGGCTTCAGAAGTAGAAGAATCAGGTGCAGTCTGATGTACACATAAGCCCTGCAAATTACACAATACGCACATTCAAACCCCTTGGAGCATATCTGTGGGAACTCTTGGTCAAAAACAGACTGAACCAAATTCTGCTGAGTGGTCAAATCAGATATGGTCTGAAAGCCGCCTGCAAAAACGCTTGTGTTGCTGTTGCTGGAGAATGAATACAGACTTCAAAGAACTAAGTCGAGTAATTTGGCTCATCAGCTGACTTTCTTTACTTGTGATTTGCTTGTTTTAACAAACTGTTTAAATTTTTTCTTACTTTTATTGTTGAGCCCAAAAGCTCAATTCATGTCTGTTCCACATTCAACTTATTTCTTTTATTGGCACATCTATCAAAGCATTTCTAATGATACAGAGCTGTAGCTATACTTAATGCGATCAACAAGAAGAGCAAATAAAATTTACTTTTTTTATACAGTTTCTTCAGTCACGGAGTGCACTGTGTTTGCTTTGGCATGCACTTGTGTGTGTGTGTGTGTGTGTGTGTATGTGTGTGTGTGTGTGTGTGCGTGTGTGTATTTGTATTGTTCCTGCTGAGCAGTCCAAAAACTCAAGTCGGAGAGAGCAGCAGCTTGGATGCTCTCTAAACACTTTCCGGACTGAATATTCACTCTCTGAGTGCTTGTTGTGTCTTCGCCAACACCGCGCTCGCCCCACTATCTATTTGTTATTGCTGTAGGCTATTTGCTGGTAGGAGAAATCAGAAGCAGGCCACAGCTATCAATCCCCATCACCAAGAACATCAGCAGTCTTTGAAAACAACTGCTTTTTGTCATGTGTCTGATGTGCATTTGGAGATATATCCAATGAATGCAAGTAGAGTGATTTTACTCACAGTTCTGATAGCAGGTGCAGCCGCTGGAAGGCTCCAGACTGGATCTCGCTAATGTTGTTCATGCTCAGGTCACTGGAGAGAAACGGGGCAAGCATTAGTATCAAAGTATCAATCAGCACAAGACTTTCAGATGGTCTTTGAAGGTGCATGGGACATGCAAAATTGCTGTGATCAATCATTCCAAGTGGGGAGTAACGAGTAAAGGGAGGTGAGGGGGTTAGATAGAGTCTTTGGAGGACGAAAGGGAGATGCAGAGGAGAATTTTCCCCAATGAATCATTGTTGGGCAGCTGCAATTTCCTCCTTGTCCCAGTGACTCTCTTTTCCAGATGTCTCGATCTACCTTCTCTGAGATCTGACCTCTCAGTATGTCTTTATATGAATCCCTCTGTTCCCTCTCTCTGACTCCCCTGTTCATTTTTC
>CAAE01014991.1:448907-492724 GCA_000180735.1 Tetraodon nigroviridis
CGTGGTCTTCACACACGCAGGCACTTTAAAACTCACTAGTAATGCACTAGTTGTGGTTTCCTTGCTTCAGCCAAAATACTGTTGGAAGTTATTGTACTCACCCCTAATGCAAAGCATCACCTACCCACTGCTCTACTTACAAAAGAGTCCAAAATGCACGCACATTTTTCCTATTTTAAATACACTCTGAAGACAAGTCTCTGTTTGAAAAACATTTTCAAACCTATTTTAGTGGTAAATGTGTGGTTTGATGCTGGCAGTGCTCTTTTTGCCAGCAGCAGACACAACACACACATAGATACACACCTTTCAACCCGTCATTCATCTCTAGTGATATCAAAGAGAAATTCTGTCAAAGTGTCTCACATGACAGCTCATTTTTTGCAGAGCCCAAGGAAATGATTATTGTAATAAATCTCTTATATCTCTGCCCTGAGCAGTTGGAAAAAAGCCCTTGGAAATTATGAAATCCACAAAGCCTATTTGCAAATAGCTCAGTATGCAAAGTTTTTTGATTTTTTTTTTTAAACCGATCAGTCCTTTGTTATTTTACACATGTGTGAAAAGGTCAACCACATGTGCAAAGTGGAAAAAGGGAATGAATCACGCGTCCCTCTGCATTACAAAAACATGTAGTTGCGCTTACTTTGAAGAGCTCTCCAATGACACGGCTGAATGATGTCATGGACTTTCACAGTCCTGTATCCATGTGGTTTGTAACGGGGTCTGTTCCCCACCAAGTTCTTCTGACCTCAGCTGCCAACGCTGCAGGCTAATCCTGGCTGCGCAGCACAGCGGGACGCCTTGGACAGCTCGCCCTGGTCCTGGCGGGGTTCTGGACCCGCTGAGACTTTGGTAACCTGGGATCAGTGTTCTGAAATGATCCCCGACAACAATGCCTGCGACAAGCTGTACAAACGCTCAGGCACACAACTGAACCAGACCAGAAAAGTCTGAAACATTTTATATCAACTTAAAGTGTGTCATTGATTATTATTATTTTCTGACAATAAAGCAATGATTTGTTAGCCTGACCAATCAGTCCTAGAGGTTACTATTTTGATCTGATTGTATTAAATTACCGTACAAAAGTATGTGTGTGTGTGTGTGTGTGTGTGTCTGTGAGAGAGAGAGAGAGAAACATAATGATTCTTTTGTTTATTCTTGATGATTTTTAGGGAGAAGCGAAGCTTACCCCACCCATACATATAGACACACACGCACACACACCTTCAACTGTGTGTGGGCATGTGTAGAGTTGGTTGTTGAGTGTATTTATCTTATTCTAAATCAGCCCTCAAACTCACTAATTGGTCCTGTTCCACTGTTAGCTAAGGAGGGGAAATGAGCAATTATGCCTGTGTTTGAAGATAATAGTGTGTGTGTGTTTGTTTGTGTGTGTGTGTGTTTGCGTGCATGCATGCATGTGCGTGTATGTGTGTGTATGGTCCTTTTGGAATGGTTAAGAGCAGGATAGACACAGTATCAGGTCATCCCTGTTTTTGTTTTTTTCTTTTTTTAAAAAAAAGGCCTGCCAGTCTTCCATGAGACTCCTGTCTCATGATCGTTCCTCCTCATGTTTAAGTATGTGTGAGAATGCTGAATTAGCTGTGTGACCTGTGCCACCGCACTTGCTGGATTGGGTTGGAGACTGTATTTCACCTCCATAAACTCCACACAAGTTTTAACTTTCAAAGGAACACAGTGAAATCCAGCCGTTGCTGACTCCCGCAACAGTCAGAACGCCATCCTTTGCTTGAGTGCATTTGCTTTTATGTCTCTCAGAAGCTTTTTTTTTTTTTTTACATAAATTGTTGATCTTTTCTTGCTCCTCCTAAATCCTGTCACACTACTCCTATAACCCCTGTCAATCCCCTAGTGAGCGGCTGCTCTCTGACACTCTCTGGCCTGGGTTTGACTTCTTCCTTTCTGATATCAGTGATCACAGATGCTCTTGGCTGCTCTGAGAGGACAACACAGTGATAGATGGATGTGGCCACACACACTGAGGTGGCCGTTGATATTTCCCCACACTGATATCTGTTATTACTGTTTTACTAAATGATTTTCATGTAATATCAGCCATACTTAGTATGGTTGATACTCTTACTCTGTAAGATCATCTGCGAGTGGTTTCATGTTCTCATTTATGACATGTAACAATTCCTTAGTTTTGAAGGGCACCAACAGATACAGTTTTCTATTATGATTAAAAAATCATATACACACACACACCAACCCTTGTATCATAAAGCGGGCTATTAGGTTTCACACACATACAGACATCTGTGTTCAACACAAGCATCTGTTGCACGCTTGCTGCTTGCAGTCAAACTCGCATACATTCATACGGAGACATCCACATGTGCGTGCATACACACACGTACACACACACACACACACATACTCAAGCTGGGTTTCCAGTTGGTGCGTAGAAACCTGATACTCAAAGAAGTGGTCCAGTAATTTTGCCACAGCGGTCAATATGCGTGCACACACACACACACACACACACACACACACAGATACACACATACACATCTGTTTGGTTGTTTTTTGTCCTCATGTTTTCTTGTTCTGTTGTTGATTGCTGGTGAGATATTAAATCTAGTCTTTCATTTGTTTCTACCTTTAAAACATAAATATGTGTTTTAATTTAAGCTGCATCCTATTTCGGTTTAGATTTGCTTGCAGAAAATTTATAGATGACGTGAACAAGTGGTTTTAAAGACTGGTGAGTAATAAAGGAAATTCAGCCATAAGTTGGTTAAAATAACCAGATTGTTGGTCACAGTGCAGTGGGGGCCTGGAGTGGGGGCTGGAATGCAATAACACATGCAGGAAAGGTGTTACTCACAGGTAGGTGGTGAGAGGGCTGAGGTTGGCTGGCACAGATGACAGCCCCAGCTCCGAGCAGTCCACCATGATAAAGATTCCGTCTTGTTCACACTGGCATGGGCTTGGGCAGGTCGGTGCTGCTGACACCTGCCCGTACCCCCAAATCTGTCCAGCTGTGCAGAGAAGCAGAAGCAGCGGCAGCATGTCTGACACCTGTCCACCTGTCTGTCTTTGTCTCTCTTGTCCCCTCCAAAGGTAGTCTTGTGTTTGTGAGCAAGAGGCTCTGTCTTGATTTTCTGTCCTTTTTTTTTTTCTTTTTTTTTGCTGCTTTCTGTCCTGTACACGCTGTCCACGCTGCAAATCTGTCCCAAGCTCTTGTTCTATCTCTTCATCTCTCCTGGCTGTCTCTAAGTGTCACTTCATCTCCAGGGATTATCCTTGCTGCAACTCCTGGCTCCTTTTTTCTGGATTCACTCTTCACACCCTCTCCATACTCACTGCCTGTCACTCTCTTCCTCTGCCTGTCTCCTTGTATATATCGGTTGCTCTCTCTGCCTCTTTCTTTACCTATTGTAGAAGGAGTGCATGGGTTATAAACAAGCCATCCTCATTGGCTTACAATTTAGGGATGGGCTGGAGCATCTCCGGAAAGTGGGAGGGGCCCACGACTCCTAAACTCTACCCTCTCTTTCTCCCTCTCCACCTTTCCCCCCAGTTCTGTTTTGCCTGGAAGCTCGGTGTGAAGAGTAAGTACGGGTGTTTGTGTGAGCTTATATGAGGAGGTGTGGTGGCTGCAGGGCCAAGAGGTGTGAGGCGAGATTTCTCCTTCTGTGAATGAAGTTTATAGCTGGAGGAACGATGAGTGAGAAAAAAAAGAGCCCTAAGAGATAACACTAAAGGCAGCAAAGGCAGCAGTGTATTTGTGCGCGTGTGTGCGTGCGTGTGTGTGTGTGAGAGAGAGAGAGAGAGAGACTGGGAGTGACTCTTTGGAGGAAATTGGAATTCTGACACTTCAGCACCCCTCAGTCCCCAGAAAGAGCAGAATCCAGTGTCTCGTAAGTCACACCTTCTCGGGTTTCTGCTGCTGGAATGTCGCAGTCACACACACACACACACACACACACACACACACGTAAATGGACACACAAAATAACAGATTATAAGTGGTTGACGCGAAGGGAGCTCATATATCCATTTTCACATACGCACACTCTGGTCCGTGGAGAGCAGAGTGTGGATTTGTTATCTGCCGTAGGCTAAAGGCTTTCACATCCCCCAAATCCTGAAAATTATTTCATCTGGAATCTTTTTCCATTATTACAACACATACATCTTTCTTGTGCGGACTTAGTGTTGAAATTAAAACTTTCCTGATACACTGGAGGGAAATGAGAGCTATTAACAGCCGATGCAAATGACATGAAATAGTGCACGTGGCACACGCAGAATTAAGCGCACCTGCGGGGACAGAGTATTCTATAGTTCATGCATTCAGGACCTGTAGAAAAACCTCGTGGAGTGAGTTTCTGACTGTACTTCTTCTTGTGCGGATGTTTTTGTGCAAGCGCTGCATTCTGAATGGGGTTAGTTTGTAAAGAATAGCTCATAATTGGGGTGAATTTTATGTTTACACGAGAGATTACACGGTCTTCCGAGAGATGATAAAATATCTACAACCTTTTGGGCTCATAAAGTCTTTTCAAACCCCACCGGATTAACTCAAAGATACAGTTCCAGGAAAAAAGAAAAGAGGGAACGATGCAATGCCGAAATTTATGACCAGCAAATTCCACGAACGGGCCACGCAAAATGTTGCTGTGACCCCGAGTCAATTCACACCATATTATCTGAGATAAAGTTTGTCTACTGCTGCAGCCATTCTGTCTGTCTCGCTTCTTCCCTTCCTTTCTTTCTCCACCATTCTCTCAAGGCTGAATAGTTTCTCATTAATTAATTAAAATTCCTATGCCACTGTGTTTTCTGAGGGGTCTTTGTTATGGCCCCACAAAAAGTCTTTCAGAGATGTTCTTCACATAGTCTCTCCCTCCCTCTCTCTCTCTCTCTCTCTCTCTCTCCCTCTCTCTTTCTCCCCCTCCTCTTTCCTCCTCTTTTCTTCCTTTTTTCAGGAAATGCCTGATATTTTTCCCTCTGTCTTTTGTCAGTTTAAAGCTGCTTTCTTTCTTCTGTTCTTTTTTTTTTTGCACAAATGCACATGCAGTAAAAGCATGCACATGCCTCTCCATGCACCTGCAAGTGCAACCTCTCAACCCCAGTCATCTCTTTATTGTCCTGAGGGGAGCTTTTAAAAAACACACACTTAAAACATACTTTGAAAAAGCCTTCTTCCTCTCTGTGCGTCTCTCTTTCACTCTTTCATTATCTCTGTCACTGGTCTCACTATGTACGATGGATTAATTAGAGCTCCTCCCTTCGTAGCAACAATTAGAATCTGCCCTCCTACTGAACTGCAACAATTTGAACAGATGTTGTGTTTGAAACCCATGTATTTTATTTACACGACACAATCAGGAGACACAGAGGTGTAAAATTGCTTGTTAACTGCCTGGGAATAGAACCACAGTATTAGCTAAGGTTGTACGAACACCTTTTTTCTATTTAATCAACTTATTGAACCAAGATCAATGTAAGATTTAATGAAAAAAAGTTTTAAAGGGTGTTATCACTGGCTATGGTGTTGTGTTTGTTGCAAATCTCCATTTATATTTTTAAATTTGGATTTTTTTCCCCCTTATATTTCATGCTGTCAAAAAACAATCATGTTAACGCTTTAAATAAACAGGTTGATTCATTTTGAAATTTCAGTTATGGCCAATTTTTGTGGGGACAAATCTGACTCTTCAGTTTGCCAGAAAAGCTCGTTGTGCTTGGCCCCAAGTCGCATGAACACGCATGTGCAGACATTTGGACGTGCCACTGAAAAAGTATGCGTGCACTCCCATTTTCCCTCTCTCTTTCTGCCTGGCTCACACACACACACGCTCATACACACGCTATCAAACAGTCTGCATCAGATCAAAGCCGGTGCACCCTCCCCTCACCTCCCCCGTCCCCCCCACCTCTGCCATGCTCTGTGGGCTGTAAACACTATCCAAAGAAACGGATGCCTTGAAGACACAAAGACAAGTAGCTACCTGACACCTGACACTCACTTGGGGGCGCTGGGAATAAAACACAGACGCACGAACACCGCAGGCCAACCAAACTCTCCTCTTGCAGCAGGAGGAATCCATTCAGCGGGAAGAGAAACAAAGTGGCCGCGCAATCAGCCAACGTGACGCACTGGCGTGTCCCTGAAAGTATGTGCTCACAAATGTGCCCGTCTTTATCTGTGCAGGCCTGGGCTCTGCAGGGGCAACCAAACGCTCACTCGGGTAGTCCCAGCGGAAGCAGGTGAGACGCGGGTCGCCGGTGGCGGCAACCTAGGTGTGTACTCCGGCTTTTCATGTGAAACCACCTGAAAGCCAACACAAGGCCTCTTTCCTTCCCTTTGTCCCTCCCCCCATCCCTTGCTTCCTCTCTGCATCTCACAGTACAAAGGAAAGTAATGAATGAAAGAGCAGCAGAGGAAAGGAGATGAGGTAAGGGGATGTGGAGGCAAGGGTGGGGCCCCGGGTGAATGGAGAAGAGGGGGTGCGCTACGAGGGCAAAACAGGGTGGAGGTTTTGCTCCCCTGTGTCATGGGACAATTGTGGGCGCAGAGAAGTTGTTAGTCATGGAGTTCATAAACTCAGACCATGACCAGGAAGAAGTGTTCATCTCAGCTGGGGGTGTCAGAATATTGTGCAATTTTGCTTGTTTCACTTGCAAAAAGGGGTGTTTTTTGAATCAAAAGCAGAGAGTAGTTTCTGGAAGGTTTGTGTGTCAGCAGCATGTCCTTCACAGCCATGCAGATAAACTCATAGTTACGTCACAGCTCCAAACTTGTAGCCAGGATTCTTTTTTTTTTTTTCATATAAAGGAAAGATACTTTCAAGGCCTTGAAAAAAAACAATAAATACTTTTAATCACTGCCAGACAATCCTGCTGGATAAAGCTGTATGGAGGAGTGACACTTTTAGTCCAAACTGGTTTTCCAAAGCAGAATTGGGCCCAATGCGAGATGGTCCTAGAACCTTTCATCTGAAACCTTTAAAAGGTTTCTGCCACCCATTTTTGTGCCTTTCCACCAAGTCCCAAAACAATTACTCAAATGGCTCCAATGATGTAGCGACTTTGACTAAAACCTTTTTCAAACTCAACATCGAGACTGAAACTTTTTTTGCCGATCCACTGGTTGGACTTATTGCTTTGATTTATAATGGCCTCATTTAACTTCCTGAGCTTCCCTGTGACTTAACGTTAAAGGGAACGGCCATTCGGTCCGACCAGATGCACTAATGTCCTACCACTAAACTCTGCAGTTAGCCTGTTTTTCGGTAACAGATTCTTGGAAACCTACAATCCCCGTGCCAGATATTTCCCTGGGTGTTTATTTTCAGAGTGTAATCTAAACTTGACACAAAACTCTGGCCATGTTTAGGACATTTATAATGCTCAGGCAATTGCAAAAATATATCAATCACAACTTTAAAGATGTGTCAAATTGAAATAGCCAGTAAAAACTTCAGTATAATAATCGCTGTTTTCCTACAGTTTGATATTGATGTGCTTCCCCAGATGTTTCAGAAGCGGCCAAACATAATTAAACGTTAACTTCAGCATTCTTTGTTGCTTTTGGTTGTAAGGTTAGGGTAAGAATTGAGTTTAGGGTAATTAGAATAAGGGCCAGGCCAGGTTCAAAGGTTAGATGGGGTAGGGTTAGGGTTAGGGTTAGCCTCTGGATAATATATTATGCCCATGAAGCTTCTTACAAAAATAGAAATATGTATGTGTGTGTGTGTGTGTGTGTGTGTGTGTGTGTGTGTGCCAATCTGCACGATACCATCAGCTGTGTCACTGAGAAGGAGACTGATGTGGAATGTTAACAGTGAATGAAAGCACTGGACTGTCTCCACAGAGACCCATCCATGCAGAACTTAGATAGGACATGCAGGAGACGCAACACAAACTAGGTGCGAGAACAAGGTTTCAGAGAATTCCAGTCATTCGAGAAGTTCATGGGGTGCCTGCAGTTTTCACCGTGAACCAGGAGCTCCAGTGTCGGAGCGCCTCTTCCAGCCTTGCTTAACTAATGAAATGGCGCCACCCACAGACAGTCAAGCGAAAAGTACCGCGTCCAAGAGTTTGGAAATCACGTAATTACTCAAATTGTGTAATTACTTTTACTGCCAAAAGAGGGCAAAACTTTTACTTGAGCCTTAAATGGTGACCCTTGGCGCTTGGCATTCCATTTTTATCCCAGTATTAAGTACACCCAGAATTAAGTACAAATGGTTAGTGGGTTTTTTTCTTTTTCTTTTTTTGTTGTTGTGATGGCTTACATCTGTGGTTTTTGCATGTGAGATTTTCATCTTGTTTTTGGTGCAATGGATCATAATCTTTGGACATCTTTCTGATGCATCAGACATTCCATCCTAGTTGCATTTGATCAGATCTAAAAGGTTTCAGTCATGTTGTATAACGGCAGACCTGTTTCAGCGCCAAGCGGGGACAGACATTGTGTGTTATTATACAATGTGATCATGTTTGGTCAAAAATACACTTTGATTCAGTTATAAATCAGTATACAGGCACCATTCTCTCTAATTTGACTCTGTGCTTCTCGAGCTGCACTGTCAGCGCGAAACGGTCTAAAAACCGCACACATTCGCACTCTTTCGTGACACAAATTCCATTCAACATGACGATCATAGTCTGGCCTTTGAAGAGTTTTGCAAAGCAGAAGTAATAAATGCCCAATTGTCAGCAATGACGCCATCCTCTGTAGAAAGAGGAACTTTTTTTTCATAGTGCTGCAGAATCTTTGTAATCTACTTGCAGGTTTTGCACGTGGACACAAAACAAAAAAAAAAAACCAGGTTCAATGTAATTTCTGAGGCCACATTGCCACAAACCATGAAGTGGCCTTTTGGAATTTCTCCTCCTTTTTGTTGGCCATTCCTCACCTCTGGCCTTCTGTTTTCCCTCACAATGCAACTCTGTTAACCCTTTTGAGGGTAAAAAATATCTCAAATTTTCCTCTGTTGTGTCATGGACTTGATGTGTTGTACAGATATTCCTGCTAATATTTGAAAAACAGAGTGCAACATCTGCCACATTTATTTAAATTACAGTAGAAAAACCATTCTTTGTCATTTTAAAGTATTAATTTCACACATCACACTGAGCGAAGCCGCATGAAATAGTCATATTATGTTTAAGTAGCCCAACAAAGAGATTGTATCACTGAATAATAACGGTGTGACAAGTTCAGCTGTTGGAGAATGATTAAACTGATATCTTTTGTTTTCCTGCTGGCGTGACAGCAGCTGTGCAGCAGAGGAGTGTGTGTCGGGGCGCCTGGTCCGGCTGAGCATGCACGGCCCTTCTCTGTGCACACACCTATCACAGCGTTGTGATTTGGGGAGGTGAGATGAATATGAAAATTGCATGGAAACTTTTTAATTAGTGCCCTGAGCTTGGGTAATATTTTACTCCATCCCTCCGTCTCCCTTTGTCTTTTCGCTTATCTCGCAGTGAAAACAAATGATTTATGTGCAGTCTTCACTCTGGAGTTTATGTGTTATTTCGATAAGGTCTGCGGGCCCGCGTGCACGTCTGCGTATTTTATGAGTGTTTATTGAGACTGCAGATTGCTTACTGGAGGACACAAAACACTATTCCGTGGGAATGCAAAGTCCCACCAGTTCCCAATCCGTCCCTTATCGCCAGCATTCCCATATAAGTGATGAATATTATCCTCTTAAATAAAAATCACTTGACCATTCACTGCAAATAACCAGCAAGAGGTGTGCACGCAGTAATAGTTTGATGATCAAAAAAATGAATAGCTGAAATTTTGCACTTAGCTGAAAAAAGAAAGCGTGAATGCAGAAAAAGCAAGTCGCAGAAGATGTGTGAGAGCAGCGGGGAGGGGATAAGGTGTGCTTTTGGTCAACCTCAGGTTTTGCATACTTGTCAGTGACGCACAGATGCATGGGTGCATATGTTCAACTGCCTCCTCACCTGCCACGCTCACCCACCACCCCACCCAGACTGGGCCCATGGGCGCGGTCCCACATGAAATGAAATAAAATATAGTTTGGCGTTTTCAATGTTTTTCAAAATTAATTATTACTGATCAGTCCCCTTTTATTAAAAGCAAAATGAACTGGGTGTTTTTTCCTACATTATATAAAGGTATTGATTATACACTTCAACAACCCCCTCACACACACACACACAAACAAACACACTTAGCGTCTGGGGTAGGGGAATTCCCCGCTGGGCCCACAGGTGATTTGCGTACTCACACTAATCTTAAGGGTTTGGCTGTAACTGTAAACCCGTTACACCTGGACGGACACACACAGTCGCACACACACACACATATCTACCTTGTTGATGTGTTTCTTTGTATGCAGTCAGTCCCCCTCTTGCCAGGAGTGTGTGATCATCACACACTCCTCCCAGACAGATTCATGATCAAACCTCTGCAACATCACTGCAATGATATCCACAAATGAGCCTGTTGATGAGTTTCTCCCCACACTGCAAAATCACTTCTAATTTAAA
This sequence comes from Tetraodon nigroviridis, assembly GCA_000180735.1. NCBI lineage: Eukaryota > Metazoa > Chordata > Actinopteri > Tetraodontiformes > Tetraodontidae > Tetraodon > Tetraodon nigroviridis. The sequence continues at coordinate 459,420 of CAAE01014991.1, forward strand.
TACCCTAAAAAATAAATAAATAAATAACAGCCATCGCAGGCAGTTATGTTTTTAAAGTGTTCCTTTCAGCCGTCTCCTGAAAGCATCTCTAACTCCTGGAAACAGAGATCAGATAAGTGCGGTACCATAATGCAGCAGGTCACGGGGTTAACCAGGGTCACGGGTCCAGTATCTCTCACACCTTATCACCCTGACAGGATCCCCCAGGTGCAACTTGACGTGTAAGAAGCTCAACCGCCACTGCCTTCACTGAGGGTTTTTCCAGAAAACGTTAATCAGAAACCTTTGGTAAATATTTAATACGGTAGCTAAGAACCGGGGCCCATCACACACCTTTGTCACTGCTGCTGAGTCAGCGCTGCTGCTTCTGCCCAGTGAAAAATTGGAACAAAGAATTCACCACAATGGGGCCGCCTTTAGACTTTTTTTTCTTTATCTTTGTATAAATATTAAAGTCAGCTGACAAGCATGGCTCTTAAACAAGATCCAGAAATGATTGTTTACAGAAGAAATCACGATAAGCTGCTAATACGAGATTACTTTTTAATTCTTCAGGAGAACTAGGGTTCTGTGGTACGCCATAAATAATACTAATTAGTGATGTAATAAATAACATTGCACATTCATGATCTATAGCTGTCACATGGTTTGGTTTTTAAATTTTTATTTCTCTAATTATGGCTCCACGTTTGTTCAGATGCTGCTTCGTGTTGTTTCTTTTTTTTTTTTAATTCTGTGATCAAAACAGGTGTAACAAGTTTCAGATAACACACAGTGATGCAAACATGGAAGGGACGCATTTGCATCCCTGCTGTCACAACTGGGAGGGTTCAAAGACGAGTCTGCCGGGTGCACCTTCATCTCGCAGGTTTTGAGTTGTATTTTGGGGCCGTTGTGGGTGATTACACACACTTTCATCGGCTTTACACACAGGATGGAGGTAACTTGTGTGTGTGCTTCCACTGCTGTGAATTCCCAGCGGTTTTCGCAGAAGCGATTTGTGCAGCTTCCTAAGCAGGTTTCTCTGCCTGCCTGTTCTCAAAAAACACAGAACGCCTGTGTTAAACAACCACCAATACATTTATCTGTGTGTGTGTGTGTGTGTGTGTGTGTGTGTCTGTGTGACAGAGGGAGAGAGGGAGTTCATAAATAGTGCAGTATTCCAGGTGGAGCGCTGGTCACAGGCAGGAAATCACTGGCATTATTTGTACAGCTGCCTGTGCACTTTTGCATTTTTCACATGCGCAGCTCTGAAACACCTTGTGCACACTTTTAAAGGTGCAGTTTTTATAGAAATGCAAGTAAAAAAAAAAAAAAATGAATGTATCTGCCAAACATTAGATGACTGTGGACATGAAGGGCTCCATCGCAGGGTCACAACGAGTTCTGGTGGGTACTGAAACGGGGGAACGCTGGGAACATTTCAGCGTGATGAATTTCTGCACTAATGACGCCTTGTAAAGTTAGCCAGCCAACTGGACTTTCTCTTTATCATATTTATACGATAGCCTCCGTATAAAATACGCGGTCGTGTAAATACGGGCCTTCCTTTATAAACTCATATATCATCGGTCCGAGGGGGTCACAGGTCGCCGCCATGGCTTTTGTTATGACATCGCCCAGCCCATAAACCTTTTTGCTTGAAATGAACCGTAACTGCTGTTATAGTAACACTAATTATACATTCCATTATTAAGTGATCATCCAACAGTTCCCCAAAGATTTGACTGATTTTGACTGGACCCTGAGAACAGCTCAGGTTCTGCTTCGAGTCCCGACTTCTCACATCCAGGAAAACGAGGGGGGAACTCCAACATCTATGCAGACTGTATTAACACACACACACACGCACACTGCGCTGCCAGAAGTGCACTGGAATCTCCATCTGACACAAACACAGCAAAGCGGAACACAGTCTCAAATTTTTCGTACAGGCCCGAAGCAAACGATGAATGAACGTTCTTGGCGATGACGCAATAGCTGCTCCTGTTTTACTGGGGGGCCGAGTGTCTCCGTCAGGTACTTTTACTCAGCAGGTAATCCTGAGTCCACTGGCTGACCAGGCTTGTTCTGATTATGGCACAATTTATTCTGAATATTACCACAACTTTAGCACTCAGGGAGCAAAGTTAACCGACTGTTAGAACAGCCAACTTAGATTTTATCACAAGCAAATTGTGGAAATACTGAGTGACAAGTTTCAAAATTGATAAGAAATGACTGAAAATCCAGCAAATTTTTTGTTTCTTTTTAACTTCATTATTCAAATGTTACCTCAAGCTTGTTTTTGCAAGTTTTAAATCCATAAAAGAGCTTAAAAGAGCTCTCACAGGCACAGGGGTCTATAAAAGCCCCGAGCCGGTGCTGAGGCCACTCCCAGGGGCATAGAACATTAAGGTGCAACCTATAAAAAGAGGTGACGTCCTGGTTCGCCATCATTCAGGTGAGCTTTCATGTGCTCGTGTTCATTTAACGAGGATTTTAATTCAGCCCAGAGAGGAGCAACCTCCTGATTCAACAGGTACGTCTTTTCCCGCTGGTTCTTATTGTTTATCCTCACATGATCGTCTGCACATTTTGAACATAATGCTCCTTTTTCACTTCTCATTTTGTGCACCGCTGCAGTGCTGAGGTTTGATTCATGACACTGTCTTTGTGTTTTCAGAGGAATATGTTTGCAGAAATGGAGACGGTGAGTCTTGAATGTTTCTACTTGTTTTTGATTATTATTTTTTTACTTAGTCAACACATGAGAAGGAAAATATTGATACAGCTTAAAGTCTTAGTAAGAATATGCTTTAAATTAGAACCTTGGTGACCTTCACAACAGTGTGAAAGCTGTTTTGTTAATATTATTTTTGTTGATATGAAAAGCAGCTAAGCCACACACCACAGTTACCTGTATGTTGCCTGTTAATGGTGAAGGGCAAACACTTGCATAAATTTGCCAGTCAAACGAGGAAAAGCACCATCACCACAGCTCATTTCCACAAACACAGCAAACGCATGTATCATAAAAGCCCAAACTGCTGCTCCGGGTCATTATGGAAATGGGTAGCCTAGGCAGAAAGAATCCATGGATTTCAAGAACGAGCGCCATTGTTGAGCCTCACTGCGGCAGGAGGGCCGTCCTGACAGAAAAGCCATCCTGCTCTGTGTCCGTCAGACGGCCTACGCCACTGAGGTTAGGCTCAGCTCGGACCGGGGGTCCTGGGGCTGCACGGCGCCCTCGTCGTGCCCCGACGTGGACCTGGATGTCATCGAGGAGTACCTGCAGGAGCACTCGCTGGAGGTCCAGCCTGCACAGCTGCCTTCGTCACCTCCGGCAAACGCGGGGCAGCTGACGCATTCCCAGCAGAGCACCAGGATCACAGGTTAGCCCGGCTGGGAAAACACACGGTGGGATGAAGGTGCACGTTCCAAAGCGCTCATGTGTTTGGTCCCGTGTGTGTGACCTGCAGTGAACAGCTGGTCGGGCCAACATCCATACAGGTGGCACTGTGGCTCCCACACTCCTCATGAGGAGTATGAAGATGGAGCTATTCGTCCCCAATGGCCTAGCCAGCATGACAAGCAGTGGGTGAGTTCAGCCGAAGCAGCTTTAAGGTAAAAAAGCACCAACGGTAGGTTAGTCACGCTGTCTGTGTTTGTGTTTCAGAGTCATGTTGCTTATTCCTATGAGACGCCTGCGTACACTGACTCAGACTCCCAGTCCAGCAGCTCCCAGTACCAAGAATACCAGGACTCCCCGTCACCATCATCAGACAGAGGGGACAGGAAGGATGGAGACTCCATGCCTCTGGTTCCGCTTTTAGGTACATGCACATGTACATCTCCAACTTCCACTTAACAGCGCTGCGTCTGTGTACTCAATGCAGAAAACACACACGCACACAGGAGCTATTGTTCATGTTTATGAAGTGTTCCTGGTATGTCTCCTTCCCCTGCGGCAGGAAAGAGGAAGGAGCGTCTGTTCCAGTTCCTCTTCGAGATGCTGCAGACCCCATCCATGCGCAGTTGTATCTGGTGGGTCCAGTCCTCCACGGGCACATTTCAGTTCTCCTCCCAAAATAAAGAGCACCTGGCTCAGCTGTGGGGGCGTCGGAAGGGTAATCGCAAGACCATGACTTACCAGAAAATGGCAAGGGCCCTAAGAAACTACTCCCGCACTGGTGAGATTCAGAAGGTGAAGAGAAAGCTGACCTACCGGTTTGATGAGAAGACACTCAAAGGCCTCCAAGGCCTTTAAGACCACAGCTGGCTGGTGTGTGTGTACCTCAAAATCTAGATATTAAGGGGAAAACACTTATGAATACTGAGTATTTGCAAAGCTAAAGGCTAAATTGCTGTTTCTGTGTGAACTGAGTTGGAAGTATCAACCATGGAAATCTAAAAGATTATATCCACTGATCATCTACTTTATAAGTAGACACTTAATCATTGCTGTGTTTTTGTATTAGCGATTCTGTAGCACAGATATTCAGCCAATACAAGAATATTTTTCAACATTTAAATTGCTTAACTCCTCTTCTACTGATCTTGTTTTTAATCCATCTGTCCAGCAATCTATTTATTTATTTAGCAAATGATCCCTTCCACATAAACACCACCTCCCCAGCACACCACAGACAACAAACAGAATCCAAAGCATTTTTTAATACTATCTGTTGCATTGGTTGGAAATGGCTAGTCTTTTCCATTTTATTTCAGTAATACATTTTCCTACTTCTACTCTAAATTTCATCCTCCTGTTGTCTCCTACTTTACATGTTCTTCTTCAAATGTAATAGCGCCCATGATGTATTATTATTATTATTTATGATAATAATAATAATAATAATAATAATAATAATAATAATAATAATAATAATAATAATAATAATAATAATAATAATAATACACAAGGCCTTTCGTAATATGTGTACTCACTTCTTTCATTGTTGCCATGTGGAGTCAAACCAATCACACGCAGACTTTTGGCTCAAACCACCTTTACAGGGGACTCCTGCATCATTCAGAGGTTGGCGTGTCATTAATTTGCAGTGATATGACCGACGTGGGCCCACGCAGGGAAGTGGGCCGGTGATTGGGTTGCTGCTGTTCCGGCCCTGCAAACGCTGAAAAGATGCGCTATCCCGCATGTGGCCACTAGAGGGCCGTATACGACAACACGCCTTCATCCAGTAACACGCGGACAACCCGTTTAATACGAGCATGACTTTATTAATATGGGTTGTTATTTCTCTTTATTGAACACTGACAACTTAAAACATTTACTTTTTCTAGTGTACAATTTTTGCACATTTCCCAAGACAAAAAAAAAAAAGACATGGGTCCTTGGCCTCGACGGCTGATGGTACATCAGTGCACAGTGAGCCCCTCAGGGAAGGCAATAGACTGTATAGTTATCACCTGAGTGGGCAATCCCACCCACCAAACTATACAACCTACTACCTCACCCTGAGAGGGCCCGCATCAAAAGCAGGTTTGCGCTGATTCTCAGGAGTGAAGGTAAATCACCTGCTCTGGCAACAAATAATATAATTCAAGAACTATTTGTCACATTTTAGTAACGCTTTAGTCGGACGTCTGGCGATGACAGTAGGTGTCTCAGCTGTCTCCTTGGGAAAGACAGTAGATTGTATAGTTATCTCACATAGAGGTCACACAACCCCACAACTATTCAATCTACTACCTCAGCCCCAAGGACAGCATTCACGCTGCTTCAGCATTAACGTCCTCACAAGTTCCTCCCCTGTAAAAGAACAAGAAGACAGAAGAGTTAGATAAGTACAGACATAAATGTGGTTTACTGTCATTCTGAGTGTATGGTTATACTCAACCTATCTATCTATCTATATTTCAATCACTTTTCATCCAACAGCGACCTTGTGACATCAGACTGAGCAGTCTGACCGGTAAAAAAACAAACCAAAAAAATTTCCAGTAAATCAAACTACAGGCAAATTGACAGCGGCAGGTATAAATTGAAAAGAAAGCTCACTATCACGTGGAAAAGCCCAACAAATAACTCACTGGCTTCCTCCGACTCTAGCATGTGATCGAAAGAAGAAAAAACAAAAAGCCGCTCGGTTCTGTGCCAGAAATTCATTTCGTTTTTTTGGGGGGTTTTTTTGCCAAAAACTGAGCCCATTCCAGCGGGCTATCCCTGTGTAGGCTGGCTGCTGCTCCTCACACGAAGGTACAGCACACAGATGCCCGCAAATATGGCATCCACCAGCTGCCTCTGATACGCTGTACGCTGGGATTCTTCCCCCCAAAGAAAAGAAGGAAGCACAAAATGGCGTTAGCACTTCGGCCATTTTAGGTCTGCTTCGAAACGCTATAAGATCTTTTGCCGTTTTTTTTTTTCTTTTCTGAGGCTGCTCTTTAGGGATAAAGAGAAAGCAGCTGTTGTCGTACCAAGCGCTGTAAAAAAGGAAAAAAAAACAAGGTACAGTTTCAGGCAACACTCAACTCCTTAAACCTAAAGCCCAGCTGCAAAGTCAGAGGAAAACGCCATGAACTTGCAGGAAGGTTGCACAGGAACAGCCTGCACACACTGAAAGCGTTAAACTGGGCAGATATAAAGGTAGGGATGGGCCAGCGGGCGAACAGTGACAGAGGAGTTAATAAGTGCCAGACTAAATGCCAGACCAGGGCCTCAGAGAGGAGCGAGGAGGTGCGCTCGCTGCATAAATCACCAAGCAGCCACGGCCCCTGAGACGGTCCGGACCATCACTCTGGTAGCGTGAACCAGCCCTGGTCTGACTGCACGAAAAAAACTAAAATAACATCTGTTTGTATGCACAATCAAAAATAAAAAAAATATATATATATATATATATATATATATATATATATATATATATATATATATTCCCTGAATCATCCTGTATCTACAGAACGATTAAAACACACCCGTAGATCTACAAAAATAAAACAGACATTAGACAAAGTTCAGTCGGTAGTGTGAATGTGTATGCAGAATGTGTGCGTCTGTACGTGCGTGCGTGCGTGCGCGTTTGCATAAAAAGCAGCAATTTGCCGAATAACAATGTTTAGGCCAAACTTTCTGCAACAGTAGTGTTTGCCTTTAAGCTCTATGCCTTTTTGGGGGGATTTAGGTTTATTTTTACTTTGCTTAAGTAAATATGAACTCAGTTCACAGTCACAGATTTTCCCAACCTTATGTCAGCGATTAGGTTACAGTCATTCTAAGACGTGTTACAAGACAAGTTACACCTGTAACGTTTATAAAAATGTCAGAATAATGACAAAAACACATCATCGCCGAGTTTTCCTTCTACAATTATGCAAAATCAAGACTGCTGCTGCCTCATTTCCAAAGCTAAACTAAATTACAGACAAAACATCCAAAAAGCAGATGCTTCTGGGCCAATTTGAGCGAAACCGCGAGTCTCTGCTGAGACAAACACCCTGGGACCACAGGCCTTCGCCGAGCCGGCGGATGGAAGGATTTGTCGCATTTATTCCTCACCCAACGCAAACAGCATAAACACATAAATTAATCAGCAAATCTCTGAACAAACACACGCACACAGGAGCCGTTGACTGCCAACAGAACTCCGAACTAGAGCAGATTTTTTTTTTTTTTTTTTTCCAGGAAGCAGAGGCAGGGAAATACCCGCTGGATTTCCTGGTCCTCTGGTCCACGAGACTGAATGAATGCTTGGCAGACACAATGGCCGGGCCACAAGATGAGCGGCGCTGGTTCTGGTCTAGGCTGCCTCTCTCTCTGAGCTCTGTGCCAACAATGGGCAGCGCCTGTATGCCAGGCAGAATTTTAATGAGGCAGGAAGGAGGTGGCGATGATGGAGGAGGAGGAGGAGGAGGAGGAGGGCTGGGGAAGCTGGAGCTGGCAGAGGAAGAGTGTGATAAAGGGTGCGCGAGGAACACTGGTGAAATCATGTAACTTCTGTCCCGCCTGAGTCAAAGGCGCCCCAGCGCGACCCTGACGGCGCACGGCGGTGTGTTTCCTGCATTAAAGGACGTAGAAGCGTCCCGTCTCCCCTGCGCCCACCTGGCACCAATCCAATGTTCTGTAACCCCACTAAAACACACAGCGCTCGTGCTGGCATCTAAGGAGAATTACGCAGCCATATGCTTGTCTTTAGGAGCGACAAAGGCTAAATGCAAAGCGGGCTCAGTCGATCCCGTCCTATTTGGCAGAGAAATGAAACGAAGGCAGGTTGAGTCCTTCCAGTTATCGCACCGATCGCCTCTTTTGTTTGGCAAAACAGAGCATGCAAATATTGGCCCGACAGTCATACGAGCTAGGTAAACATGTCAGAGGATGCGCTGGATGAAAAGATCGGATGACCCAGATCAGACGGACGTAGAAGGGAGCTGCTGTCTTCAGCATCCCAACGGCCATCACCCAAAAGGAACATCAGGACGGGAATTTTGGTTCTAAACCTACTTTAGATTTTACTTCCAAGGTTTGCAACGTATTCCATTAATTTTATTTTGTTCTAAAGCCTCCTCCTGAAGAATATGACACGGTTTTGTCCTCTTCATCCACTCCAGCAGCTCTCCTCTACTTCATTTTGTCCATGCTTTTTGCTAATGTGCTCGTGAGATGCGTAGTTACCATGGTTTCAAATGTTTCTGATCGCTCAGATGCCCGGTGTGGCGTGTTGCTTCACGCCCACATGTCAGGAGCAGCAACGCCACACGGAGTGGGCAACGCGCAGGATCAAACCTGGCCTTGTGGCCTGAGCACGCACGCATGCACGCATGCATGCTGACAGTTGTCAACATCAGCCTATAGGCGTGTGCATCTGTGCGCCCGTCTGCTAGGAATATGTAAGCAAAAGTGCACAGCGGTGTGTGTCAGGACAAAACAGCTGCAGCTTCCTGCATGAGAGAGAAACTTCCTGTTGCTTGGTTGCAGAAAGCAGCCGGTCAGCCAAGATATCCACCAATCAGATGTGTCCAGGCTGAAAGCAGGAAGTTAGCTTGACTCAGAAGCATTATGAGGCAACACGATAAGTTCATCTGAGGATAAGAGAGGGGCGGGGACAGCGCACTCCCACTCCTACCTCTCTTTCTGTCTTTGTAACCCTTGTTCTCTGTGTTTTTCTCAAGCGTCTTCATTTTAGAGTCAACACCAGGTTGATATACGAAGAAACGTGTTTCCCCTGGTGCCTTCTGCAAAATATTTGTATCTGTTTTGGGGTTAAGCAGCTGGCAAATTCAAAATGACAAAAATTAAAAGCAGTATGCCTGCAAAATTGCAAGAGCAAAATATGTAGAAAAGGCTCTGCCCCTACTGAAACACGTGGCATGAGGGCGCCATCTTATCCAACCTGGATTTGGATCGTAATACCAGTCCAAGTACGTCCAAATATTACACAGAACAATGAAATACTTCACAGTGCATATCCACTACGCTGCCTCGAGCCCGTGGTTCGTAGTTTTAACATGAGACGGCGTTAAAAATATCTGTAATAAGCGCTACGGTAAAGTAAGCGGGGCCAGATTTTGGTACAGTTTTCGCACCCTAACCTCCATTTTTCGATGACCAGGCCCGCATGCCGGTCAGTTTCACCTCAAGTGCAAACTTCACAACTGGTAAAAGATAAAATCGCTGCGCATACACACAAGTTTGGGTGACCTCACAGAGCCCAAAGTGCAACCTGTGTACGAAGCAAATGAGAAAAAAGACGAATATCACCCCTGCAGGAGCTAATATAGAGGCTCTGGGCAGAAAGAAAGCGGGCAACTCTCGTCTGTCGTCTCGGCCCTGTTCTTCAACGCCAGCCAGTCGACTGTACTGACCTGAGGACGACGGCACCTCTCTGTCACAGACGACGCTTTGGGAGAGAAGAGACGGGGGGGAGGCCAGCTAGTTTTCTACCAGACACCTGTTCCACACGGAAAGCCATAGGAAGGTGGTTCAACGCCCTGTCAGAGCCTGCTGTCCCGAAGCAGGAAGGGGAGTGGAAGAAGGGTGCTGGGGCAGAGACAAACAGATCATGGAAGCAGGAGGGAGAAGATGGTCAGCGGGAAGCGGAGACCCTCGGAGCTACAGGAAAGTTTCTCCTGTTATACCCAATAAAGCAAAATGGCGACGTGCAACGCACAGCGTGGCACCGACAACGACGGACTACATTTAAAGAAGGAAGGCCATAACGAAGTAGGGAAGGGAGGGCAAAACCATCCCGAGCAGACAGATTACAGGGTGCTGAGACAGAACAGGAAGGGGGGATGTAGAATTAAGAACGAAAAATACCTGAAGCCTGAACGTGAGCGGCGGGCTGGGTCGAACGACTGGAGGAGAAGAGGGCCGTGATGGCGGGAAGAAGGGAAAAGAGAGGAGTAGAGCACACCCTCCGAGATCTACACCCCCTTCTCTCAATCCCCTCCTACTGGCGTGAGCGCGCCTGTCCGTGCACAGGGTGACAGGAGGACATGTCCCTCGAACCGCACAAAAACACACGCCAGCAAAAGATACCAATCAAAACAGGCAAAGCCCCGCAACACACTTACAAACGCTTGCGTTACTTGCGGTGACATGTGACCGAAAGGGAACGAAACACAGGAGCAGACGGGCAGGAGGGCGCGTTCGAACGCAAACACACCCATAATCAATTGGCCAGCCTTTTGATCGCCCTCTGCTCTGCCCTGTGCTGTGTTTGCTTCTGTGCCGCCAGCCCACTTTGGCACCACTGCCAAGAGCGAAGGGGAGAAGCGGGAGCAGAGGAGGAGGAGGAGGAGGGGTGTGCAGACAGAAAGAGGAAGGGAGGGACGTGCTGTAGAGAGAGAGAGAGAGAGAGAGAGGGAACAGAAAGGGGAGGAGTCAAAGAATAAGAGTTAGGAACGAGTGAGATATATGAGAATTAAAAAAAGAAAGAGCAGAAACCGTCATGGAGGAGCCTCCGCAGATGCAAGTCTGGTCGGAAACCGAGAACACACACCTCGCCGTGCACTGTACTCACTGTACACGCTGCCCCGCAGCAACTGGTGAGAATGACACATCCAGAAATGTCTGTCATACCTCTTCAGCTCCCCGGGACTGCAAAGATCAGGCGCGCTTAAAAAGTCCCGCCGGCTTCAGGTGCCAGCGATTCAGATGACCCCGATAACTCTCCACGTCTTTTTGCTCCCTCCTTTTCTCCACTTATCCTCCTATCAACTTATCATCTTCCTTCAAGGCGATCATAACTGCCCCCAGGAGGGAGGGGTTTGGGCAAATTCCACTAAAAATGAATCAATGAACGACGAGGATGGATATCTTAGAGTTTTGCGGGTTTTTTTAATCCTGCCTCGTCGTTGGCATTTTTCCCCGTTCTCCTGTCAGCGTCCTCACGCCCGCTGGACTTTTGAACACCGAAGCAGATCTTGATAATCGTTCGCCTCAGGATGACTTTGAAGATTGTCAAAAGAATATGCGTCCGTTCATAAACGGCTGACCTTCTTTTGCAGTCTGCCTTCGGACCAATCACCGGCTTTTGAGCGGGTATCCCGAGCCGAGCCAACCAATCATAGCCCTGCTCTCGGCTGATGTCATTTTTAAACTGCAGATTTAAAAAATATATATCTTTTTTTTTTTAAAAACAGGGCTGCTGCCTGACTTTATATTTAAAAGTATGTGCTTTTTCAGCATTCAAACTGCAGTTTGATAAGTAATTGTTTAACCTTGTTGCAGCCTTTGTAAAAAGCAGCCAAACACAGACACACACACACACACACACACACACACACACGTTCCTGCAGGGTCCTCCCACCCTTTAGACACTCACCAAAGGAACAAAGTCCAGCTGTTCTGCTTAAACTCCGCACGAGTCTTTTCTCAGAGACGGGACAATAGAGCGGCGCACATTCATACTGTACACTGACGCACACGTATGTGTGTACAATCCGGTTCTTCCATGCAGGCGCAGACCCAGCCAGCACGTTGGACAGACATGGGGAGGAAACAGAAACAGTCAGAATAAAAAATGGAGTTCAGAATGATCTCTCACTTTTTTTTTCTTCTCTTTTTTTTTCTTCTTGGATCGCTCCCCGCGTCTCTTCCTGCTTGGCTTGTAAAAGTTTCAGCTGCACGGCAGGCCGGCCTCTTTTGGCAGCCGTCCAGCTCTTGACTCTCCTGTCCCCTCGCAAGAGAAAAAGAGAGAAGGAGGGGGAGGACAAATATAGTTCACAGCCAGACTGCACAGATGTACTCCGGACGCGGTGGCCACCATTTTAATCAACCCGACACACAGGAAAGAAGTTCGTGAAATTGCCTCACTGCTTTTGCTGAGCAGCAGAAAAGCATTTTACAGCCGATCTGTTGTCACACATGTACTAATGATTGCAGGATACACCTTGCAAACCCCCAGTTGTTATGCTAGCCAACTTTTAACCAACTGTGACAGTTTAATCTGATAATAGTGTCTTTTGCTGCTCACACCCAGTTCACATGAGGACACTTGCTTTGTTATTCCTGAATGTGTCAAAAGATTTACTGGAGAACCTGCAAAAGCCAAATATTACCACTGCCTTCAAGCATGAAGCGGCACTGACAGAGATCCTCGGGTTCCTAGAACTGGCCCAACACACTGCTTACTTTGCTACTTTGTAAATAGACGAAAGGTTCATTCGTTTTGACTGGACATTTGAAAGATGCATCCAATTCTTTTTCAATCATACATTTTCAATCAATTGGTAGTGAATGAAATAAGTCAGATCAAGCATACTTGAAACTTAAAGTGATTCTGCTTTTCCATTTTACTCTATTTTTAGCCGTGTTACATTGTTTTTCAAAATTTGGACAACCTGTCAACTGTAAAAGCATCAAATTGAGACAGTATTGTTGCATGACAGAAGAGGTTACAACAGGCGAATTTAAATTTATAGTTAGTTCTGTTCAGTTCTAGTTCTCAGACCATTTTCAGTGAACCAACGTACAGAACCAGCACCTTTTCCTCAATCTGACTGTCAGAACTACCAAATTATTAGATTATTGGATTATCTTTGACTACCTGCAATTATTTACAAAGATGTCGGCTATTATTGAATATATGCAGTACAATATTTCACCGTTTTTCTTTAAGTTGTAAACGGATGTATTTTAGCTAGTTATAAATTCAACATGTTAGCTAAAAGTTGACCTAGCATTAGCAAACTCAACTAAATAAACAACAACCTAAATTTGCAAAGTTATAGGCAAAAGCTTTAGTTTAAATAGGCATAATATTATGCTTGCTTACCTGGAGGGGTGCTGAAAGATAAACGGCCTTCTCCTTATCGGATATATGTCTTACTGATGTTGGATTATATAGGTTTATGTGGCGCTCCTTTGACGGTTTACATTTCTGACTGACTTTAATTGACTCGTAGACAGACACTAGTTGCTCGTAAAAAGTAGATTTAAAAGGCGGAGACAGACAATGCAGTAATAAAAATCTGCTCACAAGTGTCCATACAAAGTACTCGAAAAAACGATTACTTTAAGTGTCTCTTTTATGTTTAATAACCGGAAAAACAAGGTAATTCAAAATATAACCGGCAAGGGCGACATCTAGTGGTAATGCTGGGTAACTGGACAAGGTGGCTTCATCTTTTTTTTTTTTTTTTTTTTTTTTTAACTAATTCCGTTGAAGGTTTATGGAATATTTCAATTTAAACTGACCTCTCTTGGCAACCACGCTAAGAACGAGTTAAATATTTTGTCAGTTTTTCAGACTACCCATTTATAATTTATTTAGTGAGAACAGAAAATAGAATGTACGCTGGTGAGCCAAGCTTGGGCTTTACAGGAACTTGTGCATCGAACAAAACTCCTAAGAAACACACAAATCTCCATCGCAGAGAATTCAAATCCTAATGAAGGCCTTCAGTCTGCCCCATTAGATGTGGTTGAGTTTTATCAGTCAACCACTGGGGAGTGACATACTCCCTACGACTTATTGTGACCAAATGGAAGAATAATAGTTATATAACTTGTGTCACTCATTAATTTTTTACCCCCCTCCTCGAAAAAGGAATGCACGACAGAACTTTTTTTTTTTTCTGGTAAACTAGTTGGCCCTTCTTTTTGAACAACTGAATTTAAAAGCATGTTTGATGAAAGATTTATACTTTTCTTTCAAAAACCCCATTAAACTGAATATTAGTGTTTTGAATTTCAACAAAGGCTTTTTAAAGCTCCCTGTCTACTACACCAGGTTTGCACTGGGGTCAAAATTAACTTGGAAAAAAATCTCAGAAAGAGATTTGTAGAAAACAGCGTTGTATAAATGTGCAATGTTTCTGTTTTATCACAGATTAAGTCTGCATCCGAAAGATTAAACTGATTTAGACTTTTTCAAATAATGAACCAACTTTTTTTTTTCTTTCAAATTAAAAGTCTGACCTTAGTTAGCTTACGTAGTGAGCTCCTTTGCTTATTTTTGCCGATGATTATTTTTGTTTAAATAATAAATAAGTCGTAAAAGAAGTCGTAAATAAAGACTTTTTTGCTGCGTTTCTCCGACCGCAGAAGAGTTCTGCGTTGTGGGCGGAGTTTGCGCTCGAGCCACAAAACTTTTGCGTGTGCGCGTGTTTTCGTCGCCACGCCTCTGTGCGTTTTCTTCCGCGCGATCATTTTGTACCGAACTCACACTTTTGTATTTGTTTTTTTTCCCGTGAAACTACGCGGTTTTGCCGAGGAATCGCCCGGGTTTCAGGGAGAAACCCCCCGGCAGAAGCGGCGTGCAGGGAGCGCGGTGTGGCGGGCCAGGACGGCCATTGTGAGGTGAGTGTCCGCTCACTCTCTTCTTTGTTGTGTGCAACTTTCACGCTGCAGCAGCTGCTCCGCTCCGTGTGCGCTGGAAGTTTTGGGATATTTGACATATTTCGCATTTTCCCGCCGTCACTTTGCTGATTCAGAGACTCGCGTATTTAACCGGGAGTTCCCTTGTTTACTCCGGGGCATCCCGCTGTTATTACCCGCACTTTTAATGTCTTTCGCGGACTTTGTGTAGACTTTGTTGAGGTATTATTAGCTCGATGGCTAACAAGTTAGCAAGGCAGCTAGACTGCGTTATCAGTGACTTGTCTGCGCTCCGTTCGTTGAAATATAGGAAATTCCACGTCTCCTTACACCGTAGCTAAGTATATAATATCAGTAGACTGTTGACCAAAGCAGCTATTCAGCTATTACATGTTCGTTCTTCTCAACTCTGAATTTTTGCTAACTCACACTCGGCTAAACGCATCAAGCAGTGGCGGTGATTTGATTTCCCCCCACCTCTTTCTGCAGTTTGATTCATCCCGTTTTTTGAACAGCCTGACTCTGATTCAACACTTAAACAAATACCAAATAAGCTGTTAGAAAGATGACTGTGGTGAAATATTCGCATCCAATTCACACGGCTCGTCTAAAGTCAGTCCAAAAAAAATGAATCTTTCAGTTGGTAAGCGTAGGTAAGAGAGGTACAGAAATCAGGCCACCAGTCTCCCCATTTGGACCAGTAGCCGGTCCATACAATGTGTCTTGTCGGAGTGTTTGACTGAGCTCATGGCTTTATTTAGCTCGCTGCCATACTGGCTTCCCTCTGCTCCAAACCCCTGACCTTTTGACCAGTCAGAGCTATATTAAAACCAGTATTTAGTATGCCACAAGTACATAATGTCCTGGATCTACACTTAAATGATTGCAGATAAAGTAATACTTCATTGTTAATCTGCAGTTATTCAGCTGTGACTAATAGCAGTTGCTGCTTTCCTTCCACTGTAGGTACAGCTTGTGTTTGACCTAAAAAAAACTGCATGACAATTGTTGCAGTCACTGTTACATTTACAGACAGACATTGTCTTCTTAGTGGTATTACTTTTGTGAATAAAGGCTGTCACGGTCTATTATTTTTAGCTTTGGTTCTGTCTTGTGTGTGCGCGGTTTGATACAAAAAAAAAGATCACACAGCAGGTGTTCTTTGTCAATATGAGTCGTTTTGAAAGACAGAGTTGCTTTGATTAATGGAGATTATTAGGTAATCCAATCAATGAAACAAAAAGGCCTTGCATGTCTCCAGCTTCTCAGAAAGAAGGTATTTTGTCATGGCAGTAATGCATCTGCAATGATTGAAACTAGAAAGGCTTCTGCAGAGTGTGTCTAATAAGCCCACCACAACAGGAAAAAGCTCTGCAACCGCACTGTGGTCCAGAGACTGTTGGCTACACCCCGGAAAACACAACACACACACACACTCAGTCTTCATGTTGCATCTGTGCCTTTGGAGAAGATCCTTAACAGTAACAGAAGAATGTCTAATTTCCTTCAGCGGCTCATGCAGACTGTTGTTTGAGTCTTGTTGTTTAGGTAAAGGCCTTTTACCTACCTTCTAAGGTACCACTACTTACTACTAAAATGGTCTCCACTGTCTCGGACCAACATCTTTATGACCTCTTAATGAGTTGCTATTTATTGTCTGTTTCTTTATCCCAAACTCCAGCACTATTAATACCCTCTGAACGCACAGAAGTTGTAAACAAACTTCAGCCAAATCTTATTTCGCTCTTGATAAACTGCGGGCACACGAAGAGTCCAGAACATCTGTCTCAGTTCTCCGCAGCCGCAGATAATCTGTTAATTGCTGTGCTGTCAATCTGTCACATTGTGCATGGCAACAAGCTTAAATGTCAGTTTGTCCTTTAGATTTGACCAGACTGAGCCTCATTCATAAAACCCATGTGTGTGCAAGACAAATTAAAGGGTCCAGTCTGTAAAATTTATTATACTATATTACCAGAAAGTATGGGTATGTTCAATGTTGGCAAATATAATAATTGTATTTAAAACAGTTCTTCATGGTAGTTTTTAGATATCGGGTAGGAATATTTGAACAAAACAGCCACTAAAATAACTGTATCGCCTGTATTTTTACTACTGCATACTACATTACGTATACATTTTGAAGGAATTGGGGAAGAATCAAGTGTTAGTTTCTTCTCTTAGAGATATAATGTTGTAAATGTCTTTCAGGAGCACTGTTGTCAAAGCCGTCACCATTGCGTCGGAGTGGAGTTGCCGCAGCAGCCCCGATGGGGCGCAGGAGGAGGCCGGTGACGGCGAAGCGCTGGCAGACGGGTCAGAGCGCGGCCTGGATGGAGAGGGGGTATGGAGCCCTGACATTGAACAGAGCTTTCAAGAAGCTCTGGCCATCTATCCACCCTGTGGGAGGAGGAAGATCATCCTTTCAGATGAAGGGAAGATGTATGGTAAGGAAGACATGCCTGTAATAGCCACTGCTGGCGACCACACCCAGCTTTAGCTTCTGCTAACTCTTTACATACTAGTAATTAAAGTAACGCTCCTAAAGCCGTTTCTTAATAGAAATACAAGGAGAAAACCGGTCGGAGCTCTGCTAAAGTCTCTCTCATCTGCTTAGTCTAGAGAGGTTTTATTCTTCTGTCCAACTACAACTTTCAAGGTCTGTGATTTTTTTTTTTTTTTTTATTTCCCCACACTGACGCAGAGGTGTGACACATATTCACACCTTGAAACAATCAGGATACATTTTATTTCTCTGAATCATTCTGGAATGTTCTTACTGATCATTTGTGTGATCTTCTCTCTAAGTCACCTGAAGACACCCAGTGCAGCTGAGCAGTGGCCATTTTCATACTGAAATGTTGATTGATTTTATGATGAATTCAGAGTCTGACTAGTGGTAGTGTGACTGCTTCTCTGGGAGAATTTTTTGCACAACAACGTTGCATTAAACATATATAATAGCTATTTTAGTTTTGTCTAGTTATTTGTCAACTGGAATCATCACTGTAATCTAATACTTGTTTACTTGTGATGTTTCTATGTAATGTGAAAATCGTAGACATTAAACAAATAACACAAGGGCTGTGTAGGATGAAAAAGCTTTCAGCCCTCTAGAGTGTGCTTCAGGGAATTGTCCTGATTTGGGAATGAGTCAGACCCTTCCGTCAATGTGGGGGAATTCTGGTAACTCCACAGAGCCTGATGTGACTCAGTCTGATTTGAACATTCAGCATCACACCCCTTCCCAGAAAGAATGATTTTTTTTTCTGCTGGGGAGGCTACTGCATGTATGTGTGACTAAATTACTACAGCTGCTGTGTCCATTTGCAGGGTGCCTTTTGGTCATCTTTTTTCTTAACCTCTTTAATTCTGCAGGAAAGCAAATCCAGAGCTCCAGAGGTCTGATTAGAGGCCAGGAAATCATCAGCTGCGGTTTAGGGGAGGCAGGGAAAGCTTGTGCTGACCTTGCAGTCTGTAATAACCACATTTCCCAATGTTCCCATCAGCTGTCTAATTTTGGGGCTCTGCCATTAAGAGCTTGACACATTGTTTTGGGAAGGTGTTCAATATTTTTTAACACATAAAAGACTAAAGTCAATGTCACAGTTGACCAGTTTTAGGGTTTAATTCATTTATAAAGAATCAGAATTCTATACATTTATTTTGCTTTCTTAAAGATTGTATTGTTCTAAAA
Organism: Tetraodon nigroviridis; assembly: GCA_000180735.1. Lineage (NCBI taxonomy): Eukaryota > Metazoa > Chordata > Actinopteri > Tetraodontiformes > Tetraodontidae > Tetraodon > Tetraodon nigroviridis. The sequence continues at coordinate 477,881 of CAAE01014991.1, forward strand.
TACAATTGTTTCCTTTTTTTTCAATTTCTAACCAGACATCATCAAGTATTGTCGTTTTATTCTAGGTCGAAATGAGCTGATAGCGCGCTACATCAAGCTAAGAACGGGAAAGACACGCACACGCAAACAGGTAATGACAAATGTTGTTATTGATCTGGAAACTTTTACATTTTTTAGGTTTTACGTGCATTATTTCATTGGAGCACATACAACAACATAAGCAAACTGAATGATTATTAATAATTGCATTAATTAACCCCTGTGCATTGTGATGTTTCATGCACATTATCTTTGGTGTTTCATACAGTGATGTAACCTCCCCGTTAGCTGCTAACACACTTTTCATCAACACATGTGTGATATACTATACGCCGTTGTGATACATGTTTCCTTCAATGGACTACACCAAGTTTAGAGACGTCAATACTGGTATTTATAATAATCTCATTGCATTCCAAATGCATAAGTGTTTTTAGAACCCAAAAGGCATTAAATTACAAAATGTGACCTTCTAGGCGTTAAATGTAGTATCTTTGTTAAAGTGCTTGCCTGAAATATTTTAAATCATACTGTGAATGTACCCTGTAGGTCTCTAGTCACATTCAGGTTCTGGCACGCAAAAGAGTACGAGAATACCAGAGCAGCATCAAGGTGGGTTCCCACTGGAGTGACTCTCCATCTCTCTGTAGTCACACACTCTTTTCTTTTCCTTTCCTTCGTTCTGTTTTCTGTCAGGTCTCTAGTCACATTCAAGTCTTGGCCAAGAGAAAGTCGCGTGAGATCCAGACTAAGCTCAAGGTACACATGCTTCCTGATGGTACCACACTAGGTTCACGCTTCACATTCCCTGAATCCAGATATAATCATCTGAATCCCCAAAGATGTCTTTGCCAGAGCCTTTGGTATATTTTCTCTTTGGTCTTGTATGCAATAATTGATATTGATATCACCTCGTGGATTCCAGAGCCTATCTGGCTTCTCGTCTTCACTCATAGCATTCTCTTCTGTTCTACTTTCTGTGGTACACATGTATTATCTAAATCATACGTGAATCCAACACTAAGTTTTTATTCTGAACCGTTTGAACATAGAACATTGCACTCGCACAATTTGTTGTGGGAAAAAAAATGTCCGTCTTCCTTCATTGAAACACGATGCATTTATGTATAATAGAGAGGAAGTGCCTTTTTTAAAATTTGACAGTAATGTTAATCAGTTTACACAGATAGTTTTGTAAATTATATTTGATAAACCGGACTGATAATGGCACAAGATGAGGTTGCCATCTCAGGCCATCTCAGCGTGTGCACGGCTGTTGTACTGCACATGCATATAGACACACACATCAGGCTTAATGTGTTTATATGAATGACTTGAATGACAGTTTTCTTTTCTGTCCTTTACTTTCTTTTCATTTGTTTTTCCTTCCTGCATTGAATTTCTTCTGTGACTACACATTCTGTGACCTGTATTGATCCAGGCTGATACGTGTGATAGAATCAGTAATAATTAGTTGTCAATTTTTAGATAAATGCCCAGTTTAGTGCTTTTTATGTGTAATCTTGCCGAAAGAGTAAATCAGTCATCTCTTTGTGCTTTGGATTATTAAAATAACTCATTGTGTGTCTTCTTTGCTATAGGCCATGAACTTGGTAAGTTTTGGTTACATCTACAGTTTCTGCTTCAGGCTTTATGCTTTGTGGTTGTCATCACATGACCTGGTACCTACTAGTCCACAATGCAGTTTTTCTGCCAGACTTGAGAGAACTCTGCACATTACTCCTTTTTATTTTTAGTTTTTAAAGTAAGGTGATGGCTCCCGTTAATGCCACCTTCTGCTTTGGCACCCCTGTATTTGCTTTGCACTTTGTTCTGTCTTTCCTGATTTTAACAGCACCATGCGCCATATCCTTTTAATACATGACAATGTATGATACATCAGCTGGCTTGCCATCATTTCTTTGAAGTTTTTCACACTCCTGATTTCAGTTTTGTGTGTGTGTGTGTGTTTTGTCTTTTGTTTTTTTTAACAAAGCAGTGTGATTGTGCTTTTCTTTTAGGACCAAGTATCCAAAGACAAGGCCCTGCAGACAGTGGCCAACCTCTCATCTGCTCAGATTGTCTCTGCCAGTGTAATGAAACCCCAGACTCCATTCCCTCCAGCAGTTGTAAGAAACAGTCAAACACACACACATCTGTCCTCCCGGTGAATGCTTGAGTAACAATATGTGCTGTTTTCTGCTTTAGTTTTGGCCTGGGCCAGTGCCGGGACAGCCTGGACACTCTCAGGAGTAAGTATTGTTGGCATTTAGGATGAGTTTTGCTTTTTCATGTTCTAACTTTTCTTGCTCTTACACTCCCCCCCCCCCCCAGTATCAAGCCCTTTGCACAGCCACCATACACTACTCTACCAACTTCACATCCGGCACCTATCAGTAGGTTTGGACTTTTTCGTCATGATTGGGTAACCGATCAGTGTTTCAGCTGTCATCCATCTTTGCATGTCTGGCAGGTTATGAGCCCATGTCTCCTCCGCGTCCTGCAGCAGTAACAGCTCCTGTGTGGCAAGACCGAACCATCGCCTCTTCAAAGCTACGGCTAATGGAGTACTCTGCATTTCTTGAGACCCAGAAAGACAGAGAGACAGTAAGGCCATGAAGCTGTTTATACACCAAAATATTTTTTCATACTCGTCAAAGCGAGTGTTTACTTTCACTCTTTTCCCTTCTCCCTCCTTCCTACAGTATAAACACCTTTTTGTACACATTGGCCCATCAAACCCAAGCTACAGTGACCCGGTTTTGGAATCCATAGATGTGAGGCAGATTTACGACAAGTTTTCTGAGAAAAAAGGCGGCCTGAAAGAGCTGTATGAAAAAGGGCCGCGCAACGCGTTCTTCCTGGTTAAATTCTGGGTTAGTACACAGAACCAGTTTCCAATGATTATTGTCAGTACAGATCCAGTAGCACAAGAAATCACATTCCATTACCAGTGACTTATTAAAAAAAAATCAATACTCATTTTAGAATTTACTTAACTTTAACACCATACTGATCTAGATCTCATTGCACTTGTCAGGCGGACTTGAGCAGCGACACCGAGGAGGGCTCCGGTGTTTTCTATGGTGTGAGCAGCCAGTACAGCGGAACAGAAAACATCACCATTAGCGTCTCTACGAAGGTCTGCTCCTTTGGCAAACAAGTGGTAGAGAAAGTTGAGGTAAGTTGGGCTCTTTTTGTTGTGATTTTATGCACATTTTTGTTGTTGACTATTCATACCACATAAACTTCACCCTTAGACTGAATACGCGCACATGGAAGGAGGAAAGTATATGTTCCGCATCCACCGTTCTCCCATGTGTGAATACATGATTAACTTCATCCACAAACTGAAGCACCTGCCAGAGAAATACATGATGAACAGTGTACTAGAGAACTTCACCATCCTGCAGGTACACGTCTGTCTTTACGTCTTCATGTGTGAACAGGGGTTCCTGACACGTATGGACGTGTGTTTTGGGTTTTTTTATTTGAACTCTGATCTTCACCTGTTGTTTTCTGCTTCAGGTGGTGTCGAACAGAGAAACTCAGGAGACTCTGCTCTGCATCGCCTTTGTGTTCGAGGTGTCCACAAGTGAACACGGAGCACAGTACCACGTATACCGATTAGTTGACGACTAGCAGCACTATGGGCGCGCAGAGACTCGCAATATAGACTTTTCGATGCATTCAGCATTAACACTACTTTCAGCTCAGAGAATACACGTTTGTTTTTATAGACCAACAGTCTCACTGTTGTCACACCTGCTTCATCTGGATCTTTTTAAAAACCCCTCAAAATCACAAATTTTGACACTAAAATTTAAACAATAACATACTCATTGGCCCGTCACAAATGTCTTTTGTAAAGAGCTAGATCACTTTACAGTGAGTGTAAAAATCTTGCGTGTGTTGCTAAATCCCAGGTGTGACTGATGTGAGATGAGTTTTATAATAGCTCATTTAATCAATGTTAAAGTAACTGTGCCTCACTAGCTCCTTTCTCTACAGTATCATTTTAGTTCAAGAATTCTGAGTCTGATTCTCTCTATTTTAATCAAAAGTCACATGACATCACAATATTGTTGATATTACATGCCAGAAACTATGACTGTGCCTCTCATCAAACAATGCACTACGTGTAAAGATGTGAAAATTGTATTTATATTTGGTAGAATGCCAAAACTATTAGAGGAGTCATTCGTTTTATGTGGGTTTTATTTTGAAAGGTCAGCAGTGGTACACAATGTGGAGCAGAGAGAATACGTGAGTTTGCCTCTCTGGGTTGCAAGCAGAATCAATCAAAAGCAGATTACTTTCTAGGCAGCGTCAGAGGATCTTGATACAATTGACTCCAGACTATTCTTTCTATTAATCAGATGGTTTGGCCTTGCAATATTTCTACCTCCACGCGAGCTGGGAGAAAGTGCTTCTTAACTTGACCTGTTGAGCACTGATGTATAGGACATGTACACTACAGTTGTCATGGTACACTTTGTAAGCCAAAATAAGGCAAAAGAAACCTTTTTTGTAATGAGAAACAATGTTTTTATATTTCACCCAGGAGAGTTATACAGCATAAGATGGGTGTTTTTGGTTGTATCTTTATAAGGATATATGCAAATTGTATGGTACAGACCACCTGGTGGCTACCCACAGTGCACTGGGCTAAATCTATTTGATCATTTTGACTACAATGAATTGATATTTCTAGTTCTTTAATTTTTGAATGGAACACATGGCTACCAGAATGTTTCAAGAGTAAATGTAATTTTTAACGCATAACGCCCTCCCGTTGGCAGGAATCCTGTGGAAGAGGACGTAAAACGAAAGAGCTGCCTGGTTCAGTTTTAAAATAACCTTATATATGTTGTGCACTCAGCCAAAATTACTATACTTGTTTTGTTCATGTCTTTGTACCTTGGTTGGCCATATCTTATCACTCCTTTGGATCTGAGTGCTTGGTGAATAAAATGTTGGCCTGTATGTTGTACCAATAAAATCAGTTGGCAGATTTACGGTCTTAAATTGTCCACGTAACATTTTAGTTTTTGTGTCTATAGACTACTATAGTGGATCAAAAATAATAGAAACGTATTTGTGAATTAGTGTGTATATTTACAAGTAATACTATGCATTTACGGACTATGTCACAAATGTGCAAAAAAAGTTGAAAGTTTTGCGTCCTGATTTCGTTCGCTAGAGGGCGCTACTAGCCAATTGTCCCGGGCCGTAAAGCAGACGTGAGTCGGTGTCGTGTCCGGGCTGGGTGTGGCGCTCGCTCTGCTGGCAAGCAAATCAAAGAACACGCAGGTAAAATACAGCATGTTGCCCTAAAGGAGTCAGTCAGTTTTAGAGATTACACAACATATGTCACTTAATAACTGACAAGCATTATTTTAGAAAAAAAATAATTGGTAAACATAATTTACTTTGTTTTGCTAGTTTGGATATTGTTTTTTTTGCTGTCTTGCCTTGTCTTGTGGCCCTATGCTGTTTAGTGACTAATCTGAAGACAAAGGGTGTGGTGGGAAAACTACCTCCAAAAACCCAGACAAATCAATCCGGTTCTGCAGAGAACATGTGTGTGATCTCTCTCTCTCCCTCTCTCTCTCTCTCTCCTTCTTATTTTGTAAATCTCTTTTGCAACTCGTTTAAAACAGTTACACGGTAAATGAACCCAGGAATAAGTCCCAGTGATTTAGTTATGTAAAACATTCCATCTAAATGTGTATTGTTCTATAAATTACTCTGTCGTGAGCTAATGCCACTTGTCCCATCACCCTGCTGCTGCTGCTCTTTCAGATAAAACCATTTAGTTGTCTCGGTGATGGCCAACCCTGGCCACTCTATTGAAACTGAACTTAAGTGGAAGGAATTATGCCAAACGGAAGCTTCTGCAAAATAATTTTCAGTAGGTTTCTTGGTTTAAATATAAATCCTTACTATGACCGAGATTTGAACTCCACGGTTGATTATGCAACTAAAATTCTTCTGCAAAGTTTTGACCCTTTTAAGCACTTTATTTGGCCTCTCGTGGTCAATAAAGTAAACATTTTCTGATGAGTAAAGTTCACAAATTGATTTATCCGTGCGTGACGAGTTGTTTTTTTTTTTTTTTTCTCTTTCTTTTTGTAGGTGCCTCACAGAGAAAGTGTTTGTGCCTGGCCCACGGGCGTGTCTGCCTTCATTCCCCGGCGCCTCCTCGCCTCCGCCACCAGCGTGTGAAGTAACGAGGCGCGGCCGTCTGGGGCGGGACTCAACTCGGCTGTACTGGGTCGCCTCTTCGCTTTCGTCGTACTCACGCCGAGGCTGCCGCCGGTTAGCTGCACTGCCCTCCTCTTTTGTGTTCCAAATTTGCCCGAAAATCTTCGGTGACGCCGTGCCGGGGCGGTAATGGCCGCGGAGCCGCTCAAGTCCGCCCTGATCGGCAAAAGCGGCGAGGACACGTCGCTCGCGCTGCCCTCCGACAACAACCTGCGCACGGGACCGCAGCGCGTGAAGGATCAGGTGCACAGCATCAAGCGGAGCAAGTCCAAACAGAGCAGGGACGGCGGGTTGTCACCTGTGTCCCCGACCGGTGCGTACAGACAACTCTCCAGTATCGCCTTAAAAGCTGACGAGACACTCATCTAAGTTGGGTTTTATTGATTCATCGTTCAGGTGTGCGCGTGTTGCGTTTTTAAGCATGTGCGTCACGGATGTGCGTCGTACAGGCAGGTCCCGACTGAAGAGCGGTTTGTCAAAACACCACCGCAGTGTGATTTTTGGATAAACTCTTCTATTTGTCTCGGGTATCTGCAAACAGAGAAAAAGAAACACCAAACGAAACGAGTTTGCCCAAAAAATAGTTTTTTATTCTTTTTCTAGTTGTCGTTTAATTGTTAAATAAATTAGTCTCTTTAGCCACTGTAATTAGTGCGTCTTTTTTTTTTTTGTTTTACATTAAATAATGATTGATTGACTGATTAAAGGAATGATGACAGACATAATAATGATGTTCCTGGCCCATCCCATCATCAGGGTACCCAAATATTGTTTTCAGTCTTTCCCATCAGTGTGTTAGGAGGCTTGCCAGAACGAAATGGGTCAATGTGAAATGTGATACCTCGCTGCTGCTGAAAAAGCCTTTATTCCGGACTTTCCTGCTCTCTTCTGTTGCGCTGGTATGTGGGCTCTGTTGCAAAATCCGCTTCAAATCAGTCCATTTAAGACTTTCAAAAGTGCAGCTTGTCGTCCTTCAAGACAAATTCGAAACATCCACCCCATAATCACGATCGTAAATCTGCTGAGCCGATGCACGAATGAGTATGTTTCTGTATTCACTCCAATATAAACAGCAGCACAATCTTTCTGCAAAATAACCTCCTCAAATATGGAAAACGTGTCCAATGTATAACTGAGCCACAACTCAAACCATTACAGAACCTGTAGGAACATGTGTTACATAAGAGGACTGTTTGCTGAAGGGAATGTCTGCACATCAATTACTGTAGATAAATGCTGGTTTAATTAAACATTCTTGTAGACAGTTTAGTGTGCTCATAGTCCCGAGGCTTTTATACTGTTTTAGTTTCATCTAAAATGTTTTTTGTTTCTCCCCAAAGAAGCCTTTTTCGTCCCAGTAGCAAAACAAAATAGTCCAGTTTTGCAATAACCTTTGTCCCTACAGTCATGTTTTTCAGATCTTTGTATTCATTATGTTTATTTTGTAAATATGTTAAACAATTTCTCAGTTTGAGCAATTACAATTATGTTTGCGTTCAGACAGACGGTTTGTGGTTTAGTGAATTTTCCAAGCCAGGGATAAATAAAAGTATTTCTATTCTGTTCTATTCTATTGTCAACCAGAATACTAATGTCATGATAGTTTGTTAGATTTGGTGATTATTTTTTTAAGAAATCATTTATTTGCTCAAACAAAGGTCCCCCTATAGTGATGGCACATAAAGATGGCTGTCAGACTGGGTAAATACATTATATATTTAAAAAAACGGGTTGTTCAGTTGTTTAAACAGTATTACCTCACTTGTTTTGGACAGAATTAATGATTAATCATAAAAAATGTAGTTGTTTTTGTTTCTCCAAAAATGCATTCATTCTTATCTCAAACTTCTGATGCTTCTCATCCTTTAACAGGCCTCAGTTCCCAGACTTGGGCAGACAATGATTTTCGCTCATTTAAATACTCTTCAACCAAGGCAAATGGAACCTTGAGCCGCATCGCCTCCACCTCGTCAGCAACCTTCAAAAAATCGGTAACTGTTTTTAGGGTCTTCAGCATTAAACTTTGACCTCTGCGTATTTGATCCACAGCGCTCTCAGGGACAGTCGTTTTTATGCACTGGTGTAATAGCTGTGGTTTGGATAAAACAACATCAGAGGAATATGCTATGTCTGTGTGTGTGTGTGTGTGTGTGTGTGTGTGTGTGTGTGTGTGTGTGTGACTACAGTCATGCACACTCTTCTAACCTGACCTACTGGCAGCAACATGAGGCATGTGTGCAGAGCATATTGCTAGGCTAACAAAAGTTAATAATTTTTAAATCGCAATACATAATATTGATCAGTGTGTGTTTTTGATGGTAATATTGCTGTCTCTGAGCAATGACAAATCAAATCTATGACAGTTATCAAGGGAGAGTGTTATTAAAAGACAGTGCCTTAAATTGACATAAAGATCCAACATATTTCAAAATACTCAGACATAATACAACAGTATTTAAAATATGGGTTTGCTTTTTTCTGGTTTTTTGTAATTCTAATCCCTGAGATCACATCCTGCTTTTTTGGTTGTTACTCTATTTTTCTACAGTGAATATATTTAGATAAAATATGTAACTGATGAAGTGACCAGTTTGTCAATACCACTGAGTGCATGTTAATACACATCTATGTGTATTAGCGAAGCAAAAGTAACATCTGTGTATGCATCCTATACATTTTTTTACTTTCCATGCTAATGTTTCATAATGTTTTTGGTGTGCATTAAATGTCATATTTTAGATTTTGTGCCACTAATGCTGCCTCTGTTTTCTCTGTTTGGCGCCAGCAAAGTTTGAGCAGACACCTGATGTCGGTCCTGATCATACGTGTTGACTGATCACTCTTCTGTTAAGCTGTTGCAGAGCTGAATAATGGCAGCGATCAACGAGCAACCAGTGAATGAATCAGCCCATTTCTGTTTAACTTGCTTCCTTCTTAGCTACACTCCCCACATCAAGTGTCAGCATGCCTAAGAGTTTCAGTTATCTCTGTCAGAGTAAAGGTGGTTCACACATTTGAATTAATTTGTCCACAGCCAGTGAAAATATGTGGCTTTGATTATGTGCACTGTTGTCTCTGACATGAAATGAGGATGGGAAGGGCTTAGCAACTCAAGTTAGTTCTGCTGTCAGAAAGTAAATATAGATTTCATTTTCATTCATGCATTTTACTGTGCAAACATGAATCTCATTAGTCTTTTTATTTTTCTTGCTGCTCAGAGACACCAAAGTCTAACCAGCAGATCCTGGAGAGAGAGGCATTCCAGCTCTTCAGGCATATGGGACCATGCTTCTGCTTGGCCCAGTAGTCCTAATGGAGTGAAACCCAGTGCCAGTGACCCTGCCTTGACTCCTTCATTTCCTGCTGTTTCTGTGCCAGACATGGTGAGTTTTAACAAAACACACGAAAACCATGCTCCTACGCTGTACTTGCGCTGTGTACGTATCCATGTGCTGTTCTTTTGTTTAGAAGGCCAAAGGGCAGAGCATTAAAAGCCAACAGTCCAGGTTTTCTCAAATAAATCGACACAGCACTTGCATCATCGGCAATGGATCTCATACCACCACCAAAAGGACACACACCATCAGGTCTCCTACCACTCAGTATCAAAGTGAGGGCAAGATGGGCACCATCAACCTGTCTAAGTTAGAGAAGAAAGCACTGTAAGTTTTCCTGCTGTATTACAAATACAGGAATGCAAAAAGGTTGACGGAGACAATGCTATCATTTGCCTCCTTATTGATGTGATGGATTAAAGATAGTTGGTTTTTTTTTTTATGCTGTTACTTTCTGTTACTGGGCTGATCTAATATTCATTTTGCAGGGAGAGTAGTTCTGCAGCTGGTTTCAAACTGACCTTGAAAGAGCTGTGGAGTACCTATCCCACCCTGATGAGAGTTACCAACAGTGTGGAGCCACCTCCATCCAGCACACTGCTTTTAATGAGGAGCAGGCCAAACAGGAGGTCTGAGTAGCAGCTAACATGTTAATTAACTGTGGATTATTTTTACATCATCTTTCAGTGATGATTACTGAAGGAAAGGGAGGCAGAGGAAGTGTGTAACCAATCTCTGAAGCGTTTGGTATGTGATTGAATGATATTCTTGTGAGGTCCTGAGTCTGGATGTGCTTTCCTTTCACAGGTTTTGAAGTTAGGAGGTATCCCTGGTCTCGTGTCTCTGCTGCGGAGCCCTAACCCTAATGTGAGCCTGGCTGCTGCTGGGGCTTTGAGGAACCTGGTTTTTAAGCACCAGTATAACAAGCTGGAGGTTCAGCACTGTGGTGGCATAGCCAAGGCCCTGCAGCTACTGAAAGAGACCAATTCTACCGAGACCCAGAAACAGATCACTGGTAGGACACGTCAGATCTTTAGGGTGCATCCATAGAACAATTCCAAACCCTAAACTGTTTTAACTCTTGCTAATCCAAGGCCTGCTGTGGAACATGTCATCTTCTGATGATCTGAAAGCAGAACTTATTGCAACAGCACTTCCTGCCCTGACTGAGAATGTGATGGTTCCATTCACCTGCTGGTCAGACGACACCAACAACAACAACATACACCCTGACGTCTTTCACAATGCCACAGGGTGCCTGCGGTGAGAGCAGCCACTGCACCAGAATCATGACATGTTTTAGATTCATATTCAATAAAGCATCGCAGATGTTTTGTTTTTAAGGCACACTTAGGATCAGCAAAAACTAAAAAAAAAAATCCCTTATCCTGCAACTGTAATGCAAAGATTAGACTCTATTATTGTAAGAAGAAAAATGTGCCTTCGTTTTGTTTGTTTAGGAACTTGAGCTGTGGGAAACAGAAAGCTAGGCAGGCCATGAGAGATTGCTGTGGCCTCATCGACTCCCTCATGAGTTACATCCAGTCCTGCATTGCAGAGGAAAACCCCGATGACAAGGTAAACGGCCCTGTGTCCCGCAGCAAGATATACGTATTCACCACAGGAGGCCAAGACAGCAAATACTATTCGTTACTCTAGGATTAGTAGAATAATGTGGACATTTTTTCCTTTGTTGTTAAAACATTAAAAGGTCTCATCACATGCACACTCTCCTGTTGTGTTTTCTCCAGCTGGTTTGTCCACATATGTACGAGGGAGTCTGTGCATATATTTGGCTGGTGGTTTGTCTACCTGTGCATTTTTGGGTGTGGATACAGGCATGTTTTTTGTCTGTGCAAATGTGGTTCCACTCCATTATGGCTGATTGAGACAACTTCTGTCATTAAAGAGATAATTATGCTTTGTTTAAGCAAATAAATATTGTCCTGAGGTGTACTTGTAATTGAAAACAGAATGAACAAAAATTCAAAGTAGAAAATCCTTAGAAAGACCTAAGAGGACGTTTATTCAGCGGTTCCCTGCAGACTGGTGATGGTAATGATGTAATGTGTAGGACCAGTCCATAATTTTAGTTGTAATCACTGACAAAACTAGAAACACCTTAAATTCCTGTTTATAACTTGGAATCCGCAAATGATGTATGTGCTTGGCTGTAATTGACTTTTAACTTGCCAAACTAGCAATTAGATAGATCTGATGTTGCGTATTACAATAACCCTTTAATTGAAATGCTTTTAAACTAAATTTCACAAAATAATATTATCTTTACTTTCTTTTGTCTCAATCAGTCTGTGGAAAACTGTGTGTGCATCCTTCATAACTTGACCTACCAGCTGGAGGCCGAACGTCCCCAGTGTTTTGGAAAGTATCAACCAAAGACTGATTCTGAATTTGACAGGCAGAAAAGCCCCATTGGCTGCTTCAGCCCAAAGAGCACCAAGGCTCAGAAAGAGGTACCATCTTTGTTCTAAAATATGTTGGTTGTGTAACAACAACCAGATCTCCTCTTCTGAGCTCTTTTTTTTATGTTCTTTCCCAGTTTTCCTTTGACGTGACTAAGATGCCTGAAGAAACCACATCATCTGGTGTGAACTGGTTGTGCCACCCAACAGCCATGCATTCCTACCTGAGTCTCCTTGGTTCGTCCCAGAAAGATGCCACCCTGGCAGCTTCCTGCGGTGTCCTGCAGAACCTCACAGCCAGCAAGCAACCGGTGAGCAGAAATGAAATCACAGAGGTAGAAGGAAAAGGTGGTATTATTTTATTCTATTCATTATCCCTGTTTTTTCACACAGGGGGCCAGTGCCATGTCCCAGATTTTGGTACGAAAGCTGGGGGCTCTGGCCCACATTTCTTCTCTTTTAAAGTCTCCAAACCTCAGCCTGCAGAAGAAAGCTCTGTCTTTGCTGGCTAACATGTCTCGAACCAGCTGTCTGCAGACCAGCATGGGTAAAGAAGAAAAAATACCAAATATTAGGGTTAGCAAGGAGAAGAGTTGTAGATACAACTATGGTGGTCTTGTTTTGTTGTCTCAGCAAAGCAGATACTACCGGATCTCATCAGCCGGCTTTCAAACCCTGGTGCAGTCACCGATGATGTCATAGCACCAGCGTGCAACACCGCAGGGACTCTGATGTTGGCCGACACGGAGTTCAGCAAGAAGATGGTAACGAAAGAGCTGGTGTCAGGGCTGGCTGACCTCAGTGAGGATGAGTGAGTTTCTCTCTGTACTTCCAGTGTATAAAAACACTGCAGCCACCCTTTGTGGTTAAAAGGGGCTGAATTTTTTTTTTTTTCTAACCCTCCATCAAAGGAGGTAGTTATGTGACAGGCAGTGTTTGTTTGAGGGATTTCTTAGTTTTTATGAAGCTTTTTGACACACATGCTGGTCGAGCGTTATTTAGCATAGCAGGTCTTGTTACCATGTCATCATTGAATCCATTGTGTGTGATTTACCCTTTTTTGTCATGTGTTGTCATGCTTGTGCTTGTTTGGTCTGTGCCTGCTCTTAGCTCCTTCCCAAAAGGCAGTAGAGCAGCATCCCTGCTCCTCTACAGCATGTGGAACGATAAGAATTTACAAGCTGCCGTAAAAAAGGTAAATTACCCTTACATCAGTTTGGTCATATTCTTTCGAACCTTTCACATGCTTGCACTGCTTTGCAGAAGCAAGAAGTTCATTTATCTGGTTCATAGTCACTTTCTTTCCCCTGCTGCCCCACCCCAGGGGTTTAGTGAATCCAGGTGTCAAGAGTCATATTGGAATCTTGTCTGACAGGTTTTTATTGTCTCAGCATAGTTGTCAAAAGCAATGTGAAATTATCGAAGGGAGGTGGAAGGTGTGATAGAATGAGCTGTCTCTTGTTCTTTTCCTGATGCTCTCCTGCTTGTAATTATCGTTTACCTGGCATGCTTCTTTGACAATAAAAATATCTTTCTGTCTGCAGCTTGGCATCGGGAAATCCTTTTTTGTCAATAACAACACAACAGCCGTCCACAGGTCGGTGCAAGTTATCGATTGAGTGTGACGGATCCTGCTTGCACCAGGAAGTCCTAGAGGTGTGTTCTCTTTCTAAATGCGTTTTTGTGAAAATGCCGTAATCCTAATTCCTGCACAGCTAAAATGTTTTCTGTTTCTGTATTATTTATGTCTTTCTGTCTGCTTGTGTGTGTGTGTGTGTGTGTGTGTGTGTGTGTGTGTGTGTGTGTGTGTGTGTGTGTGCTGTGTGTGTACATGCACTTGTCAGATGAAAAAACAGCATATATAGACATTACTTTGGTCACACCCTTGGAACCTGGAAAGTTCAGTTACATTGTTCTTCTAACCGCTTTACTGAAAGAGCGCTTAATTAAAAGTCATGTGGTGTATATACAACTGGGGTAAGAGAAATTTAATGACAAGAGTAAACCTGCAGTGCAAAGTTGGTGATTAACTCTGATGGGTCTTCATTTGTATACCTTAGTATCATTTTGTAAGCTAAAAGGTTACAAGTTAAAAGTTTGGTTAGAATGAATAGAATAGAAAAAATGTTTATTTATCCCACAATTTGGAATTGCCAATGTTCCAGCAGCAGCTTTCTTTAAAAAATATTGGGGAAACTTACAAGAAAAAAATGAAATATTGCAAAAAGGAATATCAAGGTTTTTTTGTTATTGTTTTTTTTTTTTTACTTGCAGCCGGGTCACTAAAGCTACTCACGTGCTAATTTTCCTTCTATTTTAATATTGTTTATTTTCTAGGTGTACTGGTGGTGATAATGGTGATACCGATGGTGAACCGATAACTCACTCACTTAATTTCAGTGTTTGGAACTTTTAATCTTGTAGCCTGCAGATAAATATTGGGTTTAAAATGTACCAGTGTAGAAACGGTATTAGTTGCTGACTGCACGCTGAGTTTATTTTCATGCAGTGTTAAAAATACATTTTTGAATGTTTGAGGTATTTCAAAGGGATGGTTCTCACCTTGCTTGGAATAAATACCATGTTGAAAGCAAACTTTTCACTGAGCGGGCTATTATTTCTGTACTGTCCACATCCAGCATGTGAGTAGTAGAAATTCAGTTCTTCGTTTTTTGTCAGTTTTTAGACTTTTTTGACTTCAGCACTGTGAACACAAGCACCACCTACTTAACTAGCATCTGCTATCTTTGATCCATTACTCTGGCTGCGGGTTTTTCCTT
>CAAE01014991.1:497663-518601 GCA_000180735.1 Tetraodon nigroviridis
AGCAGCAAACAGACGTGCAGGTGAGATATCAGGCAGACACAGCCTTTCAACACTATCGTAAAACAACTCCAATAAAAAGTTCCTTTTCTGCTGACACAAAAAGAACAAGATGTCCAGACACCCAGCTTTGTGTGTGTGTGTATTTGCTGTAAAATCAAAATATATTAGGGCCTAATAAATTACCACTACCTTTAAGATTAATGTAGTATGAAATTATAGTGATAACAAAGCTGCCATGATAATATGTTTATTTTTTTATCTCCCCTCAGCGTTATCTTATCTTAGTTGAGACACGCTCAGAGGATCCTGACAGATCCATCACACACCCTTCACATTCTTACTGTATTTGACCTCTTTAACTTTTCTGCTTAAGGCTGTCAGAACTGTTTTTAAGATGTGAGCAACGTGTGACGTGTGTGTCTATTATTAAATGTGTGAAACTTATTATGAGTATAGAGTCATTGCAGACAAGTGTGAGCCTATAGGGATAATAAATGCCATCAAACAATCAAATACTATCTATATATATATATATATATATATATATATATATATATATATATTTTTTTTTTTTTTTTAAAAAGTACCTTCTCCTGCTTCCTCCTCTGCTACCTCCTGCTCCCCTGCTAAGCAAAATTAATTCTTCAGTTGTCTCATCCACACTCCAAGCTGTAGCATCATACCATATTGTTTCATGTGCATCTGCAGCCACAAACCTTCATCGACCTCCTCTTCTACATCACACAACCAGCAAAGCACACAGGAGGGTTAAATACATAAAAAAGAATTTAAATGTAGAACACATAACACCTGAGGTGTACGTTTAAATACAACAATAGATCACATAATTGTGAGAAGCCACTTCTTACCTTCCATTTCTCTGTTAAAAAAAACAAAACAAAACACAGTAGATACTTAATAGGCCAGTGATCATTTACACCCTATGTTAGAAAATAAGGAGTTATTTAACAAATTCAGCATGTTTTGGTCAATGAATTTGTGCAGATTTTTAAGACTGAACTTACTCCTCATACTCCTCCGCCGTTTCCTCTGTGTCAGACATGACAGAAAGTGTTTTTCACCTCCAGCAATGAATCTGAACATCAAACATAAATCCATCAATCTGAGACAAACTCACGCCCAGATTCACACTTTCACCTGCAGGTTCCTAACCGTTCCAGCAGAACTACTCCTGCACCAGACGGAGCGTTGGGGACCGACGGCTGTGACTGGCAGCAATGTGAGGTGAGTCCCAGAGGGATAAAGAGACAGACTGTGGGGGGCTCTCAGACCCCCTGCTGTGTTATTAATACCTTTTTGGATAGTGTGCATGGTTATCATCCTTCCCAAAAAAGGAAATAAGAATGCTGTGTACACTTTTGTGGGTTGTAGCGTCAGAAAAATCAAGATAAATGGTACACACACACACACACACACACACACTCACCCACCCACCCTATCACTGACAAGAGCCAGAGCTCCCATTAACATTCTTCCTCCAGTGAGATATGTGACAGCTGACAGCTGGCAGTCAGGATGGGCCCTCTGAGTGCAGAAAAGAACAATTCCAAGCAGTTCAGGACGCCTTCTGGTTGTATTAAAACATTTTATTCAAAACAGCCTTTTTCCGCATACAGAAAAAATATACATCCTGCATACTCTGGCCCAATTAGACAAAAATGTTTTGTTAATGTCGTAAGAAGGGAGAAGTTTCGGCTTCTTAAAATGCTTTTAAAAGTGACCTAAATGTCTCAAAGCAATACCAGATTAGCATGTTTCTCTTTCCCTCCCACTCTCTGCTTTGCTTCTTAGTCACACATTTAAAAGCAGTTTCATGTTTAAAATATGACATCAATGTTTATGCCAATTCTGACACTGAAGAGGGAAAAAAATTCAGTTCATTAGATAATTTGTAACATTTGTCAAACCTACTTTCTCTCTGCTGTTTTATAAATTGTGCTCATAATGGCAGTCAAATGCAGGAAACTGAAGCAAATCTAATTACATCCTCTGCTGTTTTGTTTCATCCTTATCACATGTTGTCACAGGGGGTTTATTTTTACCAAAAAGACATAACTTTCACTTGAAATTTCCAGCACTGGATTTTGAGACTTGGGACTCCTCACTTCTTTCAAATAAGCTCCTCTTACTGTTGATGTCCACGTGTCTCAGGTCCTATAAAAAATAAAAACATATTAAAAAATGGACAGAAAAAACAATGCTTTATATAAATACCTAAACTGTATGTAATTGATGGCCATCGTTTACACTAATAATCACGAAAACAAATATATTAAACAAATTCTCAGGTTTATGACGGCAGTACTAACAATTGATGTACTTTGGATATAATGAGATTTATAATAAACCTGCTGCCAAAAAATTGATTTTAGCAGCAACAGCAAATAATAATTGTGCAGTATTTATGGGAGAGCAGTGCTGCCCTCCAGCGGCCGTGTTATGAAACCGGCAGGCTTACAACGCTGACGTGAGAGGACGGAGACTGCTTGGTCCTGCTGAGCCAGCGGTTGATCCGGTCTGATACTCCGGATGTGAAGCCCAGAAATTCCTAACAAAAACATCAGGTTGGGTTTTAATATCTGGGGCAGCATGGATGATGGTGTGAGGGCGATGTGCACTTTGTGGCGCACCTGTTTGGAGCCTCCAGAGCTGGTGGTGGACCCTGTCTTCTGCTCTTTTTCAAACAGTTCTCTCTTCCTGGACACCTCATCTAACAGCAGTAGCGTCCTCTGAGCCACATCTGGAAATCGCACTATTTCGGATTTCTCCAAACATAGTGTCAAATCAAGATTAGCTAGGGAATAATAACATAAATATGCTGCTGTCGGAGTAGAGCTGCTTTACTGACTTGCGCCGCCTGAGCCAGCCTCTCCATCTTCTCCTGAATGGACCTGGATGAAATCCTCTGTCTGGAGCTAAGGAAAAAAGCAAAGTACTCAAACTTATTAACTAAAACATCCGGATTTAAAACCATGAGGAAAAAATAAGTGAAAAAACTCACTTTCTCTGGAAATTGGGCGCTTCTGCTTCTTTATTTTGCTCCTGGTCCGAACCCAAAGATTGTTAAAATGATATCATCATAAGCTCTTTTTGATTTGGTTTGTTGTGATAGATGAAATATTTTCTTACTGTGTTGGATTCAAACTTTGTGGTGGCCATCCTCACACTTTTACTGCAACAGAACCGCACGGTCAGAGATCAGACTGAGGCTCTGCCCCAACAAAACGAGCAGAGGTGACAAGCTCTCACCTCCTCTGCAGAGGGGCAGCCTCCTCTTCTTTCTTCCTCATCATCTGCAGGAGAACCAGGCATATGAGAGTGTTCCGAGCATCAGCAGAGATAAGAAAATATTCCAGAACTATGACTGACACAAGCAAATGAGCCCAACCTGACAGTCTAACAGCTGATGAGATTAAACTGTGCTTTAACAGTTAAATAAGCATTCATCTGCCCGTCTGAGTGTGTGGTAATTTTACTAGCAAAGCAAGGATATTTTATAGTAAATGAGGACATTTTGGCTGATCTTCATCCCCCCAAAAAGCTGTTGTGAAGTTAAACCTGACTGTAAACAGGAGGTTTTTGGGCTTGTTTAAGAGTTTGTTTCACAGAGTATGTGGTAAAGGTCCTGAAAAAGCATGATGCCTTACAAAGCTAGAAGTCCATACATCTGCACGTGTGTGCATGTATGTGTGTGCGTGTGTGTGTTTACCCTGAAGGATATGGTCCTGGAGCTCTGCCTGACAAATGCAGGTTTGGTCGCCTGTTCAAAGTGGCCATCGGTGGAACGATCATTCTGAAGTAACACGATATATAATATCCAGCTTTAGAGTGATAGCATACACCAAAAAAACTGCACTTTAGAGCCCAAAATGTTTTATTACAAAAACCAACTGTTCTACCTGTGGCCACTAGAGAGCGCTGTTCAGCTCTCAGGGAGGCCATTTGACAAAGATGTAACACACCTACCTGTGTGTGCCCATTCTGGACGGGGCTTTGAGCTCTTGGGGAAGGACTCTGACACGATGACTGCCACGATTCTTCGGGTGACAGGGGGCTTGTCAAGGAGCGGGGGCTGGTGGGAGTACTTCTCCCGCTTCCAGATGATCCTTTGTCGATTGAGATGGACATGGAGCTGCAACATCACACATTCAAGTTAAAGCTAAAGACGGTTGAACTAAGGAGCCAAAGGTTGCTGGTAAACATGTATTTGGACTGCCCTGCAATAACATTATGCAACTTAAATGACTGAATGTATCTTAGATAAAACTCTACATGAGAATCTATACTTTTTTGCTTCAGGAGATTTAGATGCTGTTGGATTTTCAAACATCTTGTCTCCTGCATTTGGTTAAATAAAAAAAACAAACAAACAAAGACGCACTTTTATGTATTCCTAGTTTTATACAAAAATCATGCAAACAAACCTGACAAACTTGTGACTCTGGTTGGACGTGGGCTTTGGCCCGGGGTCTCTGCGGGTTGTCTCTCTGTTTTCATACTGACAAAAGAAAACAAAACAGAACAGAAAGGGATGAACACAGAGCACGAACAGCTCACCGCTGCCGGTCAGAACTGCCCAAGACACACCCTGCGTTACATAACATCACCATATTCTTCTGGTCTCAAAGCCTCCTGCAAGTCTCACACAGATAAAAGTTGGCATCATGACGTCTGGCACACCTTATCTGAGGTCTACAGGTACACGACATGGTCAGATGGTTCCGCACCAGCTGATTGTTACACTTCACTGTCACTAAATTCAGTTATCCCAGGATTCTTTTCCCATCATATCACATTCCAACCTTTCAGGCTGACAGGTTACTGTTTGATTAATCAGACAACGAACTGAAAGTGCAGATTCTGTGGATGATTAACACGTCAGTGTGTGTCTGTGTGTGTTTTTGGGTCAGATTTGACATTAACACCTCAGGACTATTGTCTTTTAAGTATGAGGAGTTTGCATGCAAGCTAAACTTTTTAAATTTTTTTTTTTTTTAATTGATGACTGCCACACTAGAGGCAGTCATCATGGGTTACCATGGATACTTTGTTCTCAGCCAGCTAGATTAAAAGGCAAATGTCTCATCTGTTTCACCTGTCTGTCCGGGGCGATGGTGTCGCTGCTGCTCATTTCTTGGACCGAAGCTGTGTTTTGGGGTGGCCGTGGCTTGGGTGCGACTTTGGGAGGAGAGAACACTTGGCCCTGGTCCTCCATCATCACCACCCTCGCTCCTCTGCCTCCTTCTTCCCCCTTTCTTCCACTGTCTCCGCTGATGGCGCATGCAACCTCTTCATCCTCCAGCTCCTTCTGACGTCTTATCGCCTCCGCCTGCCTCATTCTCCTCTTTTCATCGCGGACGCGCAGCATCTCCATGAAGTCCAGCTGCACCTGCTCCTCGCTGGAAAAAAAATGACAAATTCACCCGTGTGTGTCTGTGTGGGCATCATGTGATGCATGATGGATAAGGCTTTTTTATTCCTAGGGACTGAAAGGGTTTGTCAGCACAGCCGATCAGGTTTCTGAATGAAACCTCTCTGTCTTTGAAGACGGCTGCTGCTCCAGGGACCCAGCGGCTGATGTTTTTATACTCAATTTCTATAGACGGTGTTTTGTTTTGTTTTTTTTTAATCCATGCATCTGAAAGCATACAGATGACACTGTCCCGCAGGGCGAAGGTGTTAAGAATTCCCCACCTTTGCTTTATAATGGAGCCAAAAACAGGTTTATTCCAAAATTTAAGTGTTTGAACAAGCGTGCATGAGCACACAAACAAAGCTTTAGGTTTGGTCCACAAGAACAGTAAAAACGCCTCCGTGAAGAGAGTGAGCGCTACCTGCTCAGCCCCTGAGAGCTCTCCGGAATGGTGGGGGTCGTTGGGGTCCTGACGGGCACGTCGCTGACGGGCACGTCTGTGGGCGATACCATGAAATCATCCTCAGGGTCAGCGGTGCTGCTGGAGCCCCTCACCCTTCTCCTCTTCTCCCTCTCAACCTCCTCTTCATCCTCCATTGTCCACTGACGGGTCAGGCTGCACAGCCGGTGGAAAACAGAGGAAGAAACATGATCAAGAGCTTAGGAAAAGGAATACATAAACATACGCGCTCAATCACCCCCAGCTATTTTAGTGGTTTACTGAAAATAAAAGAGTAAATAAAAAGTATTACTATTCTATTCAAATCAAGGTTTGTGCTATAAATGGTCAAATGGAACCTGTTTTACTTGTTCATCAGCCGATTATGAGCAGAGTCACAAACCTTTTGTTCATTTAATATCAGATCTAATCTTTAGTCTGATGTCTGTTGGTGAGACGGTTTAAGATTCTAAAGTTTAGCGCTTTTGTAAAAAACAGCTGTGTAACAGCTGTAAAATTCAGCAGATGTGAATGAAATCTAGAGCAGCTGGTAGAATAACAGCTGAGGTAAACCCAAACTGCAAAGAAACCCAGTTGTTGTCCAAACTTTCACCTGTGAGAAACACAGCATTTTCTGCTCCACACAGGTGTTCCGGGACTCACCTGGACAGAGCCGACCAGTTCTTCCGACTGATGGACATGACAGGCGACGGAGCAGAAGCTTTCCCAGCACACCTGAGTCGCAGTGTGAAAATAATGGCACCGTGAGGGCGGCAGCCAAACCAGTCAGCGAGGCACAAAGCCGTGCACCTTTACCCCGAAGAGTCATGTGACTGTGTAGGCAAGCCATCCACCTGAGCCAGGAAGCGCTTGAGGGGAGGGGTGGGGGTGTGCTGTGATCCATGTAAGGAGAAAACGTGCAGGCGGTGTTTTGATGGTGGCAAAACACCTTGAAGTTGTGTGTGGAAAGTTGCCATAAATTGTTGCTTAAGAGAATCTTTTTTTTGTTTGGTTTTTTTTGTGTTTTTTTAGTTTACGGTTTGACAGGATAAAAACGACCAACAGTCTTTGGTGTTTTTGGTACCTTGCACCCTGTAACTTTACAGTGAGAGTTGTTTGCTGACTGTGGCCACACCTTTGCCTGAAGACAGCTTAGGTGGACTCTGACCCAGGTTGAGTCCAACTAAGCTGCCATAAATGTATTCTGTTTGTATCATATTGAAAGCCCCAGATTCAGGTTTCCATGCAGTTTTTGTTGAGATTAGCCTGCTCAGCTGCTTCTGCTTTGGGATTATTTGTGATTCAAACCTGAAATTGTGCATGCACCATCAACAGCAGCCTGGCCACTGGTCTGCCTGTCTGCTGGCCTGTTCATATTAGGAACATATCAGACACAGGTCGGCTGCTGGCTCTTTGCATCCTCTGGTGTCAGCGATAATGATAGATGAGTTTTTAAAGAGCTCACTTTGAGAGCATGCAAAGCAGACATCATTTTGAATACTGTTTTACAGCACTGACAGGACGTTAGGCTGGACAGCTGGTCAATACATGCACATTTGTGTCCATGTGTCTGTGCAAAGGGCCGGTTTATGGAAGCTGGGTTTGTTTGGCTTCATGTTCTTGTTGCAAAAAAAAAAACTTGTCCTAACATGTGCAATTTAAAACTGAAAGGATAAAAACTAGAGAATTGTATTGTGCTTTTATCCTTTTACTAGTTAATAAGTCAGCAGTATTGTGATAAGGTTGTGATAAGTCCAGAAGTGAAATCCACATTAGGTTGATATGGTGACTATTTTTAAACTTAATGCCTATTAAATTGATATTTAATGCCAAGCTTTATTAATTGCTAAAATGTTGAAGATGTGGAGCATAGCATTGGTGGATTTTACACACAGTTGTTTAAAAAAGAGATCTTGTTCTGGATCCTTTTGTGTTTTATTGTGCTAAAAATTTGCGTTGCAGTTCCGGAACATAAATACACAGAAGATACAGTTCTGTTCCAGTGACATGTGCTGCTAGGTTAGTCTTATAAACTCACTATAGTTTCTATAGTTGCTTTAATTTTTTTTATGTTTTTTTTTTTTAAATTTATTTTACTGCTGGAACATAAATCCAAAAGCACAAAAACAAAGCGAAAGAGAAAAGTGGAAAACCCCTAGTTAAAGGAAACTGAGTCAATCCAGGAAACAACACAGGAGTGGACATGCAGTCAAGCATCGGACGCAGGTGGTGATGTCACTGGGCCGAACCCTTGGCAGCATCAAACATCTTCTTCCTTCCTTCCATCCCAGACATGGCCTCCACGTTCTTCCTCCAGTCGCTGTCCTCGACGGGCCGCTTCTGAAGACAGATACAAAAGGACCTGGGATCATTGTTTCTGTGCCACGCCTTTAATCTCTTATGTAAACACACTTTTCCGATCTCTTCAGGGTGACACCAAAGGAAAGGAAACTACACGGTTGGCTGAATATGTGTCGCACGCATGTTTCCCTTTTGTTTACTTGTGCACACACCTTTTCAGTGTCCTCTTTTTTGACAGACTTGAGGTTGGCCCGCAGGTCCATGGAGACTTTGTGCTTGGAGCCCAGCAGCGAGCGGAGGATGGCGTCAGCAGACACACGGACCCGCCTCAGATTGGGCCTCTTGAATTTTCCCCTCAGGTCCAACACCTTGATGTTCAAATCCTTAATCTACAGATCAGTTATGAGCATTTATTAAGAAAATGTGCTTTATCGAGCATTTAAAGCCACTCCCATGTAGCATTATTAGCTCATGACAGTGATGTGCACCTCACGTGTGTTGAGCATGACTTTAGCCTCGATGTCATAGCGCTCCTCATCCACCACATCCACCTTCTCATGGAGCTCTCTGCAAAGATCCTACACATATGTGCACAAAACACACAGCGAGCAGATTAAATGTCGCTTGGAGCATTTCTTTTTTAGAATTTCTTTTAAAAGCACAATTGCAGAGCTCAACAGAGGGTTAAAGATGAAGATGAAAGAAAAATTAAAAGACATCAGAGGCCGGTCAACCTGCAGCTGCTGAAGGTTTAGGCCACTGGTGTTCAGAGGAGGCGCTCGCTCGGCCAGGTACTTCTGTTTCTCCTCCTCTTTTATCAGGATCTCTTGTTCCAGTTCCTCTTTGGCTTTAGCCACCATCAGACTCTGCAAACAAAACACTGATGAAATTATGCTGTCATAACGTGCATTTAAATACACGATGAAAGGTGCAGATCCCACTGGGAAGACTCTCCCTGCTGTCTCCCTGTGGCCAGAATGGTGTCATACATGCATGAATGGGAGGTAGGATCTTTCTCTACCTTGAGCATCAGCTTTCTTGAAGCTGAAATCTTTGGTTTTCTCTGGAAAAAAAAAAATCAAAAAGTAGTTTATTGTAGTTTAATGTTTGCATTTTCATTTTTTGTATATTTTTGTTGAAGTCTGGTGATAAAAAAGCTTGTTTACCTCTGGTCTGTAGAAAAAAAAACCAGAGAGTTAGAGTGAAAGGAGAAGAGCAGAAACAGTGTTTGAATTAGGATTGATTAAAAAAAACCCCAAACATCTGTGAGTTGGTCTAAATTAAGAGGCCAGTCAGATTACTCACGCGTGCTCGGGCATCCTGCTGAAGGGATCTCACTGGGACAGAGACACAGAACAGAATTGTCTGGCTTTCCTCATGACCATGATCAACTCTGAGCCTCAATTCTCAGAAATTTGATAAATGCCAACGGTCAGCAGGCAACTCAACTCTGCACTAATACCACCACTTTTTCTCTGTTATAGTAAAAATATACATTTGAAATTCTTATATGTGCTTTTTAACACTGTAAACACACGGTGTTATCGACGAGTGTCAGTCGAAGCGTCACATTACAACATGTTTGACCTCTTGAGGAACGATGTTTAAGTTGTTGGGAGATCCTGTAACTTCTATTTTTTTTTTGTCCCAACTACTCAGTATTCTAATTAGAGCTGAAAAACAAACTTTGAACAGTCAAACAAACAGCTTTGTTTTACTGGCAGCATTTTCAAGAACTATTCCCCCGAGGGGAAGTTACTGGTGTTGACGACAACATCGTCAAGCAACAGAGGATAGGAAAGAACTGCAGTTGACTTGCAATGGAGACGGTTCATCTCTCAAGAAAAAGAAAGAAAAGTATTACTTTGTTCTAATTTGAAATAAAGGGGTAAATTAGATGACTGTTAAAATAATAGTAGTTGGAATGTTCCAAGATGAGAGCAGCAGCAGGAAAAGGTTATTTTAGTTATCAAACAGCACTGTGGGCAAAAATCCATCCTTTGGTCCAACATTCCAGCTGTAAAAGTGCCAGTTTTCCAACCCTCAGCGAAGTTGAGTTTAGGGACACACTGTACAAGGCAGCTTTAAATCATGGTGCTCTGACAAGCTACAATATGTCTCTGGCCCCCGGCTCTTCTGTTTGGCAGCGTTCCTGAACCCAATACAAAATATTAAAGTACAGTCCTATAGTACGACTCCCAACTCACCTGTGATCTCATCTTTCACATCAACCCCCCAACCAGCCAGCCTGGCCCTCTGCCCTTTATCTCTTTAGGAGTTGATATATATCACCCACCGTGCATCTCTGCCTCACATAACCTCAACTGTCTTTCTCATCCCTCTCTCAGTTTACTATTGTGTTCCAGTTTGGAACGGCACCACTCGTGTCTCAGTTTTCCGAGCTGCTCTAGTGGAGTCCTAAAAAATTCCAGGCTGATCTATCCTCCCCACAATCCTTTATCCCCATCTTTCTCTGGTGGATTATCTCAGGGACAGGAATTTAGAGTGGGCTGTCTCCCCAGAATAGAGCAGAAGATATCTGATGGACAGCTGTGGGGTGCGATTGTGGGCTCCGGTGTGCCCGGACTGGATGGGGGGATTTACTGACGCTCCTGGTTGCTTATGAGCTTCTGTGGTCTACAAATGTCAGTGAAGTTCACATCAGCGTCAGCCTTCACTAGCAGGTTTTTTTTTGACTAATTCTGATGGATTCTCCCGTAGAACATATTGAAAAACAAGACAGCGTCTCTGCTGAGAGTTATGCCCCTACGGACGTTTCAACTGTGCTGCTTCTTCTTAGAGACATTAATCAAGTAGTCCAACAATCATAATGTGCCTAAAAACACCTTAGCTTTGTCTGCCATTCTTCCTACCACACTGCAGCTGGTAAATTTACAACAAATTTAATAGATTTACCAAAAAAAAAAGTGTCAGAACTGTCCTTTATCCATTTTCTCTCCCATATTTGCACAAAAAGAAGAAATAGGCCTCAGATCACACCAGAGTCAAAGCCTTACCAGAGCAGGAGAACGCGATGAGACAACAGCGGCTGCACAATTGACAAATCAGAGATGGGGCTGAAGAATCTGGAGACCCTCTATTTAACTGCACCCCCAATTGTCTCCCTCGCTCGTTCTCTTTTGTTAGTGGAGGCTATTATTAGTTCCCACCCTGTCTGTCATTGGCCAATTTTGCACTGGCCATTTTCCCTCTCGTATAGTCATTATAAAGCAGGGAACATGGGGCCAAAGTTTTGGCCTTCCATGGCCCGGAGAAGATGAAGACAGATGAGGTTACAATATAAACAACAAACACATTGGGGGAAAAGCGTGTAGTGCCAACTAAAGGAAAAGTTGTTACTTTTATTATAGTATGAATAATAACACATTAAAATGCGATATAGACTTTCTATTAGCAACAATAAGGATCAGGACTACTTTCTGACACTCGTCTTTTCGCAACGCGAGAAATAGAGCCCTCTAGTGGCCGAATCCGCACACCGCAGCCACGCGTCCCAAGATAATGGAGTCCAGAGCAGTCGAACCGGTAGCCAAACAGGACTTACGATCACTCCTGTCCCCTGTCCCCTGTCCCCGTCCACTGTCCCTTCCTCTGGCCTCCTTCCACGACTGCAGGTAATCAAGCTTTCTGTAGATATGCTGAAAGGAGAGATGTTAAAACGATGGTGTTTTAACAGGTCGAACCAATATATGAGCATGCTAACAACATAAAAAGTGTGTGTGTGGTGGGGGGGAATACGGACTTTTTTATATTGCTCTAGAGATGTCCTCCTACTTTGGAATTCCACATAGACGCACTTGTCATAGTCCTTTTGTTTGCTTATTTTCTAGAGCAGTAGGGTAGTTTAGGGATTTTCCACAGAAGTAGCTAACAATAAGTGTCTTTCTTCTTGGCCTACACTGAGCAACACACACACACACACACACACACACACACACACACACACACACACACACACACACACACACACACACTATCATGCTGGATTGGATGACATGTCCCAGACTTGAGTAAAGCGGTGCCACAGAGGAACGTCTGAGTTTGGTGGCGTTTGCAGGTTTCTGCAGGTGAGCCTGCGTGGGTGTTTGTGGGCACATGCCTAAGGCTTGGGATTCTCCCCATTAGCCCTCCAAAGAACAAAAACCACTCCAGATTCTCCACACACCAGCAATGGTACTGCGCGCCTGTGTGTGTGTGTGTGTGTGTGTGTGTGTGTGTGTGTATTTTCCAGAAACCATAACAGTAACTTTACACCACAACTGGAAACAGCTGAAGAACTTGACTTAAAATATCGTGCACATGGTTGTTTTGGTGTGTGAGCAACGGCTGAAAATACTGTTACGATTTCCAAATGAAAAAAAGCAATTATATTTCTACCAGAGTAAAAAATCTGCGGCATTTATCTACATTTATAAACTTTTCCAAAACTTCTATATTACATGATTAATTCCACCGATACACTACTAAAACAAGAATGCTGTGTAATTCCTTTTGCACTGTGTGTGTGTGTGTGTGTGTGTGTGTGTGTGGGAGGGTTTTTAAGGAACATAACTTGCCGATTTGGACAAAAAGAAGAAGGCATGAATGTTATGGTAGGAGGATCAAAAGCAGAGAGAAAAGGAGGTGTGGCTGGGTGATCCTCTCGAAATAAAAAATATAAGGAGTGCTGGGTTATGCCAAAAATTTATTATCTTTAAAAGTTTAATACTGTACATGGGTGTGGTGGTTAGTGTACAATTTGCAATTCATATCAAGCGGAATATTTGTAATAAAATGTCCAGAGACTGAGGGGGAAGAAAGCAAATTGCACTGTCCTCCACATCACAAGAGGCGAAACAGTGTCCCAGCGCCTCGGTTCCAGGCCGGATGTGCTCATGAATCCTGCATGACATCCCAATTAAGACCTTTTAAGAAAGCAGAAATGTGAGCGTGATTCTGGTTCCTCAGTCCGTGCATCTGCGCTCCTTCCAGTACGCGCCATCATGGAGTGCACCCCAGAAGAGCCGCTGGTGAAAGAAGAACAGACATTTTTAATGGACGCATTTCCAGCTTGCTGGGGTTTCTGATTGGCGTTTGTGATGAGCCGCCTTTGACTGTCTCCACGGCTGCCAGGCTAATTCGAGCACTTGGCTAACGCGGTTCTGTTAAGGAAGTCTCGCTCGGGATTCCTGGACACTGAGGTCATAGTTCAGGCTTACACACAGTTCGTGAACATTCGAGATTTCTGTTGGCAGTTTCGACGGATAACAGGCGTCATGTGTCCGACGCGGAGCAGCTGGAAACACACCAAATATGCCTCCCAGGTCATGGTTAATATCTTCAAATCAGTTCTTTGTGTGTGTGTGTGTGTGTGTGTTTTGCGCACTCATGTTAAAAATATTTGGCTGCCTGGCGAGGGAGTGGCAGACGGATGTTATTTTGGAGGCTCGTGTTCCACACAGTCATTATGGGGTAGTGGGGTAGATTCGCTCAGACAGACGGGGTGAAAAGTCAGGAACCAGGGTAGAAGAATGAGGGGACATGATGCTGACTCCACGGTGGGACATCTGAGCAGCGAAGTGCTGCCGTCTCCTCCTGAGTGCTGACAGACCATCTGTGTTCTGGTCCCCGACAGCCTGGACCGTCTCATTCCTACGCTACGACCATTCCTGCCAGCTTCTCCCTGTTGGCGCCTCCTGACCTGCCCCGCCGGCAGGACTGGCAGGGTCTGGAGGACAGGTTTGAGGCTGATAGGTCGCCGCTTATCAGCAATTACCTGTGAGATGTTAATCTACCGCAGTTGGCTTCTTTACTGTATTTTAAAAGCCTTCTCAGTTTATCACAAATGTCTGGGACAGAGAGAAAGAGAGATTATCAACTTGATTATTATCTTTGTTTGGATTACCAGATTGTTTTGCTTATATTATTATGAATAAAAACCTTTTGTAACTCCATAATGTCCTTAATATTATTGTGTATTTGACCCCATAATGATAACCAACTAAATATCAAACGCTCCAGACAAATGGTGCCTTCTGCGGCTGTTTGCGCGTCGCTATACAACCACGTGATACAATCAAACAAGTCTTTCTGTACCTGCTCAGATCGCCAGCTTCTCTTGGTCATTGACCAGGTGAGCCAAGGACAGGTGCTTGCTGCGTCCCGTTAGGACAGCCTGGAGGTTCTTGTAGCGCACCAGCGCCAGAGCGATCTCCGCGTTCCACGCTGTGCCTTCCTGCGCGCACCGAAAGTCGATCTCCTTCCCAGACTTCAGGACGACGGTGAAGTACACCAGGCCGCGCTTGTACTCGACGCAGTCAACCGTCGCCATGAGCGCGAAGGGGAGATCCGTGGCCCTGGAGCTCCGCGCCGACGCGTCGTCGTGCGCCTTGCAGCTGTGCAGGCGCACCCGTCCTCGGTGAGGACGCAGCGCTTCCTCTTCCACAGCTGGAGGAGCCCGCTGCTGCGCTTCTCCAGCTCACCGTCCCTCATTACTTTAGGAGAGAGAGACATGGTGGCACTGCGCACTAGTTTGCCAAGAGACGGAACTCGGAGGTTCGGGTGCTTCTCAGGATGGGTCCAAATGCATCACCCCCGGCAACCGGTACTGTTTTTAAAAAGAAAACTATGTTCTCCTCAGAGTCAAACGTTTGAAGGGCGACATCCGTGTACCCTCCAGCAGATAAGCGCTCATGCGACCTGTGTCAGCCCCATTCATGCGCCCTGGCCGTGCGCCGTGGCTGCTGTCGGCAGGCTGGTCGGTCTGGACGTGTTCGAACATGCCCGGCTCGTCTGCGACAGCGCTCCCGGCCCGGCAGCCCGCCTCCTCCCGGTGACGACAGCGGGAGAGCTGCCTTTCTCTGATCAAGTTTACCAGCTACTAGTGCGGATAGAAACCAACCACTCGATACTAAACATAAAAAAACAACAATAACGCCACTCAGATATCGATCGGATCGATCACATTTGTCGCTTTTTACCTGATTTTTTTTTTTTTTTTTTACAGTTTCACGTGTTTTTCTATGTATGACGTCACCTTGCTATTCGTGTATGTGGGGTTCGCCCTGATAGATCAGTTACCTTAGTCATCAATCCATAATTTCTGATGAGTATGTTTAATTATAGCTTGCGTCTTAATTCTAGTAATTCCAGTTTTACCCTTTAGATATTTTTCGTAGTGCATTCTGAGGCTGTCTCTGGTATCCTCTGCCCACAGTGCGTGAACCCAACCCCACGACACAGGAAATAAGCCTTGTTATTGTAGTGGGTTTGTTCAGTAGTTTATTGTGATCGGGAGTTAGGATGTAAGCCCCCACACTTGCCACCAGAGGGCGGTATCGTCGACCAGTTAGCGATAACAGCTGCATGTGTGAGTATCAACGTCAGTTTGTGTCACAGTGTTTTAAAAGGGCACTTTTATCCTTGATTTTTTTTAGTTTTATGAAATCTGAGTCTGTATCTAGGTAAAGTTAATGTTGGTCTGTCTCAGTATATAATGAACTATTGAAAACTCAGTGAAAGTTCAAAGTAATTTCATACAAAATAAGCAGAGGACGGGTTGGCCTCTACTGCAGCCGTGTGGACGTGAGGGGCCTTGAACCCTGTGCAAAACTGCTAATGCAAAGCCCAGGTTGCCAACGTAAATACAATAAAAGCTAATGTAATTACAGAACAAGGTAAAAATAATGCAGAACTCACTTGCAGTTTACAAGCAATAAAAGTATTTCTTTATTTTGTACATAACTTTATACAAAGTAAATGTTTCTTTACATCAGGTACATCCAAAGCCACTGTAGCAGGTCGATATGCACGCACACAGCTCCAAATGAAATGTGTCGTATTTGGAGTAATGTCTGGGCAGTCTCAGTTTTCCAAAGCACGTTGAAGCTGTGGGAAATGGGGCCTCCACTATTTCCACCTTCATCTCTGTGGTTGGAACTTCCCATCCTATCCAGAACTTTACGAGGTTCTTGAGCTCAGCTGGAGAAGCTGTGTTAAAAACACAAACTAGTCCGTCAGCAAAGGATGAAATGAAAAAACGCTGTTTTACAAGCAACAACAGCAACAGGACTCGTACCTACCATTCTCAATAAATGTTTTCAAAAAGCTGGACACACGCTTGATGTCCGTGGCAGAAGATTCATGACTGCCCAGGTATTCTTCTTCATATTTCTCAAAAATGACTGTTATAGACGACGGCCATATGATACAGTCCAGTATCATCTGGAATGAAATCATCTTAATATGGTAAATTCCAGATTTCCAGGTTGCTTAGATGCATAAAAGCCATTTTCTGGATATTTGATGACCAATGTTACATGGTACCTGTGGTGTGACTTGTGCATCTGATTCCCGTGGAAACAGGACTGGGATTACATCTCTCCTGTGAGTCAGAAGTGGCCAGATTCCCGTGTCTATCAGGCCTCTGCGCAAATAATTAATTTGTCGACTCGTTTGTTCAATTACCTGTAAGACAACAGATGTATCACAAGCAGACCTCTGGACAGTAACTATTGCACTACGTGGGTTTCATGAAAGAACCAATGGGTAAATGTTGATTTGGGTGCTTTTGTAATGACCATAAAATGTAGTGGTTGAATTTAAGACTGAGAAATTATTAAAAAAAAAAACAATGAAGAAAAAAATCCAAACAAGTCCAACATTACAGCATGCAAAAGAAGTTTTTTAGCCAGCCACTTTCTGTTGCTTTTACTGGGAGAAGGAAAGTCCCACGACAGGCAGAGCTGACGGATAGAAGCGTCTTCTTTTAATTCAGCATCTCCCTCAAGCTGGAATTAATTTAAAAAAAAAAAAAGTGCAAGGAAATCTAATTATACATGCATTCAATCTGCAGAGGGTAAAATGGAGGCGAGTGTTTTGTTCCTGCTCACCTTTTCTACCATTTCACGGATGTCCAGGTCAGGGCAGTCTCTTATCGTTACAGGAGCGGTTTCAGGCGACCCTCCAAAGAGAACGTGGATAATGGCCGGACTGAGCCCGGGCAAGCTGGGCCCGCTGTGCAAGAAGGAATGGCCAATCATCCTGCCAGCGGCGGTGAACATGTTATTCTCCAGCAGCTCCTCGGACACTGAGGGGATGAGGTGATCAGGCTCCCCCTCGAACACTCTGATGACAGCCATACTACCTGCAGCAGTGGTGGCATTCAGATTGAAAATACACACATATTTACTGGAGACTCTCTCTCTCACACACACACACACACACCTACCTAAATTTGTTTGAAGTCCGCTATTGAGCCTTGCAATCACGGTTGATATCACATGGCGGTCAACTCCGCTTCCTGTTGCGACGTCACCTGTAGAGTAAATCCTGTTTCTCGTAAACAGCTGATCATGTTGCTGATCCACACGTTCAGGCGTTCCTCAGTCTACCTTCAAGCGTGCATGTCAGCGGTGACGCCCACTGGAGGCCATCTCTCCTGTAGAGGGAAACGATGGCCTGGTCCTGCTTCTCCCTGCTGTGTCTGAGGTCCAGGCTCAGACTCAGACTCCCTGAGCTTCTGTATCGGTGCAGAAGTTCTTGTGAAAAAAGCCAGCCAGCGTGTTTGGGATCGGACGCCGTTCTCCATTCTGAGACCACAGCAGAGGTTTTCATCAGAAGAAGATCCCACCACGAACCTTTGAAATGGTTGAAAATCCAGAAATATTTACCACTTGTGGAAAACTCTTCTGTTTCTTCCATTCTGTAGAAGCTCATTGGATGGCCACAGACTGATCTGAGACATACAGACTCACTGTAAGTAGATATAAATAGTGTTTTAAAATCTTGCTCCTATGAGCAAGTCTTTACTCGAAACATATCACATTGCAAAGCTGCTCGTTTACAGGTATGCTGCAAAGCTGTTTTTAAGACCCCCGGGCAAGGAGATAATGACAGGAGGCAGGAGTCCTGAGTTCTGACCATTTAAAAGGTTTTTTTTTACATCAAGCAGGTCTCTAGTAATAATAACTTTAATGTAAATATTAACTTTTACACTTGAATTATGATAATGTGTTTGTTAATAGATAAACCTTGACTTGATTCAATTCATTTTACAATTATTTATTAACTTTTTTCTTTTTATATTTGAGTAAAACATGTTTAAAAAAGCAACATTAGAACAGAAAATTCAGTACAAGTAACAGTTTTGAGCATCTCCGGAGTTAAATTCAGAGACTTTTTTTAAAAACATATGACTGGAGTGACTTCCTTGTTTGTTGTGGTCTTTTGTGGTGCTTTAAAATGATGAGGCAGTGAGGAGCTCTGGTCTGGTCTGGCATTGAAACAGTTGTCATGCAGCAGCCCTGAGCTGACTTAAATATTTTAGTGCAGTAAAGTTCATCACTGACAGAACATGCAACTTAAAAGTAAGAGAAGGGAGAACACGGGGAAGACGGTTGCAGCTGTGCTTACCTGGGAGGATGGATGACAGCTTCCTATCTGCTCCTTATGTTTGCTGTCACTTCTGTTATAGGGTGGGGGTGGGAATTTCAGCTGCCAGTATAGCTGGTTTAACTTGTCAGTACAGGTAAGAGTGGAGCAGAAACACTATTTTGTTTCAGTGGTCTAAGGAGGACAGACACCTCCTTTCATACTATTGGAGAATAATCTTTTTCATACCAAAATCCTATTATATATCATGAAAATGATATATTTCAATGTAAGTTAATTAAGAGAAACACAATATTTACACATGACCTCTAGTGGCGAGACACTGCCACCTGGAGAGCGAAAGAGAAACGACCACCAACTTACAGGCGTCACTTTCCAAACTTCTCAGAAGTGTGGAGTTGTTCCAGTAGAAATATTTATCTGTAAGAGGATTGTGCCAGAGAATATGTGGTTGTGTGCCTAGGAGAGTGCACGAGCCTGGCGTTGCTGGCTGTTGAAGTGGGTGACAAATCAGAGAGTGTGCAGTTAAAACCTCACCTTCACTTAATTTGACCTATTAAAACAACAGAAATAATCAGATCAGTAGTAGAGGTTTTAGTCCTAAATGTAAAAACATGGAGCACATACAGTTGCTGCAGTGTCACAAGTGTGTGTTTGCTGTGACGAGTCTGTTCTGGTGTTGGCACAGAAGCTGAAGTCCACACATTCAGATCTGATCGTTCAGATTTGTCACAAATAATTCTTAAACGTGTCTAAAGAACCACGGTTCCTAATTTTTGAACAGTTTCACTTTTAAACTAACGCTCAGTCACATGAGGTTCCATCACACAAACTCATGATGTTGTGTGTGCGCTTGTGTGTGCATGTGTTCCTGTGTTCGGTCATATGATTTTATGTTCCTTTTAGTATTTGTCTTCTTGACAAGGAAGCCACACATGAGTCTCCGTGTTCCAGACCAGCAACATGTCTCCTCCCTCCAGATGCCCCCTGGGGTGGGGGGTGGGGTGGGGGAGTAGACAGTGACACAAGTGTCCCATTGTCAACACGGCATCTCTTTCATTAGAGGAGACCCTTACTTGGGGGCATCAGAAGATTAGCTATGACATTGCCCCCCCCCCCCCCCACACACACAAACACACACCCACTTACACGCACGCACACACACACACACTCACTCACGCGCGCACATATGCACGCTTTCGCATGCCTACCCATAATCCCTCTGTTGCAAATCACTTCCCATTTTCATGACCAACTCAGACAAAGCAACAGATGAGGTGTGTGGTCTGTGTGCGGCTCGTGTCAGGATCCGGGTCCATGTTTGGGTTTCACACCTTCAACTCCTGCTGGGAGCAGAGAAGACGCTAACGTGAGTATTGTGATCATTTTATTTATTTTGTTATTATTTTTTCATTATTTATTATTGTGCAAGCTGATAATGTGCTGGATTACATGTATGTGGGGGCGGGGGGGAGGGGCTCCATGTGCTCCATGTGTATCATGGTAGCATCGATCATCTGGTGGTCCTACACTCTGCCCACGATGGCTTCTGGGCTGCACTTTTACTGTCAAATCAGGGCTGTTGAGACCTTTTAAAGACAGTTTAGGCTGCGCGGCAGATAAAAAAAAAACACCTTAGGAGCATCCCGCAGCCTATCTGCAACACTTTAATAGTCTACCATCTAAAACCACATGACAGAGTTCAAGGTCAGGTCTTGGTCTGGGAAAAGGTCCATAGATGTTTTTACACACCGATGCTCTGCCACTTTCTCTTTCTCTCTCTCTCTCTCTATGCTTGTATCTCCCCTATTTTTCTCCTCCTCCTGATGTGGGACAAATTAGATAAGTGTTGGCAGGGCTGGCCCTCTCACGGACATGCGCACTGACGGCAGCCACGACCAGACGTCAGATGCTTGTGTGACATTGAGCTCATGCCTAGAATAATTGTTGCCCTGTCCGGTCTCTTTTCTTCCGCTCCTTCCTTCAACCACAGGTCAGACATTAGGGCACGGATGAGGAGAGGTTCGGGATTTGTGCCACCATCTGTTTAATCACCATGCGTTACTGGTGCGACGCACACCAGGCCACACACCAACCGGAGTCATCCAGCCGATGGACCGGCACAGGGCTTCTGTTTCACCCCAGACAGGGAGAGAGGGAGCGAGGGAGGGAGGCAGGGAGGGAAGGAGGGAGGGAGGCGAGGGAGCGCACCAGCGGGTCAATAGCCGAGAGAAGGCGCAGGGGTTTGGATGAGGGGCGGGGACGCGACTGCAGGCGTACTGCAGCAGCGTGACAGAGCCAGAGCGCGCGCGGGGGGGGAGCTATCAACAACAGCACACACACACACACACACACACACACACACACACTGA
>CAAE01014991.1:521129-533479 GCA_000180735.1 Tetraodon nigroviridis
GTGAGTACACTCAATATGAGCATCTTTGTGTGGAGGGAGACTGTTATGTACTCGAAATCCATTTTCCAGCTTTGCAGTTATTTCTGCAGCTTTATTTTGTACAGCCGCACTAATGCACTCACACATCTCCTGACATCATCTGGGTCTCGGTATGTCCCCGCAGCAACTCTGCTAGTACTGGAATGACCTCAGTGTGTCTCGTGGGAAAAGGCAATTACCATACAGATAGATGGCAAGCCAGCCAGCACCTGTGCTCCTGCCTGTCCAAACCGGAATCGAGACAGACGGACAAAAATTCTGATAAAATGTGTCGGCCCCCAAGAGAAAAGTCTGAGAGAAAAAACATGGGGGGAATGGGAGAGAAATTGCAGACAGGCAGAATGGATGACAACATCTGTCTCTGTTTACCCACCACTGTTGTGTACTGATGTGCAGACTGTGAATAAGCTACGTTAGAGCACAGCCTTTGGTCACGAAGCAGACATACATGAGAGGAAGACCGTGTTCTTGAGCCACATCTGTATCCCATCTTGTTGCCTCGGTGACCTCAGTAGGTCAATTCGAGACATATTTTGACAGCCCAAAAAGTCTCCTTGCAATACATTTCTTTAATAAAAAAGGACCAATGCAATGTAGAATGTGTACTTGTAGGTATTGATAAATCTTTTCTCTAGTCCTAAAGGTAGGCCAACAAGGGCTTGGAACAAATCTGCGTACTAAAGGTTTGCAGGACTGTTGATTTGAAGAGCTGATTCGGGTATTTTGCAGCAGGTGGAAATGGGCCAAATCTGCCACTAATGATGTGCGGTGGGAGCAGAATCCACAATAATATGCATTTTGCGACTGATTAGGTTGAGAATGTCAGTCGCTTGAGATCAAAATGTTCCGAGAGTGACTGGCAGAGAACGCGTCTGTGGGTGTTTGTGTTTTGAGAAAGGCTAATTTGATTATGGATTTGCCCTACTGGCATGCTGAAAAAAAGCTCAAACTCGTGTTTTACCATGACTGTCTCATTCACATCACATGCTCATTTATCAAGGATGCTTTATCTTCCCTGGGATGAGAGTGCTCCATTTTAGTTTACACATTTACAGTATGATGACTTTAACAAAAAACTGCAAAAGTAATGAACTATTTGATAGAGTCTGTAGTCATTTCTCATTTGTGTTTCTCCATTTAGGTCATTATGAGCGGTGGAACCGATGTGAAGTCAGTCTCCCGGCCTCCTGCCATGTCTGGAATCCCAGTTCCACACAGTCTGTTGCCCTCCTCTCCAAAACCAGACACTTGCCGCCGGGCAAGTGACCTGCCAAAGCCCACAACACAGACCCATAAATATGCTCAGCAGACACCCGTGCACTCTTCTTCACTCTGCTTGAGAAGCTCCAGCATCTCTGGGCCGCCTCCCCAGGACAATATGAGAGACACCAGCCCGAAATATCCTCTCCACCAGCAAACAAGAGCTCTACTTGCTCCCAGAATATCGCGATCCGCTTATAGCAGCCCATCAACCCAACGTAAGGTGCTGCCGCCACACTCCAAAGACACACTGGACCTGGAAAAACTTGTGCTGCTTAATGCTCCATTCCATGACACTAACAGAAACACTTTAATTAATAAGAACCAAACATGCAGATTCAGCCACCCACGTCAGCCCCTCCAGTTTAAAAGGGGAGAGGACAGCAATGCTGCCCGTCACACATCAAAGGAAAAGACACCACAAAGGGAGAAAGAAGCTCCGAGAACCCATCAAACGCAGTCCACCGCACTGAATAACAGTAACCCATCGCGGCCTGCTCGTGCCCGCCAGGATGCCATCAAGAGTCGTTGTGACTCCACCAGCCAGTCAGACGAGGACATGGGGACTCCTGAGGGCAACAGTCCAGCCCTTTCTCCTGGTCCCGTACCTCTGCCACCCATCCCGCTCACCGCCACAGTCATGTCAAAGATTGCTGCTGATGCTGTAGATCATAGCATGAAAAAGCAGGATTTATCCTCTGAGACACACATGCCTAGAATCAACATGGCTACAGTGGCCCCCTTCAGCTATCGGTAGGTGGTCAGTGTTACCAGCACTGCAATTTGTGTTGAGTTGTAGTGACTTTAATTCAGCAACTCTGCAAAGATACTGTGGTCTGTTTTGTGAAGGATGTGTTTTCCTGCTCACAGGGTGCCGTTGCAGGACAGTGATTTTTCATTGGATGATCTGAGTGACTGCTCTTCTGGATCCATTGAAGTCTGCTGTGATGACTTAACAATAGGTTTGATTTTCTCCCTTTCACTCTCTCTCTCTCTCTCTCTCCTTTTCTTTCTCTCTCTCTTTGTGAACAATCATATTTGCCAGAAAACCAGATTCAAAAGTTTTTTTCTGCATTCCAATTCTGCAAATGCAGAGCAGAGTCTTGGATCAGACTTTTAAAAATTCTCAAAGATATGAGTAGACAGAAAGGAGGAAAAATCCCTCCAATGTTTAGATGGAGGATGGCGTGGTGATGTGATGTGGGTGGATAATGGCAGGAATTGGGACGCTTCTCAACTTGGCTGTCAGGGACAATTATTAAAGCATTCATTTAAGCTTGATTGGCTTCATTTGCTGTTGAAGAGTTCCAACTCAGCCTCAACTTGCAGCTTAAGTCTCTTATTTTTGCTCCTTTAGTATTTCACTGACCTAAAAAGCCACAATACCAGTCTGACCACTGCCTCCCCAACCCCCTCCATCCACTTCACTGAGGGGCTGCGCTCCATGGATGTAGTCACGCGCTTTTGTGGTCCTTTAGACCTGAGGGATTCAGACATCATTGAAAGATGGGACTTTCAATGTGAATCATTCTCTTTGATGCGACATCAGTCAGACAGAAAAGGGATCGAGCGCCTCGCTGTCAAATGTGCTGCACGAACATGAACTTACCTTCTCTGAATATTTTCACATCTGACAGAATTTATACATCTTTTTGTTTAGCAGTAATCCGTCACACCAGATATAAAAATGAAAACAGGGCAGAGATTTTCAGACTCAGAGATCAGTTTGGAAAGTCTTTTTACAGATACAGAAAATGTTCAAAATGTGCATTTAATGATATAGCCTATAAAAATGCTGATATATAAAGATGCACCATTTGATACCTACCTTCCATTCACCACCTATGCAAGACAGAAAAGAGAATACACTTTAATTTAATAACCTGACTTTTCTTGTTTTTAATCTGAGCTGCAGTCTCATTAATTAAGACATAGTAAAAAAGCTTGTTTTGGTTTGAAGCAGATGCTTGTGGAATGTGCATTGGTTGTGGTGGACCAGCCCTTCACTTTAAACGCCTCTGGGTGACTTAGGACTAGTTCATGGCCTTTTAATTAGTCCCTGGAAAGTGTTAAAAACAGTCCCAAAGTGTCTGTGACTCCTCTGAGGCTGCACTTACACAGAGGGTGGACTGACACCGTAATGACTGTAATTCCCTGAGTGGAGGGAGGGAAGAAAACTGGCATGAAGGCAACATTTGGAGGCAGATAATAGAGAGTGGATGAGAGATGAAATGAAGGTTTTAATAAGGTTAAAGGGTTGATCACACTTGAGTTGTGTGTGGATGCAAAAGAACAACATAATAGACATGACACAAGCGCAACAATCAAGGTATATTTTGTTTAGATTTAACTCTGTGACTTTGGTAGATGAGATTTTTGAACAAATTGAGTATTTTCAGGATGCCTAGATTCTCTTAGTAACATAAGCGAGAACATAATCAAAGAGTAATCTTCCTCTAATGAAGACTTTGACAGTTAATGTGACCATAGCACCATGTGTTCTTTTCAATTAGACCTCAGACCTCTTGACCTTGCACCCCCTCCTGAGCGCGCGTGCACGTTGGACCGTTGATGTGTATCTGTGCTGATGCATGGGCATGTGACAGTGCCCAGATGGTGTTGCGAAGATAAATGTGATTTGGACTGCGTATCATTTTTCATCTTCCAGTGAGAGTGTGGTTCGCCTCCCAACGGACAGACAAAGCCCATCAGCTGTTTCTCTGTCACACACATGGCTGGATGTAAAGCTTCAAAAAGAGGTGTAATGAAAACACGGCATCGCACTGTCACTGTCTGCATCACAGTGTCATCTGATATTTAGAGGTAGAAAATAATCATACGTAGGACTATTCCCATTAACAAGCTAGACAGAGAAATTTTAGTCACTAAAACTTGTTTTTTAACTTGTTTTTTTTGTGAATTGCCTAATGCCCTCATGCACAATTGGTTAGAGTCATTTTTTTTTTTTAGCAAATTTACAAATGCTCACTTGTTACAGTGACCTGAGCCAAAAAAAGTTCCAGGTATTACATTATTAATTCAGTTTCTAAATGAGCAGAAGATACAAATGGTGCTGGTATTTGAGGGTGCTGAGGCAATATTGTTGCAGGAATTGACAACAGAAATAAGATGAATAAATAATACCACAACAGTTAGCAATCGGTGAGCAGCTGAAATGATGGAAATCCCAAAGTTGCCAAATCTTTATTAATAAAAATCAGCTTGTTGTTGATAAACTCACAATCTCTTCCATGCCCCTGGAGAGTCAAATGAATAGCATTTTGGTAACCCTGGCCACATGTACTCTTAGACAGTGCATAATCCTCTTTGGCCAATCTCATCAGAGAGACATATGCCCGGTTGGGGCTGGACGGCCACAGATGGTTTAGTATGATGATCAGATGTAAGTGTGGGTAGATAAAGTCATCACCCATGATTAATCATTGTTTCAGATTTAATGTTGGATCCTCCTCCTTTGAGAGATGTTTTCTTACAGTGGGGGAGGTTTGCTTGTAGGTCTCCATGGGTGAGAAACATGAAGGACTCATGAAAGTTAATACTCTTTCTGACCTTTTGGGTGATTTCCAGTCCAGTCAAATGATGTTACTCATGTGTAATCTGCCACCCTGTGCCAATGGGCAAAGGAACTTGGTCACCAAGATCATCTGCATTCTGAACACATATAAATACCTGCTGAGCAGGGTTTATTTTTGGCCTTTAAACTGCACTTTTCGCGATTTTATTGACAGAATCTCTGTGGACACATTGGCACTCACGGATGATTTCCAACATCCGCCTCATGCATACCATGCTGTAACCAGGCAACCAGCCTCTGCATCAGCTCAGCATTCTGGGATACCCCAGGCGAGTGTGCTGGGAATGTCAATAGTGAATAGCCTGTAGGGGAGCGTTTATTCCAATCACATTATTTATTGTTTTGATGGCAGTCGGTCTTTAACTGTCACCTGTTCGTGACTCACGATGAGTGTGCGCCGTTAGCCCCCAGACCAGAATGATGTTTTTGTTGGGCTGATTCTCATGCCCCCTGAGACAGGAGGAGGATGAGTGATTCGCTTACTTATTAGTAAGGGCAGCTTTGGCTGGATTGTCCCAGTATGTTAAAGCCAGTGAGTCATGCTGTTCATCATCGGCCATGAGACCACCACAAAGCCGTTGTGTCACTTACACACACACAATCGCCTTCTTACCGTTAATGCATGCGTATAAACAGGACACTGAGAGGCAAGTTATTGTGCTGCTTTATTACAAGTGAGTGTGTGTGAGGCCGTGAGTGTGTCATGGTGTGGTATTCATCCCTGTGTCCTGTGGACTAAATTAGCGTGCTAGCGGACGTAGGCAAATGTAGCAGAAGTGGCGAGCCGGTGAGGCAGGATTTCCTCTCTCTTTTCTTACACGCTTCCTCTGCTCCTTTGGCACACTTCGCAGATCCTTCCTCAGCCTTTCTACCTCGTCTTCCTCTCACTTTCCTCATTGTCTGGTTTTCTGTAGTAAATTTTTTTTGGGGATTTTTCTATCATGCGTACACTCTCTCCCCCTGTTTTCTTCTTGTTCTCCACCACCTTCCCACACTCCCTTTTGCAAGAAAACGCAAAAGGGAGTGGGTGAAAGTGAGAGCGCATGCCATCTGCTTCGTCAAATGTCAAGCGTTCATCTTAAAGTTTGAGTCACTCGATCGAAAAGTTCTTACATCCACAGCAAACGTTATTACATCTTTCCTCAAGATGCTTTTCCTTTTCAATCCAGAATCTTGTAAAGATGCACATTGCAAATCAGTTTCTTTTGGTTGTCACTCCTGGATGTATAGTTTTTTGTTTTTTTTTTTCCAAAACATAAATTGAAAATATTTACATCAGAATAGATATGCAGATCCATTATTTAAGCATCCTTTTTTAGCTGCATCTTCGTCTTTGTCACCTTTGCGAATTCATCATGGTCACTGCGGACTGCCAGCGGGTACAAAGTCTGCTGGATGATTAATGTGTAGGCTAGGACTGAGAGCACTGGCACTCATCACCACCAGCTTCTACGTTGTCAGTCCAGATTGCTCGGGTCAAATAGAAAGCCGGCACACGTGCAGCCAATGCTTGGATTTTGCTGAGGCTAAGCAGAAAGACCGTGTGCTATAATCACGACTTTATCAGTATTCCTCCTCCCCTTTTGAGTTTTACTTGTGAACACAAATGCCTGCATGATTTTTGCCCTGATAATTGAAACTATGGATGTGTTTCGTGTCAGAGCACAACAGAATAGCCTTCGGAGCTGCAGTGATGATGGGCAAGTACGTACCCAGCGGTGAAGAAGACGAGTGACATTTACCCAGTAAGGACAATGGTATCTCATCAAGACATCTGTGCGCTTTTGGCACTGAGAGACTAGTACAGCAAATCCTAAGGCTGGCATAGGGTTCAGCTGTGACAGCTAACCCAGAAGGACTCCCACCGACATTCACTGTATGAGTATACAGTAGCAGAGAAACTCCCAGTCTGATCCTCGGGAGAGTCCTTGGGTGAAAAGGGTTAAAGTTTACATCAACCATATATCAAAATGATTGGACTGTAGAGCCAGAGAGTCGGGACCTGGAACAAGCAGTGTTTGTGAGATCCATTCACTGCTTCACTTGTGTAAACCTGTGCTCGTCTTTCTGCCGCATGCACACAAACCAACCCTGTATGTGGTCTTTGACTTTTTAATCCATCATTAGGGAGGTATAAGAACTGTTATATAGTGCCTATTAGCATTAAATTACATCCCTCACTGCTACCAGCCCCCAAAATACACATAATTGTCACCGCAGCGCTCTGGGTTTAATATTGTAAAACTGCTACAGTATTGGCCCTTAATTAAAGCTAGCCGCCTTTAACGACTTTGACCTTTATGCAATAAAACCAATGTATGTATGTGTGTGTTACTGAGTAGATGTGCATTGGAGTCTCTGGAATATGGAGCTTGGCAAAG
Source organism: Tetraodon nigroviridis (assembly GCA_000180735.1). Lineage (NCBI taxonomy): Eukaryota > Metazoa > Chordata > Actinopteri > Tetraodontiformes > Tetraodontidae > Tetraodon > Tetraodon nigroviridis. Next base: position 528,405 of record CAAE01014991.1, read on the forward strand.
CACTGCAGTTATTAGGCTTAACACAGTGTGAACTGCTTCGATGCAAATGTAACGGAAATCAGACATTAACCCAGCAAGCCTGTTTGTTTGAAAACCACTCCTAACAGTTTAAAACCTGATAAGATCTTTGCTGCAGGCACTCTGCAGAAGGCAAAAGGCATGAAGGGCAATACAGCCAGAAAATAAACACGAGACCAGTTAAACCACCACACTGATATGCAAACAGGATACATTAATACACAGAACGTGTTCTACAGTGATATTGATTGCAAATGAGCACCAGCAATGTTTTAAAGCTTTCTTGTGCTTAGAAATGCAACTGCATCAAATGGAAACATTGATCATCACTGATGACATCAACTGCTCGATGCTTATCTGCTCTTAGCACAAAGTTTCATAAGGAAATAAAGAAAAAGACTGTTGGTATTTCAAGTAAAGGATCTGGTTCAAGAAAGAAATGAAATGAGTGAAGAATTAGGACGATGGTGCAGCCTTTGAAGTGTCCTTTACTCCTGTGAGCTCTGCTCATTGAGACTGATGAGTAGATGTGGTCCAACGTGGCCGTGTCCCTGGATGGAAGCCTTGGGTTCTCTGAACTTGTCTCATCAATGTGACACACTGGTAGGGACAGACCCACAAAAACACTGACACACAGGGTGGGAAGAAAAAGAATAGACGCTCATTCACACACCCACTCATGTACATGAGCAAGAATGGTGCTTCTTTCTACACCGCAGAGGCAGAGCTATTGTGGAATCACATATGGGTCAATTCTAGCGCATCGGCTGCGGTTATACTTGTGTACTGTAGTTTCAAAAGAAGGAGAGGTGGCAGTAATGCAGGTGGGAGGGCTTCTGGATGGTCACCGGACGTCCTTTGCCGGCTAATTGTAGCGTAATGGGTGACTGAACCTCGCTGCTGTGTTTTGAATGAGGTCTGTCTTCCTCTTCTGTGGGCTAATCACACAGTCATGGCTGTGTTTCAGATAACAAGAATCAGCTTAATCACGGGTGGGCCTCTTGTGTTTAGAGCGCATGAGAAAAGCCAGAGTGTGAATGGATGAATAGAGAAGCTAATGTGATTATGACTTATTGGGTGTGTAAGTTAGCACACGAACAGAAGGGAGGTTTGGATCATTCGATGAGTATTCAGCTCTGCTTTTTCTCAAGGTTGTTCTTTTTGTCTTCCATTCTTTTTTGCATCACCATTGCACAGCACAATGGTGGGAGAGACCAGTAGGTAAACGAGAGAGAGAGGGGAGAAGAACTGATAGCGAAGGAAGAATGAGAGGGAGCAAAGCAATGAGAGAGAGGCGTAAAGGGGAGGAGAGAAAAAAGAGGAGGAGGGCGAGGGAGAGGAGGGGGTGTTGCTGCTGCTGCTGTTGCCTCTGCGACTGTTTCTCCTGTCAGTCGGCTGCTGCTTGCCTGGCAGCAGGAGCGAGCGAGGAGCTGAGAGGGAGGCGGAGAATGAGACTGGCCGGAGCTGTGTTTCACGTCGAGGCGATGGCTGCAGACGCGCAGTGAAGACGTGGATTTATAGACGGAACACCGAGAGGCACGTTCATGGATTAGCAGCAGTGGGGCTGACTGCTAATTCTAATTTACAAAACCACTGGTCTGTTTCAGCTGGGGCTAAAGTCACAGTCTCCCACAGCAGGGGGTCGGGCTCAGCGTGGACCCACATGAGGAGAGCAATCCAGACGTAATTCTTGCCTTTTCAGCCCCTCTCTTTTGTCTTTTCTTTTTCTGCTTTTTTGCTATTCAAGCGTGTCACTGATGCTGTTGCTCTGCTCACTGCAGGAGGGACGCTGGAGGCTAATGGGGCTAACATTAACATGACAACTAACCCTAGATAACTGGACCTCAGGTCTGCTGCTGTCTCCTGCCAGGAAACTTCAGCCCAGGCCATGGCATCCAGGAAGCTTTCAGGCAAGACCTCTGCTTTGCCCCAAGGATCATCACGTTCTTCAGCATCAGAGCTCCGTGTCTATCAGCCCGCTTCTGGATCCATCCCCATCCCCGTCCCTAATCCATCCGGGCTTCGCAAACAGCGATCTCTTAGTAACTTGTGTGTGCTCACGGATGCTGAGAAGAAGCTGCACCTTTACCAGTCTCCACGCTGGAATGATGACACGAGCCGCCCCGGCACCGGCGCAAACAAACAGGGCCAGACTAAGACGGGTCACTCCGGGATCGGGAAGCCATCACTTTCTCGGACCCTTTCAAAGTCAGAACAGTCCCTTTTCCAGGGAAAGCCCAAATCGATCTGCTCGTCATCTCCATCTTCTAACATTAGCAAACCGAGCCGTATTCCTGCTCCTGGTAAACCACGCGGACCTTACGCCGAGGTCAAGCCTATCAGCAAGGCCTCAGAGGCGGGCCAGACTGCAGACACAGACACCACAGATCTTCTCACTACAGCCAAGTCCTGTGGAGCTGGGAATTCTGAGGCCAATGGAAAGAAACTCGGAGAGAAGGGAAGATCGGCAGGTCAGTCTTTAGAGGTGAGGAAGGAGAAGAAAGGGACAGATGGAGAAGAAGATAAGAGTTTCCTGAAGGTGGACCCAGAGTTGGTGGTGACAGTTCTGGGAGATCTCGAGCAGCTGCTCTTCAGTCAAATGCTTGGTGAGTCAGCTATTGTGACCATGTATTTTTGCCATGACGCATGCGTTACTTCCTATGTTTTCAGCTGTAACCATGTAAAAAAGTCCTAAAATCAGTAAACACTGAAAAAACAACAGCATCCCAGCTCTTCTCCACACCCATTTCCTCCAGCACAAGCATGTGGCTCAGGCATCAACAGTGAATACTAAATAAGTTCACCCTCTGTTGGAACATGACGTCAGTGTGCTTTCGGGTGGTTTTTACTTTGTGATCTCACGTCCTTTTTTAGAAACGTGAGATCTTCTCTTTATACTCGTAGAATTTATTTAGAATGGCGATCAGCGCTAGCGCTACTCCTATTATTCCGCTGAACGAGTGAAAGCTCTTCCGGAGGGCTGACATGGTTGTGTTGTTGAATCAGTCATCAGCTCTGGAGCGGACTGTCTCCCTCTCAGCTGACCCACTGCCACAGTGAGCTGGGTGTATTATTTGTCAAATATCTCCCACCTGCTTCATCAAATATGCTACCACTCCACTGCGACACTGCAGGATTAGCAGAATATTTTAAAACTCAAAGCCAAAATGTGTGTAATCCCAACTGTGCCCATATGTGTGAGCTGTATGTCTCTTTCTTTTTTAATGCCTCAGTCCCAGCGTGTCATGGCACACGCCAGAATCGGCCATTTGTTAGCCAAGGCCATGTGAGTGGGGACTGGTGGGGTGTGTTTCTTCGCTCGATAAATAAAGTGACTCCGCATTGATTCAGGTCCCGGTCACACCGGGGCACATATTTAGCCTTGCGCCCCTCCTGCTCTCCCTCACCCTTCCTTTCCTCTCTTCCCTCCAGCACCATTGATCGTCAGGCTTCTGACAGATGGTCACTATCCAACATCCAACACTCCCTGGCCCCACTCCCCCTTCCCCTGTTACCGGGGGCAACGTGCTGAGGGACAGAGGGGAATCTGGGGGGGATGTTGGTGGCACGAGCAGGTAGCCAGTGTGCTACAAACATGTGTGCGTCCTAAAACTAGTGTATATAAAACGTTTAAGCTCCATTGATGGGTGGCTCACCACACAACACACACATGAAAATCATGAAAACACACACACACACACACATACAAATCTTAATTAATGCCTCTCTCTGGTCAGCAGCTCCTAGAGATGGAGAGAAAGACTACTGTAGCAGGCCATTGTGTTGCTTGATGTGAAGAAGTCCATTTCTGCTCATCACCAAACCTCTCTCTCGCTTCCTCTTCTCTCCTCCTCATATCCCTTTTCTCTCTTTTCAGCCATTCCAAATCACAGCCTGTGTGACCTTGCCCCTGCAGCTTTATGTGCACGCGCGCGGGTGTGTGTATGCGCGTCTTTATGTGACTTTGTGTCAGTCCTTATTGTAATTTCTGGGCCCCTCCCCCATCAAGCAGGTAGGGTAAAAGAAAATAAAAAGATGCCGAAAAGAAACCCTTAAAAGAGTATCCTGGGAAAACAATAATGATAGGTGATCTAAATTTAGACCTGGCATCTGAAGAGAGGAGATTAAACCATATTTTTTTCAGACAGACACATACGAAATATGCATATAAAACTTTTTTTTACAATGTCCTCCGTCATCAGGTCTCATCCATTATCAAATTTTGTTTTTCTACTTTGATGGTACATAAAGCTAATTGTTTCTATTTCTTTCATATCAGGATGAATTATCAATATTCAAGAAATGTTCACTTCCTCTTCCCATACACACTTACGCCTTTTCCCTGTCTGCTTCCTGTGCACGCAAGTGCCTTTTTACACTAGCTTTGGCATCACATGGGGATAAATTGACCCTGTCATAGCCTGTTATTTGGAAAGTTGCATGTTAGCCGGTGACCACAGGGATTAAAATGCCGGCGTGAGGAATGAACATGTCATGCTGCATGGCAGCTAGCAGCATGCGCTGTGACGTTGTGTTTTAGATCGGCCCTACAGTGGTGGACATAGATTCACGCAAACGCGCACACGCTGAGCGAAGACAAGGAGGAAAAAATGTAGTGATTTAGGATTTGTGTTTGTATCATTTCTTTTTCTTTCATGGCACATGCTGTACCAGTCCCTTATAAAGAGCATTTTGTTAACAAGATTGAAAGAATTAATTGAGCTCTGTGCCCATGGGCACTAGCAAAGGTATTACTGCCAAGTCAAGCATGTTTACATGATGGACGATATCTTGTTAACGATGTTAGCTCAAGGTTTGGTTATGTAGAAGCAGAGATTCTCTCTGAAACGCGTTGTTAACCATATATTGGTTAGCTTGCTGCACTCATCTTATGCACTGAACCTCAGATGTGTGCGACTAATGACACCTCCTGCTACTCATCCAGCACCCGTAATGAGGTATAGGGGGTAAGTGCCTATAGCAGTTTTCTTTACCAGCATGAGGTCAGCTTGATTTAAAGAGGACCATGCTAATGAAGTGGCAAGCATCGGATTAGT
>CAAE01014991.1:533856-551799 GCA_000180735.1 Tetraodon nigroviridis
ATTTTAGCATTGTACCAGTGTGGCGACATCAGCGTCCTCATCAGCTCGTTTAAAACAGTAAAAGCCAAAACAGAAAGACGGGAACACATGCACGTGTGCCCTGGAGCTGGTAGCTGGTTGTTGGGGTCAGGGGTTCTTTTACATTTCTGTGCCTTTTCCTCAGCCAGAACCAGAACCTGTCCTTTTCAGCCTCTGCTAAAAGTTCCTTTGTAGCCTTTCTCAGCTTCTTTTATCATTGTTCCCTTCTTCCGTGACAAAGTGGGCGTATTGCAACACTGGAGCACAGGTACTACGGCACATTTTTAATTTCCGTTTGTGTGGTACTGTAGAGGTGATGACAAACTGAGTAAACACAAATGGTCAGGGAAAACAGGAACAAATAATCCATCTGCATTTCTCTCTTCTCTTTCTCTCTCTCTCTCTCCCTCCCTCACTTCCTGTCCCCCTTTTTCAAGCCTGATGTAAGTTGACGGGTAGCGGTGTTCTGTCAGCAGTCAGAGGAGAGGATATTTCTGGAGTTCCAGGACAAGGACAGAGGACATCTTTTTCACTGCAGGAGGGATTTTTGTCAGAGGGAAATTTCATAGAAAGTGTTTGCACGTCAGGGTGCAGAAGAAGATTGTTTTGTGTGTGCATGTGCACACTAGCCTATGTGTTTACTTGCATCAACAATGCTACGTTGTGGTCAGTTTGCCAGGAGTTAATGCAGGAGCCATTGCATTAGTGCTGTCTGCTTCCTGTCGTCTTCCTCCTAAATCATATTAGCTCTCTCTGTGTTTTGTCTCATCAGCTCTTCCACAGCAACACACACACAACCAAACACACACCTAAGTTTGAAAGATTAAAATGCCTATTAGTGCTCCTGAAACTCCTAAATTAAGAGTACTGGCAAGAAAGTAAGCGTATGACAGAATAGGTGAGATTACCAATGACAGCAGTTTCATCATGCTTGTGTATATATTTTTTATCAATCCTATCAGTGGCACAACATGTGAGCACACCGAGCAAAATCAAAGAAAATGTGGGCCACAGATCTGAAATAACTGGAGATCGGCAGAGGACAATCTTTGGATATTTGGATTGTGATATCTATGCAATTCTCAACCTTTTTTTTAACTGAGAATGAATGAGGGAACCTGTATAACTGCCTTATTTTCCCCTCTGAGCTGATAGCACTAGACCCTCCGCAGATACGGTCTGTGTGTGTTTGTGTTTGTGAAGATGTGGAGATGACAAAACAAGGTCTTTAAGCGTCAATGAACAGCATGTTTGTGTATTTGTTAGTATTTGTTTTCTGTCTCTGGTGTCTGTTTTTGCATAGTTTCTAATTTTTGTATGGATTTTGGACAGAGTCAGCTGCTCCAGAACGGATTATCTCTCAATATAATCTTTGTCTCAGATTAGCATTGACTCGCTAATTGCTCTGTCAAGGAACAGCAGTATAGTTTGTCTACACACAGATCTCGTGTTGTGCTCTAATGGGCTAATGTTCTAGATCAGATATGATTTTCAATGGTCTCAATATCCTGTTGCAACATCCTAGTGAAGCAAATCATCCTTTGTGCACAGATGCACATTTGGGTTCCTCAGCCAGATGTGCAGGAATAGCTGTGTGTTGTGAAGCTTCCTGTTTTTTTAAAAACTGTCTAAGGTCAGAAAGGGGCTGTAAAACTTCCCTAAAAACTCACCCACACATACACACACACACACACACACACACACATACAAACTAGAAATATTAAGAAACTAATATCAAAACAAAAAAAACCCCAAAAAACAAAATAATGATTACATTTCATTTTTGTCTAATATTGTGTTACAGTAACCGTGCTCTAAAAACTCTAAATAAGAGGCACAGCGGTTTTACCAGCATCCTGTTTGTCTGGTTCCTAAAAGCCACTGGTCAGGAATGCATCTAATAATTGTGTTTCTTGACAAACAACCACTTTAAGAACTTGTGATCATCTCTGCCGGCATTTACGGTAGAGTAGCATTGATGCTTCACCACAAGCGATTATTATGTGATAAGCATCCTGCAGCTGTAAGGTGACATTAGCGTGTGTGCGTGTGCACGTGGTGCGGACAGGGACAAATGAAGTCCGGAGGGAAGGAAGGAGAGAATAGAAATGAGGCCATTACTCAAAGCTTCTTTCATATTCTGCAAAAACCATTCTACTCTCACACGCGCACGCTCACATAGATTGGGCAGTGCCATTAGTTTGCCATTTGGGAGAATTTTTCTCTCTTCCATTCTAATGGAAAGAATAATCAGGAGACATAAAAGGGAACAAACTCGTTTCTGTCTGCTCGTCAAGCGGCCAAGAAACTTGTGTTTGCTACTAAACGAACATGCAAAAAAACAAGAATTAACAGTTGCTATTTGCTTTGTTTACTATGCCTAGAATAGCACATATCCTGCGACATATTAAATTAAAACAAAATAAATGAGTCACTGTTGCTTTGGAGAACATTTTCCTTCCTTTATTTGTCAGATCTGCACAAACAGCCATCTCCTGTAAGAAAAACAAAAACAGAATTTAATGAATTGACCGCAGCCGCTTTTTAGGGGTTTGTTGTTTGGTTCATTCAGAAACGTTAGGCTCTTTGTGACGTTGTCTGGAGCTGAATGCCTACCTCAGCTGTGATGCTGATTTAGGTCCAGTAGCGTTGTGGTGTTGTGATGTGACAAAAGAGTGAGTGTTGCACTTGTATGTTGTTTTTTCCTCCATTAAATAAAACGTCTGTTGTTTCAGAACGTTGTTTCATTGGAATGCAGAGGTTGTTGTGCGCTACGAGCGGTCATAATACTGCTTATTCTGACAAGCTGACTCTCACTTGAACAGCCTGTGTCAGCCATCATTAAAGTCTCCACGGCTGCTTTCATTGACCCTCCAGAGCTCGAGTGTTTGCCCGTGAGTGTGTCACAGTGAAGGCAGGTGGAGCGCCCCATCCCAGCAGTCACACTCTGCACCTCTGCACACATATACACACACTCTGTTTAAACCAAATCACTGATTCCTGCCAGGGCTGACAGGGATATTTGCATGCCTAATTCCCCAACTGCCATTGCCACACCCCCTCCCACCGCCAGCTGGGACCACCGGGAGCAGAGCAGGACAGGAAGTCGCTGGGCTCGCTTGCTCTTTCTTTCTCTCCCCCTCTGTGTTTCTCTCTCTACTTCCCTGTCCCTGGTCCCCCCCCCCCCCCCCCCACACACACACATTTTAACACACATAATGATCAGACTGTAACTAATCGATTTCACACCCATGTTAAACAAAGATCACATTTAGGATAATTACAACCCAACAACTTAACGCTGTGTCTTTGCACGTGCGCGAGACTCTTTCTTATTTGCATGTTTTCTTTGTTCCATTGTGTGACCAGATTACACAAATTGAGCATATTTAAGCGCATCTCCTTAATCTTGGGGTTCCATAATGTACTACAGTCTATTTTTTGTGAGCACCTTCAGGAGAACAAATTAACTGGAAATGTTCATTTCCAGTGTCTCTCAATGCGTGTAATAAAGGTTTGCGCTCACTCATTAAACTATCCTTTTCCCTTCACCTCTCCATTGACCATCTGGATTTACTTTTTTTTGCAGCATTCCATATTTTATTCTAAATGTTTTTTGTCTTTTACATCAGTTTTGAATAACAACAATAACTTTAAACATTACCAATAATGCATATATCTGTAAAATTGCAGGTTTTACGGATTGTATTGTAATATTATTCTGTATTAATTTGCAACATACATTAAAAGTACATACAAAGTAGTAAAAACTTTGCTTAACAGATGATAGAAATATAGTAAAATCTGTGTTGCAAAAGGGCTGCTTCTGTAACACTAGGCATGTTGCTATGACCTCTATCCTCTCTCCTTGTGTGGTAGTTGAAGGCTTGCGGAAAATGTTTTGGTAGTTAATGATTCTTCAAAATGTCATTTTCACCTCTAATTGCATCTGACAAAACGATATTTGCACACAGACCCAGAATCCCAGAGGAAGAGGACTGTGCAGAATGTTCTGGACCTTCGACAGAACCTGGAAGAAACCATGACCAGCCTAAAAGGGGTGCAGCTCAGCCATAGGTAAGACGCATACACACACACACACACACAACATGTGCACGCACACTTTAAAAGACACGAGGAGTCCAATAAAATAAACAAGACAGAAACAGCTGCTGTTAAGATGAGCAGATCCTTATTGACATGGCAACAGTGTGTTGGGGTGTGGTAGTTAACTGCCTGTGGGCTTTTAGATCAATATCAGTATTCCTAACAGACCCATAACTATTAGAATTTCCCTCTCTCTCTCTCTCCCCTTCTCTTTCTTTGCTTTTCTCTCTCTCTTTCCCTGTAAAATAAGCCAAACCTGTTTTAATACACATGCACACACTTGCTTCACTGCCAGCAACACTTGCAATAACGTTGTGATGAATTGTCAGTATTGGGGCCTGTCGCTTTCTCTGCTTCCTGCCTTTCATCTGCTGCTTTTGGATGGTATTCAGCACATCTTAAGCTTTCTGTCCTTGAGAGCTTCCCCTCTGATCGCCGTTATGTTCAGCTCTCGCTTATTCACATCTGCTCTCTGGTCTCTCTGTGGCAGCTGCCCACACGAAAAGCAAACTGGAAGATGCATTGCAGGTCACTGTAGTGTGACCTTCAGCCACTTCTCACTGTCCGGCCAGTTGTTTTATCTATCTGTTAATACATTATCACTTTTTTTTTGTAAAAAACTGTTACTGTAAGATATTTAACAGAAAGAAACTGGAAATTCAAATGTTTTTTTTCTTTTTTTCACCTAAGAAGCATTAAACCTGAAAAAAAAATCCACTTTAGTTGGATGAAAATCTATTTCTTGCTTCATCATCGATTTCTTACGTTTTTTGTAAAGTTTTTCATGTAAACACGTGAAAATGCCTCAGTTGATCGATTTCACGGCAACGATTATTTTCACCAGATGAGCTTTTTTCGTGTGTACAGTTATTTATTGAAATATGTCCTCTTGTCACATGTTACTGGATAGAGAGGGGGTATATAGTTAAGGAAAAGTGGGGAAATGGCAGATTTTTGTTTACTCTGTGCTTCCTAAAACTAGGTTCCAGTGTTGCTAATATAAAACACTGTTTCCTCCTCCATGGTTCTGTAGCCTTACAGAAGGGACCGTGTGCTACGACAGTGACGAAGCTGCCGCCTTCTCCATCTCCAGCCTGTCCAATCGCTCCTCCCCGCTGTCATGGCGTCAGGGTCAGGCCAGCCCCCGCCTGCAGGCCGGAGAAGCTCCGTCCACGGGTAACGCGCAGTCAGACGTGCCCCTTCGCATCAACCACTCCTCCCGCATCCGCCTCATCGAAGCGCTGGGCGACTCAGATCCGTCACTCCTGAAGGGGAAGTACCTCAGCAACTGTGACCTCGTGGGAAAGAGCTCGAACGAGGAGGAGGGTGACGATGAAGACGAAGATGACGATGACGATGTTGATATTGACGATTTGGGAAATGGGTACGTTTAATTTTTTTTTTATCTGTGTTACTGTTTACCAATATTTACACTCTAAATTATATAAAGACATTTTTTTAAGTAATACATACATATACACATGTAGAATATATAATAGTACTTAAATATTATATTCTTTTTAACACAAAACATTGACATTAGTAAACAGAAGGGTAAATATGCAGATTGATTCTAAACTCTGCTAAAGACCTTTTAGCGTGTTGAGTGAAACACACATATGACACATGTAGACTGTTCTCATTGCCTCATCTGTCATCAACCAGCACTGGTTGGTTGTGTATCAGCACAACAAATCTCACTCAGCTCCTCGACGTGGCGGGTTTTCCCCACTTTACGCTGGCAGCTGTAGGCCGCAGCTGTAGTCGGAGAACAGGCCGAGAGTGGCGTCACAATCGCACCCCTGGCCCCCCCTCGCCATCGCTGTGATCATCCCGTCATATTCAGCCGCTGAAGCCAGCAGACAGCCATGTAGAGGACCCCTGACAGCGTTGGCTCCTATTCTGAAGCTGCCAGTGTGGAATCAGTCCAGGCAGCCAAGGTCAGAGCGGCGTTTGTTTTGAAGTAGGGACTCAATCACTCCAAAAAGCTTTTGGAATCAGTATGGCCACTTCTAGTTTCTCATTATGTCTGTGACGCGGGTCCACGGCGCTCCGCACGAAGCAATACAAGTCAGGCTGCAGGTCAGAGGCGTTTTGGTGCTTGTTGTGATGGCGTAAACCACAGAATGGTTTACAGCGCTTCTGGCAGTGTTGTTTTCGTTTGTCATCTGATCGGAAGCTAGTGCATGCTGCTGACAGCTGTTTAAAGCGCTCAACTTCTTGACTCCGCACCAGACTTCCTCAGTAAAACAGCAGATTGTCCTGCGACTCCTTGACTAATCGAGAATGGCGCCAACATTCGCATCGTTAAAAATAGAAAACGTATGACATCGACGGAAGAAGGACCGAGTGTATGCTCTTTAGGCTTCTTCAGTTAGTGTTGGGGACTTTGCAGACCTCGGGGAGGAATGATACAACAAAAAACACACTGTTTGGTTACAACCTTAGATTCTAGCAGTCGCAGCTTGACATTTCCACTAAACCACAGAAATGTACCCCCAGTCACATGGAAATCAGCTGCAACCCTGTGCTATTGTGTGGTCTGTGTACAAATATTGTATATAAGGATGAAGAAACAAAGATGATTGCAGCGGATCAGGTTTAACCAGAAAAGATAATTGTTTGTTGGATGGCCCTTTACTTTATGTAATCATGTTTAGGGCCGGTCTCTGAGAAAGCCTAATTTGTAAACTAGACAACAGATGACAAACAAAAAGACTTTTTTTTCTTAAATCTCCCCTGATACATAAACAGAACTACTTTACCTTCTGATAAATATGTTGAATCAGCTTTGGAGTTTTGTTGTTTCTCTCACAATTGTTAACTAAAAGGTCATTTATGTCGGTTTTTCCAATCATCAGATAATATTTTGAATACTTTGTAAACACTAAAGTTTATTTCTGATCAGTTTGAGGTGGGGGCTTGTGATCAAATCTTTACCACTAGGGGGCAGCCTAACGCTGCCGTTCCCTGTTGTCCTGATGCCCTGCAGGGTATTAATGGTTCCCCATGCTGGAATACCCTTCCGTACCCTTCTTATGACTTATTTCACATTCTCATCTATGATACACTGAAGCAATAGCCCGGTCATACAGAGATCAAGGCACACTTCCATATCCCATCTCAGTATATATAAAACAGGATTTCCCCACCTGCATTATGTAGCACAGACACATGGTTCTTGTTTGGGTGAGCCCCATCTGTTTGTTCTCTTAAATTCTTAGGAAACAGTCTTGAAATATTAGATTTTGTTCATAAACATACACCAGTGGGGGGGGAGTTTGACTCAGTGCTTGCCTTTACTGTAACTCGATTTCAACAATGTGTCATGAGTCACATGGACACACAAGTTTGCCGTGACTGTGCTGTGACCTGGGCGATGCTCGGACTCCATAACTCACATACGCGCTTAGTCAAGAGTCTGTGTGTGTGTGTGTGTCAGGTATCCATTTCCTGGGCTTTTCTAACTGGGGCCTCTTCAAGTCTGATGAGCACAGACTTACATCTGGAACAGAGACACCCCTTGCAGTGTAGTCCCTTGCGCACACACACACACACACTTTCACTTATAAACGACATCCTGGAAACACTGAGGGGGCATTCCCTCGTGTGTGAACATGTAAAGAGGCGTGGTCCTCTGACGGTTGTAAAATTGCACTCCAGAAATGTGAGCCAATTTTTCTCTCCCATGGATTTTGGCTTGCAGAAGCATTTTTCAATCTAAAAAAAGTGAGTGCAATGTTTGATTTGGAGTTTGTCTGTCTTTGAGTGGCCAAACACATCTACAGTGTTCAAATAATGTTATTAACCTGTCATCGCTGAGAGCGGAAGGCAGTCTAGGAGTAGCCCACAAGCAGATTCTGTAGAGTTGAAAGTCAACTATTTACTTAATAATAACAATTTAAGGTGTAAACTATTGAACTCATAAACACAATGACAAATGTGCACAAATGCTACCTTAAATGTCTGACTGAACCCCAATCCTGCTCACTAAATGGTATTGATTACTTAAGTGGTATGAAGAGCAGTACAAAGCACAAAAACACGTTGAATAAGTGTAAAACTTGTTTTCTGCTCCGTTGGGCTCTTTTGTTCCTGGATGGGGGAGCTCCCATCCTCAGCGATGATGTGTTTCCATCGGCACAAATCAGGAAAAGGGAACTGATCTGTTTGTCTCATAAAGGAGAATTGAAACACAGGTTATATAAAGAAGTAACTTGTACAGGACCGAAATTTGTTGAGTTCATCTAAAGGACAGGGAACTTATTTTTGTTCAAACACTGAAGGTCGTCGTCAGGTCATGTGCTGGCGGCAGACTTGTCCGTGGTTCAGCATCTTTAGTTAGGCGCGACCCCATTGTTTTAGGACCGGTTTTAAATCTAATCTCCTATTAGGCATAGAACGCATGTGCGTGCACGCGTGTGATGCTTTTGGCTTCACACCGTCCTGTCATTTGTACTCTGGCTCCTCCTACTGGCCAAAGACCTTTACAGCACAATGCATTCTAATAATCGACTGATCTGATTGATTCTCTCTTCTTTGACACATCTGGGTCTAGATCACTGGGTTCGTACTCTCACGCATGTACGTGGGTACCCTCAGCTGGCCTGAACCTCAGTGGACACATCTGGGACTCCCTTCTTGTTGTCAAAACATATAGATACAATATTTTCCCCTCTTTTGCGCATTGACTGCCAGTTTTCTACTTTGTTGCTGATGTTATAAAAATCTATAGCTATAAAAATCTATAATCTTCCTGAAATGCATAGATTAATCTGGATCGTATTTACTGAGTTACATGAAAGACGTATTGAAGAAGCGGATAATGCAAGCATGATGTTTTATGGGAAGGGTTACTCAACTCCAGTGAGGCCGGGACTATTCTATACATTACAGACGTTAACATTCGTCTGAAGACATGAGTCATAAATAATGAAACTAGGTTAAAAACGCTGAGATTCTATGGCAGGTTTCAAAAAGCAGCCGCTATAGCTGGGGATGTGTTGCAAAAAGCCCCTGAATAGCATCCAGATGCAATAAAATGTTTTGATTTCCATCGGTGTGAAAAGTTGATGGGAGGCAGACTGAGGTGGGCTTCAGGAGGGTGATGGGGCACCGCTTGTTTTTGTCTCCCACTGTACCTGCTCTTCCGCAGCGGCCCTTGGCCCGGTCTCTCTGCTCAGCGTGGCGTGTAATCAATTACTTTTCCTGTCATTACGGAGGAGCCTTGGCTGAGCAGAGGAGCGTGCTCTTTCTTTGTCTCAGCACGTGCAGCTAAAACAGTGGGGAGATCACCCGTGGAGATCACACATTAGCAGCCATTCGCTTAATCAGATGAGCAGGAGATGAGACATGCTTAGATTGTAGTCTCATTCTGTTATTGGATTGTGTTTTTGATAAGATGTGGTATTACAACAGATTCCTAAATTAGAAAAAAAAATGGTAGTTGTACTTAAATTTTTGTTTAATCAAGCATTATTTTATTCTTAGATATAATATAACAACATCTGAAGCAGCAGGACGCCTCTTAAATAACAATAATGACATTAATCTGCTGGCTACTAAAATGGCTTGGACACACAGTTATCCACACCAGCTACCCATACACACACACGGAAGACACACAACAACCCACAAACACTTAAAAAGATTTAACACGAAGAAACATGTGGCTGGCAGTGGGTTTACAGAACCAGAGAGAAACTCTCGTGTTTGCAGACATAAACACTCTGGATTTATTACAACCAAGTGTTAACCCTCAAATAGTCCTTTGAACTTGTGAGGACCAGCCGTTATAACCCAACTTCCCAAAAAGGTTCTGACTTTACTAGTAGAATGAGTATTCCTGTAGTCAGTATGTAGTATGTACACACACGCGCAGTAAGAACACACACACATACGCGCACACTCATTCAGTCAGTCACTCAAGAATGCCAGACTTGTGGTATATTTATTTTGATTGTTGTCCATTTCATTACTGACATTGAGCAACACACACGTGTTCTGGATCAGAGCTTGGGAACGACTCACACAACTGCTGAACGAATGTTTCCATCATCCCAGTCTGGAAAAGTTCCGGAGTCACAAACGTTCAGATTCTTCCAGCTTGCTGTTTCCCATTGCATACCTCTTGTAGAGTCGGGCCATAATCCGTTCTGTAATTCTATTTTATTAAAATCCACTGTCGTGGCTGCGGTGCCCCCGTTACCCAGAGCCTCCCCCACACCCTGTACCTACCGAGGCCCCGTGAAGCCCTATAGAGTTCTCTGATAATCCCAGAGTTCCTCTTATGGCAGGGATGAAAAAGAATAGGAGATTTGGAGGACTCAGCAGTGTGTGTGCGTGTGTGTGGGTGTGTGTGTGAGTGAGACCCCCACATAGTTCAGAGGGATATGTTGCCATGTCAACAATAGAAGTGGGTAAAAGAAATAAACGGTGTGCATGCGCATGTGTGTGAGAGACAGCTTAGCTTACAGAGGTCAAGATGTCACGACTTATGCCCGATGACCGATTCCACCCAATTTCCTTGAAGGAAAGAGACAGATCCCACTCTTCCTGGAAGGGTTTATAGATTTCACTTTATTTACCTGATTTATGATGTAATCTCATCTGATACTAAACTAACAAGCGCTGGTCTGCAGCACAAGCCTGACATCATTCCATCGACAAAACCCCTTTTTAGATCTCACATGAAACAGAAATTGTGACTAAACGATAAAGATATGTGAGGTTCAAGAATGTATAAGGACGAGTGAAAAATGGTGTACGGCCCTGTAAGCAATAGCTCGAATTTACAGCTGTCACAGGTCACAAAATTAAAAATCAACTCAAATTCTCCATGAAGTACAGTGATGACTGTTCTCACTTTAATAAAAGTGGAACTGTTTGACTGGAAACCAGAACTGCTTTGTTTTCTTTGTCACTGGGCTGTGAAACATTAACTGAAAACAATATCCTGTTTAGTTTGCAGTGGGCTAACGTGAAAAACCTGATTATTCCTGTCTATACACGACAGAAAATACGATCAGCCTTCAGGTGTCTGTCAAAGGCTTTACCATCTCACCCACTGCTCTGCATGAGAAAATATTCACACAAATCAGATCAGGAAGTGTCACAGTTTTCTGGAAGTAAATGTGGGCGGCAGAATTGAAATAGTCCTAATTTCCTAATGCAACCAGGGTTTGTCTGCATGCGTAAACACGGTTGTTGGTGGTGACATTAGGGTGTTGAGTCTGAGGAAATGATCAGGTTCACTTCTGAAGGCCGGTTCCCACAGTAAAAGACAGAGTAGCAGGAACACAGACAAAGGAACACACACACAAACCCACTCCCACTAATCTTGCTCTCCCTCAGTCACGTCCTCCCTTTACACATATATGTCCTTTAAGTGCACACTTTTTTTTTTTTACATGGCTTTGGACAAACACCTGAGGCATTTCTCATATCTCCTACGCAGACCCACTCAAATACACACTCACACAAACACACACTAGAGGTGAGGCTTGACAGCGGGGTGTGACGGGGGTTTGTAATGCGCATAAGAATTAACCTCTCTCCCCTCCCACTGACTCCTGCCGTGTTATTCTCTGAAGTTATTCTGACATTAGTCACACGCTTTTCTCCGGCCCTCCTGCCATCAGTCTCCCTTCCTGTTCACCTCATTATACCAGTCGCTTAATCTCATCCTTTCTTGCATGCACCAGTGCTCCCAACAGCGAAGCTCTCTGCATTATTTGCCCAGCAGACATAAGATGAACGGGCTGCACAAACCTGTTGGGCCTTGTTTGAATTCTCCTGAGCACATCAGGTTTTTTCCCCTCCATCCCTCTTGTATATTGTCCTCAGCACGAGGTCCTTAAGAGAAGCATCCGGTTCCACAAAAGGACTAATTAGATGCTTATGGTGGTCTTGAGATGGAGGGACCCTCAATACCACAATGCAATGAGTCCTTTCTTTTATAATCAGCTCTCATTTGTGACTATGAGTTATTATAATTAGATTGTGTCATTAGGGCTGAATTCAGGCTGGTATATAAACTGTTTTGACCTGTCTGTGGGTGTGTGTGTGTATGTGTGTGTGTGAGACACGTTTCATGGCTGGTTTCAGTTTGGATCCTAACGGACCGTTTTCACATTGTGAAATTGAGAAGCAGGTTCCAAATTCGAAACATTTGAATTCGAAACACAAAAAGATTTCGTGATTTACTTCTGCAAGTGTGTTCCAGGTAACATTACATGGATTTCATTTCTGCTTTTGCGATATGAAAATGAGTAATTTGGTTTCAGACATGTCAATCGGACAGAAGTGTTATTTTTGTTTGTGCACGTTTTGTAGCCTAGCAAGTGTTGCAGGCCCTCCTGTGTCGGTGCGCTGCGGCTCTGATAAGGGTGGGGGGGGAGCTTTCCCAGGTCTCCGTGCTCTTTCATCAGCAGAAGGGTGGCTAGTTCCCAGGGTCACGCGGACGACCCTGTCTGTATACTGTCATTACCGCGGTTACATCACTACCCAATTATACTAATCTGCACCAGCACACACAAGAACAGGTCCTGTGGTCTGAGATACTGGGTGAAATCAGGGTAGAAGTGAAAGACAAAAAAAAGAAGCACTCTTTGGGGAGGGGAGGCAAATAAGAAGCCAGAGAGACAGAGGACATGTCTGGACATGAGTCATTGGTCAGAGTCAAAGAAAAGCTGGCCAGACAGCCATGGAACCCGGTCCAACTACCCTTTCCAGAAACTTGGGTGGGAGCTGACAAGAATTAAAGCTAAAGTTTGCGGTGATTAAAGGCGAGCGCCAGCGTGTGGATATGAGTTTCTGTGCACGCAGAAACTGTTTTCCTTCTCTTTATTGGTAACTCTAGGCAGCGAGGATGGCAGCGGCTCCACGCACCTGCAGTTCAGCGTGCCAATGTGCCAATCACGCTCCCGAACCTCACCCACCATGGCACGGGTGAGCGGTGCCCCGAAGAATCCCGCCTTTGTTCCCACTGCACAAACAAAGAGTCTGTTAATGATCTCAATTTCTCTCCCTCGCTGGGAGTGTTTTATAAACTCCGCTTGCCTTGTCACGGTTTCACTGCCACTCACACCCCTTTTGTCTTGACGGAAAAGGCTGCGTTAATTATCTCCTCCATGCCCCCCTCCTCTCATCTGTCTGTCCACATCATTCTGGCCCTTCACTCATTTATTGAAGAGAAGCAGCGGACAGACTCATCTATTCATAGGGGTCCACTCTGTGTTAAAACGTTTAAATACTACTGGGGGGCTGATGCATCAGGGGGTCGTGTGGTTACATGATATCCACTCTATTCCCCTACAAGACTCCGATAGCCAATACACACTTTGTTACAATAGAAACACTGGAGTCATTTACCCTCTCTGCATCGTTAGAGGCTGATTGCGGCTCTTCTGCACCCCCACTGGTTAGGCAAGTAGCCACATAATTGTATCACACAGTGTGCAACTGTTCAACTGCATATAATAAAGTGAGATCTTCCCCGTAGTCTTGAATGACCCGATAACAAAGCATTGTGAATCATCTACTCTTTTTACAATGAGCCATCGGGTCTGCAGTTGTAATAACAAACTGGAAATCGGTTCAGATACTCCACAGCTCTTTCCCAGAAGTTATGGATTCAAGATTTCTTCCAATTCTTTTGCTTGTTAAAATTATTTATTTGTAAAGTAATATATTTTTGAACTATTTGGCGTAAGGGCGCATGCTCTGTGACAGTGAAGCGCAAAAAAATAACAAAAACAATGCAAGTCTTTAAGTGGCCCCGGAAAAAGTCGTCTTCCGTGTTGATTCGGGTGTAAAGAGGACGATCTTGTCTTTGTCAGAGTTCGTGGTGGCTGGGTTTTATCACGCGTCTGAATGCGCGTAAAAGCCTCGCTGCGCTTTTGTTAAAAAAAAGGCACAGCTGGTCACGATCAGTGAAAGGGGGGCCGGAGGAGGAGGTGTAGGAAGAATTCGGGGTGTTTCCTTTCTGTCCATGCCTCCCTCTGTTGCTCATCGCCTCCTCCCTCCACTCTGTCAGCGTGTGTCAGAGTGGAGCCGCTGCGGGAGTGGGTCAGTCGGTTAACGCTGCTCACACTCACCGGCAATTCATCGGTTCCCAGCGGCACAAAGCACCGCCTGGACCTCTCTTTTCCACACCCCGTGCCGGTGCAGCAGAACATGCCAAAGGCGAACAAAGCTGCGTGAACGGCCGGACGGTTGAAGAATGAGCGGACGCGTGTTGAACGGGAAGGCGCTGCAGCTCCCGGCGCCGCAGCAACGCGCGGGGAGGACAATGCACTTTCTGTCAAGGTAACGGATGAGACCTGGGCTCGCAAACAAATGAAAAGAACCCTGTTGACAGAATGGAAACATGGTTTGAGACTGCGTAAATGTGATGGGCGTCCGCGCTGGTTACTGCTATATGGTCGCTCCGGATCCTGTGCGTAAACGCAGCGGCGTGTCCCATTGATAAAAGTCTAGCAGCTGCTGGCTGTATCGCGACTGACGTCTAATTATTTTACGATTTTGCCACTTACCTTCGGGTGAATGTACAGAGTTTGTTTTTTAAAGGTTTGGATATGAGAGGACAATTAAATGCGGAAAATGTTGATTCAGCACCGTCGGGTATTGTTGCCGGTGTCACGCATAAGATGGTTGGTTTTTCTGTCTGAGCTCGATCTAATTAAATTGGGGTGTGCAACAGTATTTGGCGCATAGCAAATGCCTGAGATTCCGACTGCATTGCTGCTGATTGTCGGTCAGTGGGCAGAGGCAGGTATGCAGCGCCAGCACGCGTGTGTGTTTGAGTGGGAGAGAGTGGGTGTGTTTCGCATTGATCCGCTGCGGGGACCGGACTGCAGTCTGGGCAGGCTGACCTACATTTTTACATCTTAAACGACGCCTTCGCCCGGTATATCTGCTCTGATTGGGCGAAAGGCGACAAGAATCCTCAGCAGTAGCGTTGTCTTTTCTCCCATATTCTAGGTGAGAATGATCTAACTGTGTGGGCAAATGTAGGCCAGATGATACGAGTGGGCTGGTGAGAACATTTATAGCTGCATCAGTAGGCTTTGGAGACATGGAGACATATAAAGAGATGATGTCCTTATTGATTTGTTTCGTGTGTGTGTGTGTGTGTGTGTGTGTGTGTGTGTGTGTGTTGTGTGTGTGTGTGTGTAGAGAGAGAGAGAGAGAGCTGGTGAAGGTCAGGTTTGCTCCCTTTGGTTCACTGACCTCTGCAGCATCCATTGACATCCTGCATCAACCCATTAGCGTGGAGTGGCCTGGTGTCCTGCATTGACCTATTTTTTTTTTGTCCCAGAATAACAAGATTTGTGTGTGTGTGTGTGTGTGTGTCAGTGTGTGCGCGCACAGGCCCCTTCGTGTTTTCTTTGGACTAATGTCTGCTTAAACAGCGCGGCTGTCAAAAGGCTGATAAAACAGCACACATGAATGAGACCAGAGGTGTTTTTGTTGTGTGCACGTGCGGGTTTCTGTTTAAGTAACGCACAGGTGTCAGCATGTGTGTGCATGCAGAGAAACATTAGACATGCTTCGTTGATGAACAGGTTCCAGCCAACACAAGGACCTATCGACTGTTAGTCATACGGGAAGCAGTCCAACATCAACTCACACACAACCTGCCTGTCACTTTGCTGTCACCCTGACAACAGGAAAACACAAAGGTATAGATTAGGTATGACCACACGTGTACATTCTAATCAAGTTGTCTAAACCTAAACAAGCCGATGACATCACCCATGTCACACCCATAGCTTTAACTTCCTTTTTTGTCATTGTTTCCTTTTTTTTTTTTTCTTTTCCAAGGCAGCCTAGACTTGTGCCACTGGAAACACTAAATCATAGTGTTTGACAGCTTTGCCGTCTGCATTATTGGGCGAGAGCCTCCAAAGTCAAACCTGCCATCTGTTGCTTTTGAGGTTATGACAGAAATAAATTCACCTTCAACTGGCACAATTGCTGGGCGATGTCTTCAAGTTTGTTTTTAAAAATTCATGTTAACTAGCGTTTACCTGCTGTCCACAGTCATCAACCAGCAAGAGAAATGTCTTCTCCCAGGCAAATTCACCTTCACAGCCGTTTTCTAAACACACAAAGATAACGTTGTTTTTTTTGAACACACACTCTGCTGACTCGGGCATCGGAGGGGTGATAACAACCTGTTGAACAACCCGCAATGCTTAAATCTAATCACACAAAGTTGTCCACAGAGATGCAGAATAACTTTGACAACACATCATGTGTTGGGAGTTGACTTAGACACGCAGACATTAGCTACGGCTCTAAAATAAGATAAACACAGCAGAATAAAAACAGGAAAACACAGGTTCCTCCAGTGCAGTCAGTGAATGATGCCTCGCAATTAACTAGCTAATCGTTCCACCTACGAGATCTTTAGAGAGACCTGAGAGAAAAACAACAGATGCTTGTAACCAGTGCTGTTAGGTTCTGTACTCTCTTTATTGGGCACACAGGAGTCTGTGTTCACAAACAGGGCTCCTGCTTTCATGAGCTGGTGCCCCCTGTGGTTGAGCCAGTTGCTCTGTTACATCAAAGGGAGACATGTACCTACAGCCCGATAGGTCCACCATTAACGGGCTCGGCGAGGACGAGAGAGGAAGCTTCAAGTCTCCCTCTTGTGTAAACTACACTCAGAGTATGGTGGTCTAACAGTCAGGATTGCGGTTGGCCCTTTAGAGGAAGGTCACAGGAGCCACAGGGTAAAGAAGGAACCAACCCTGCAAACTGCAGCGAGAAGCAAAACTTAAAATCTTTTTGACTGGTTTGATCTTGGTTGCCCAAACTGCATCTGTGTTACAGTGGAAGCTAACACAGTTTCTGAATAACTAGTTTCATCATTTCTGGGGATTTTTTTTTTAGTGCCATACTGAAAAAATTAGCACTTTTCAAAATCTAGATTAATTTTGGGGGATTAAACCAACGGCTGTAGCGGGATTTAAATTCTAATCTTAGCAGCCAGGAAAAGTAACACAGCGAGGATGTCATTTTCATTTAACAGTAAGACGCGCTCACTACATTTCTATCTGGAAGACTCAGGAGGCTCTTTCTCGTGCTTAGGAGACAGAATGGTTATCTGCTTCGGGGATGTGAAGAGCTTGGCCTGGTGTTTTATTTCTGCTTGTGTCTGTGCATATGAATGCATGCTTATGTGTCTGCAAATGTCAGAGCTTAAGGGAGTGGAACCCCAGAATACACTTGCTGGAATGTGAAGTGCGTGTTTCGCTAGGAATGTCTCCCAAACTCACTGTAACAATTTTAAGGGGCATGCCCAGTGTGTATGTGTGAGTGAGTGAGTGACAGCAGGTGATGAGTGCATGCTCATACATGGTGTGACTGGAGGCATGTTTTTCACCACCTCAAATGTGCATGCATACCAGAACCTCCGGAAAAAAAAACAGGCGCTAACAGCGGCGCGTCTGTCACTTCCACACTTTTCTATCTGTTTTAATAGGTGTCTGCTTTATCTCACTTAGGAGAAGTTAAAGAGCAGCACTTCCTCTGTTCGTTCTGTTTTTGTAGAGGTGTTGGCAGGTGCTGTCAAATGCATTCATCTTTCTGCAAAGCTTTTATTCGATTCAAATCCTAACGCAGCTAAAATTCTCACCTTGCAGCACCATTGCATGTCTGTTTAAATGTATCTGCTCCCTTCTTACTCTGTAAACAGATTTAGGAGTTTAGCGCGATACTTGTTAATCATGCAATCCCCTCATACACTTCAGTCACCAAATAATCATCACACACATGGACACCTATTGTTGCCTTCTGGATTATATGAGA
>CAAE01014991.1:552221-582497 GCA_000180735.1 Tetraodon nigroviridis
AACCCCTGTGTTGGGCATATGCACGCTGGGGTTCCCGTTGTGGGCTCCTCCATAGCTCAGAGCCGTTGAATGGGGAGTGTTCCACGCTGCACCCCAGCCTGAAGTATTTATAGAGGTGATTTAAAAGGGGTTTTACCTTATCCCAAGAGTCCCATCCCTCTTATGCTTCCTGCTATCTTTGAAAGAAAAAACACAGTTTGTAAAAACTTGTGACGCTTAAGTTGGGGGGTCAAAGGTTACTTGTTGTATAAGCTTTGCTGGACCCAAAATTACACATGAAGGCAGTTTAGTAAGTTCTGAAATCTCACACTCTTTGTGCTGTCATGCCCGTCACACTTAAAGAGCCAAGTCTGTCCACGAAAATGGTCGGGAATTAGCTCTGCTATTTATGCCAAATATGTATGAAAGCCACTGTGGTGTGTCGTGAAAAAGTTCAAGGTCCCGAAACGGCTCTATTTAAACTAGGGGTCAGCCACCTTTAAACTTTAACCTCAATGAGGCAGAGTAAAAGAAGAAAGACATGCAGGAAGAAGAGTGCGAAGTTGATGCCTTTCAGGGAACCGACTTTGCAACAGTCTCAACTTCCATTTCAGGACTTCAGGGTATTAGAAGATCAAGATTTCACAGTTCGTGTGAAAGCGTTCAGCATTCGCTCAGTCTTTGGTTCCAAGAGTGTTGGAGTTCCTTGTATGAATCATGATGCTGTCTGCCTGTTCTGCCTCATTTCACTGTGAGAGCAACTCACAGCCAACTGCTCTCTGAGAAAACATCCTTTCTCACCCACTGGAGGAGAGCAGATTCAGAATCAGTTTATGTCGTTTAGCTGTTCAGTTTGCCTTCCGTCTCAACAAAGCACATCCAGCTGACTGCTGATACACAGAATGCAAAATCAGTATCACACCTCTCTCAGGAAACAAACCTCCAGAGAGTGATGTGTCGCAGTTTTCTTTTGCATGCAATCACTACGTTATAGCCAATAAAATGCATCCTAACTTGGCGTACACCCTTAGGGGAACACTGATTCCATCAACAATTCCCACCAGTGACTAAGATCTCACATCTTTGACAGCCAATCAGAGTTCCCTCCTGGGGACAAAAGCAGTTTAGTTCATGTGATGTGTTTGTGTCCTAAAGCCCCAGGCCATTGCTGTCAGGGATATGACCATCAAAGACCCAACGCCGCCCTCTGAGATGGCCACTTAACGACGTGACCTCTTCATACCATCCCCAGGTTTTATATATTCTCATATATTTGCACATGGACTTTCCGGTGCTGGTGGCCCCCTCCCGTCTGATCCCAGTGGCAGAACGACTTAGCAGTAATTATGGGTTGATTAACTCCAGCCTGTCCTCTAATCCCCTAAAATGCCTTAATGCTGCTGTGTGTCATGTGCGAAAGAGAATCTGCACAGCTACCACACAATATGGCGAGGAAAAAGTAAACGATGCTGAAGTAGAAAAATTAATTTCCAGAATTATTACCAAATGCTGACTGCTTGTAAAATCTAGCGTTCAATTGAGTCTTATCTGTGATTTACTGCAAGTGTTTAATTTTACAATGCATGTGAGAGTCTGTTGAGTAGCTAATTAAAGGTCTTTTCTAATGACAGATTTGTTGGCCTTATTATCCGACAAGTGGTGAATAGATAATTTAGCAGATTATGGGTTAACTGTGTGTGCCTTGTGTGTCTAATTTTTCATTGTAAAATATTTTTAACGGGTTTTTTTCTTAAGCCAGGGCTGTGCTTCAGTATGGATCAACACCAATACATCAACACAACAGTTCCTTACAAAGATCAATAAACAAATCAGAACACCGGAAGAGCTCATCCCACAGGAATTTGAATGTAACCTCTCGACCTTTTTGTTTTATTAGAACATCATATCTTTTAGTCTTAAGCCACTAAGGTGGTTCACTCAGCCATGTGTGTGGCTGTGTGTGTGTGTGTGTGTGTGTGTGTGTGTGTGTGTGTGTGTGTGTGTGTGTGTGTGTGTGTGTGTGAGAGAGGGGGAGAAAGAGAGAGAGTTTCCTGGTGATAAACTGCTGAAGTGGTCCAGGGACCCATGTTGTCAGCCATCTGTGCACACACACCACATCAACACACAGTTTCAGTTTTACCAGGAAAACGTCCTGCCATGTTTATTTGACGGTGGTTTGTCTCACACAGGCAAATGGACAAATAGAACATCTGAGAAGACATCAACTCTACAGCATTATAGGACTTAGATGTGGTCAGTGCAGCCATGATTGTGATGATGGGTGTGGTCTGCTTCCCCATGTCATTTCGTAAGAGTGTGAGAGAATTAGTTCTTGCATCTTTTTTTGAAAAATGTATCCAGACTGAAACTTTTCACAGTAATAAAGGAGACAACTTTTCCTCTTAAGGAGACCTCCTTATTCTAGGATTTTGTCTCTAAGGCATTATGGTCACAACATGAAAGAGAAATAACAGGTCTTCACATTCTTAAACATTCCTGTTGGTTGATTGTGGGAAGGTTTTGTTGTGGGTTAAGTCTGTTTTTCTTGATTATTTGTTTGTGAATAAGCAGAAATGTTCTGTTTTAATACAGATCCATACAGTCTGTCTG
Source organism: Tetraodon nigroviridis (assembly GCA_000180735.1). Classification (NCBI taxonomy): domain Eukaryota; kingdom Metazoa; phylum Chordata; class Actinopteri; order Tetraodontiformes; family Tetraodontidae; genus Tetraodon; species Tetraodon nigroviridis. The sequence goes on from CAAE01014991.1 coordinate 554,811, forward strand.
CTGCTGTCAGTCTGTCATCAGCCAGTTTCTAATGTTTAGTCTTTAGTGGATGCGAAAGCCTCAGCGGCCCTTTCATGTGTGCCCCAACCGGTTTGTGAGGCGGCAGTCCAATGCCAGTCTGGCTGTGCCCTACTTTCCATTTGCCTGAAAAGGCATCACTACCACCAGGAACCAGTCTGATTTATCCATTTTGGGTTCAGACATGTGACAGTGTGCATTTTAATAGGAATGGAAAGTTCCTGTAGGACTGCAGAAACTGTTTCCATGCTCACTTTCCACATCCCAATCTCACCCCAAATAGGAGGGGTTCAGGAGAGCAGAAAGGTTACCCTTGGATTACTATATAACACTCAGAGTTGTATATTTCTGATGGTATGTGGACCAAATTGTGCACCATTATCTATATCTAGATAATATATGTATATTGTTTAAATCTGAACCTTTGAATAGTATTGGTCCCAAGTATTAGTGCTACATAGCCAGAGCATTACGTGCCTCCAGATTTCTCTTCATTTTACACCAATTCTTTTGCAAATTTTTCAAATTTTAATGATTATTACATTTATACAGTATGTACTTCACTCTTCAAATTTGTAACCTGTTAATATCTCTAAATCTTAATTCCCCAAAATGCAACATGGATTTCTATAAATCAAAATAAATCGTCTGGCCCCGAAACAGATGAGCATCATTATTACATTCCTCTAACTGTCCACCGTGCAGTTTCACCATGTTTATTTGGATGGAAGCTTATCAGCCGATGCTGTGAAGTCTGCCAGAAAACCATCCTCCCACAGACCACAAGCGAAGCTGCTCTGCCTCTGCAACCGCTTCCTTTTCAGGCATATCTTAGATCAGTGTGAGGAGCAGACGGCAGGATGTGTAGAAAATATTACAATAAGAAGCTAATAAAGATGGAAAGTCTCTTTTACAAAAGCAATCTAAACAACAAATTAGCACACAGGATGTAAATGATTTAAATGTGCTTCATTAGTTCTGTGGGTATTGTGTGATCATCTCTCTTAATTTGTGGTATAATCTTTGCAGGTTATTAGAAACAAAGAAATCGTGTGCATGTGACATGAGAATATGTTTACATGGACCACCAGTGACCTTTCTAGAAATTTAAATGAAATTGGCTCCTTGCGTAAGTCACTCCTCTTTTCTCAGAGACGGTGACAACTTGTTTTAAACTTTGTGGTTTTTCTTTCTGCGAGAAGACGGCAGGAAACCATCTCAAAGCTGCCAGCTCGAGTGGCAGCATCCAGCGGGCCTGTGCAGGCCATTCTGGATGATGTATTTCACAGGAAAAGTGAGCAGGTGGTTTTTCAGGTGGAGGTAAAGAATGAGTTTAATCAAAGGCTTGTCAGTATAATTGACATTTATTGCAGCCTATATTAAATTTTAAAATCCTGTTTTATTTTTTTATTCCATCCAGCTAAATTCTGAAATGCGATAATGCTACTAGGTATCCAGGATGTGTAGAGACTGGCTGGTAGAGGAAAATACACTACAGATTTGAACAGAGAAGCAGACATGAGCAGCAGACATGAGTTATAAAGTAAAAGAAGGGTGATGTGGATGAATTACATGCTAATGTTATTTTCGGCTTCTGCAGCTGCAGCTAATGAATGATAATGAGCTGAGGAGATTATAATAGATCTTAGATGAGGAAGTTAGGTAAAGTTTGAACGTGGCGTCACATCCTCATTTGTTGAGGTTCTCTCTGGCATCAGCTCCTCTCTGTTTTGGAGCTCTCTTTCTAATACTCGTTTTTTCAGCCTGTAAATGCCACCTCAGCCTCTTCACTCGAGTATCCTTGTATTTCATCAACCGCTTCTCAAGCTTAGACGTTTTGGTTTTGTTTTTTCAGACAGTGGAGGCAAAGGGCAGGAGGGTGGTATGACAGTGGAGTTTTTTTTTTTTCTTAGAAAAATTGAGGTTTTTCTTTACACCCAAAAAAACCCTTCAACTGACTTGAAGAATTAAAAAAGAGAGAGAGAAAAAAATCCCTTCCATTAAGCTTAAAGTTTAAGCAGATAGCTTTTAAGATCCTCTGGAACCAGATATATCCTCTTTACAGAATAGGTCATGGAGGTCTAATTGAAGACCTCACACACACACACACACACACACACACAGACTCATATATTTTGAAACTAAATTTGGTCAATTTATGTCCATAAAGCTCATAGGAAAACATACTATGCCAAAAATTGTTTTCACAATTTGAAATACTCATTATTCTCTCTATTTTAAATTCCAGACATAGAATCGGTAGGTACATTTTCCCCAGTCAGTGTTTTGACGCCCAACCATGTCTGTCTCTGCCGCTTCCTTTTTTCACATCAGTCAGCTGAAGTCAGGAGGGACGCTTCTGTTTTTGATCACATCTGAGTTTCTCATCACCAACAGCATTGTTGTTTTTCAAAATTGCTGCAGTGAGCAGTAGACAGCTGTGCAGAGAATAACAGGATATGAGGAGAAAGGTGTTGCTTCAGAGAGTTGGCCATGGTAAAACACAGCTGCTTCTCCCCAGAGGAAGTTTATCTCCCAGCAATGAGTTTGTTTAATAAGAAATGACTGTGCTTTAATATTGAATGCAACAAATGTAAACTCTGCAAGTTTTTTATTTTTTTTTCACATCAGCTATGTATTCTATATATCTCTAATAGTAGTTTTAAAACTAAGTTTTCTGTTATAATGATGTTTGTAACTTGCAAGAAAGATCTGAATGGTATATGAGAAACACTTTACGATATCCTTTATTTAAAATCAATCGATTCAGTGACTTTATTATCTTTTCAATCTGGGCTTTTTAAGCGTTTTACATTTAGCCACAGGCTCTAAATGTGTTTGAACTTATCTTTTTTTAATCCTGGCAGCTCAGAGACCTTGCTCCATGGCAGCCACTTCAGATCACACACACACTTTGCTCTGCTCTTTTTTGTTTCTGTACATTTATGGGTGAGACAGGGTCTTCCCCTTTTGCTCCACCATAAAGCCCCCCGGGGCACTATGTGACCCATACAGTCACCCAACTGGAAGTCCCACATCGCCGTCTCCCCTTCATCCTGTTTTAGACAGTAAAGATGACCTCATTATATAAACCCCGCCCTCTTAATTCAGACTGCCTATTGACTTTATTAAAAGAAAATCCCAACCCCCTGTCTTCCTGCACCCAGGAGCCTATTAAATGTGTATATATGTTCAAGTGAATCTAGAAACCAACTGTTGTTGTTGTTGTTGTTATTTTTAATTTAAATGTGAAACAAAGAATTAAAACCCATTATTGTGTTTATCTGAAATGTCTGACATGTTCACTAAACATTTGTGTTTGTCCATGTTCCTTCAGTTGGGACGAGAGCAGTTCCATCAGCAGCGGATTGAGTGACGGCTCTGACAACCTCAGCTCCGAAGAGTTCAACACCAGTCCCACCCTCAACTCGCTCCCCACCACTCCCATCGGCTCCCGCAGAAACTCGGCCATAGTGGTAGGTGCACACGTGCCATCTCCATACACACACACACACACACACACACACACACACACACACACTTTCATAACACTGTAATATAAGACAACTGTAAAACAGAGATGTTACACAAATACTTAAACTAACTGTTTATTTTACCCAAGGGTAGTTACTGTTTCACACTCAACCACAGGAACAAGATTTTTTAACTTTGTTTTTCAGTAACGCTCTTTGTTACACGTGCCATATAATTAAATGCACAGCTTTCTGCTTAAATGATTAGTCCAGTCTCCAGTTTTAAAGGATTCTGGCTGAGGTTTTACCCATTTGATCCAGTTGGACTAGAGCCTCTAGCTTTGGCCCAGTTTAGACCAGCCTGGCTGAGTTAGAAAAACTGCCCTGACAACTTCACAATGCACTCAAGTGCGTGTGTGTGTGTGTGTTTATGCCTGCCTGCCTGCCTGTGTGATATAGGTCACACCTCCGCAGTGTATGGCTAGTGAGTGATGTAGGAGGATTTGAGAGCGACCATGTAACCATGGCAACTGAAGCAAATATGATGCTGAGAGTGCAGGTCTTTGTCTTTGTCTTTGTCTTTGTCATCTCCCATTAACTAAAATACAGATTTTAAACGTGGCCATTTCACACAGACAGATAAATACAGGGCCATCTGCAGTCAGACTGCCGGGTCAGTAAGCAGCTAGAACCAGGGCAATTCCCTTCCATCCGCGCCTATCTGCCGGGAGTCATAGCAACCATTACCCCCTGTGGCATCATTACCATGGCAACCAACCATCACATCATTGTGCTCCCCACATTTTGTTTTACACGTGGCTCTTTCCACTATTTCCATCCACAGATACAGTTATTATATACCTCATGTTTTCATTCTTTGTTCTGCTTCCTGTGTCTGATCACTTTAATGTTTTACATTCCTGCAACTGCTATTTTTGTCATGTTCCCCATATATTGTAAAGCACACGTAAAAGAGATGCGAGTCAGTGTCACAAAAAAGATGTGTAGGTAAGACAAAAACCCAGATTTTTCTTATGCAACGCTTTGTTACCCATGGCTTGCCTTCCAGTTCAACCATCACGTATTGCATTTTGACAAAATGGCAACATTTAATTAACAAGATCTGATCACACAGCGGACAGAAAGACAGACAGGCATTACATACACACACACACGCACGCGCGCGCACACACACACACACACTTGTGCAATGTGAGCCTGCCCATGTGGTCTATTGGTTTTAATAAAAAAGGAATTTAGCATATGAGTCCTCATGAGCACTTGTGCAATGTCCTAATGTCCTCCCACACACACACACACACACACACACACACACACACACACACACACACACACACACACACACACACACACACGCACACGCACACACACACACACCCCCAGACACTTCCTGGTATATTGTGTTACTAGTGTCCTTGTTGAGAAAGAATAATCCTCCCCCCAAAAAACATCTTTCAATTTTTTAGTTTTTTGTGGTCTGTTTCAGCCATTTATAAAAAGTAGTTGTGGTGTTAAAATAGTATTTTTTCATTTGTCTTATAGGCTCTACTCATTCTCCAGCCAGAAAATCTCCGACTACAACCCAAATAATCCATAAATCAATATTTGTCTTTTTAGATGCGCACCGATGCAGAGAAGAGATCTTTGGTACATGGTTGGTCTGTTCTGGGACAGCGACGACACCAAAGTCAGTGTCACAAAAAAGATGTGTAGGTAAGACAAAAACCCAGATTTTTCTTATGCAACGCTTTGTTACCCATGGCTTGCCTTCCAGTTCAACCATCACGTATTGCATTTTGACAAAATGGCAACATTTAATTAACAAGATCTGATCACACACCGGACAGAAAGACAGACAGGCATCACATCACACACACACACACACACACACACACACACACACACACACTTGTGCAATGTGAGCCTGCCCATGTGGTCTATTGGTTTTAATAAAAAAGGAATTTAGCATATGAGTCCTCATGAGCACTTGTGCAATGTCCTAATGTCCTCCCACACACGCACACACACGCACACACACACACACCCCCAGACACTTCCTGGTATATTGTGTTACTAGTGTCCTTGTTGAGAAAGAATAATCCTCCCCCAAAAAAACGTCTTTCAATTTTTTAGTTTTTTGTGGTCTGTTTCAGCCATTTATAAAAAGTAGTTGTGGTGTTAAAATAGTATTTTTTCATTTGTCTTAGATGCGCACCGATGCAGAGAAGAGATCTCTGGTACATGGTGGTCTGTCCTGGGACAGCGACGACACCAAACCGAGCCGCAGGAGCCAGGGCAGCAGCATCAACGACACAGGAAGCCTCAAATCTGAATCGGCAGATAAATGGAAAAAGACACGGACGCAAGTGGAGGGGCTGGAAGGTGGGAAGGGGGAACTGAGAAAACCCCAGTCTCTCGGTCAGGGAAATGTGCTGAAGAAAGGAAGAAACACACCTGTGGGTGTCACCTCTCCCATCACACACACGTCTCAAAGCGGTCTGAAAGTGGCAGGTGAGTGGAAACGCGCACAACCAGTGAAGTGTTTTTACATGAAACAAGCATTAGTAAGTTACGCACCCACGCTGGAGGGATCTGTCTTTAAAGATTCTCCTCGTTCTCGCTGCCTCCCGCCCACACACAGACACACTCTTTGTCCCATACATTCATCCACAGCTGCAGCCCACCCTCTGGGAGTTTAGAAAGCGGTGCCATGTATCAGACGCCCATCACCACCCACTCCCTTCCTGCCATCCAGCGACACACTTTCACACATGCACACACCAACACACACTGTCTGTTTATCTCGCTCTTCCCAACAGTGCAGCCTTTCCTATTTTTGTAAGCCTTCGAGAATTTATAGGATGAAAATAAAGGCCTTTAAAAGAAAGACAGAAAACTGGACGTAAGACTGTTAGTGCCAGCCATGCAAGTGTCACACCCACACCCACACACACACACACACACACACACATGCACAAAAGAGTACAATAGAGGGGATTGTGCAGCTGAACACACGTATATCAGCCTAAAGAACAGGATATTCGACGTGTTGTCTGGTATTCTGGATTGTGTTGTGTTTTTACGTTCCCAGCTGTTGAGGTCAAAGACACACTAAAAAGGTGTACCAGGCTGTTGCTTAAAAGGCTGGAAATTAAAAATAAATTATGGTAGGTAGAATAGGAAAAAGATGTTGCAGATTATTAGCTATTAATTTGATAATGTAATCACAACTACGTCTTCATTTCTGCGCAAAACCAGTTGTTAACTAGGGTTGTATGAGGCCCAGGTGGAATTTGGAACATACATGTAAAATCTGCTGTAACCCCACTTTGTATGTAAGATGTGAGTAATAGAGAAGAAAAAAATAGGCCTTAATGTAGAAATAATTAAAAAAAAAAATGATAGTCAAAAATCTGTCATAAATAATTTAATAAAAGACCACTGTCACTTAGTGAATGGACTGATATGTCCCCTTCATGTGAGCCCACTTTAGGCGTTACGACATGAACTGATCCACCGTCCGTTCTGGGCTTGCCATGTCAAGCTGTGAGCACTGCTGTCTCCACGGGCTGTTCATAAATTGTTCAGTTGGGTCAAAAATGACCCGTGTGCCAGAATTCAAACGTTGTAGTGGCACACACAACACTGCGGTTTGTGTGATTTAAATTTGGTTCATAACTTTGCATCCAAACCAAATTTGCCCATTGACAAATGGCATCTAAATGCGTCGTCAGTGTCGCATTCCTACAAGATCCAATCGCTGATACGTGAGAGTGTGTGTGGTATATATGTCTGGCCCTATGTGCGTGTGTCTTGTGGGTTTATAAATACCCGTAATTGATTCCAGATGTCCCAGGGCAACGTGCTGGTGGGTCTCATTCAACAGTTCTTTGACTCAGTTAATGTCTTGTAAATAAACCTCCTATAACAATTCCCACTAGATACAAATTAGGACCTGGGGTGGAGTTGACGTGTGTGGGTGGTGTGAACAGCGCGAATGTCTTTAATGGACTGTTTTGAAATAATAACTTCCACAAAAGGTTCAGTTCATTTTCTGAGAAAAATGTTCCGATTGGGACAAAATCACAGCTTTCCCTCTCTCCCCAACGAGTGGGGAAAAATGGTTTCATTGGGTGTTTCGTGCCCCGTCGTGCCCGCAGACATTGCTAATTTCAACTCCAGTTTTCCACTGCCACGCTGCACGTTAACCTCTGGGACATACAGATGTGCGCTTACTGGAAAACTAGAGAGAGAATCTTATAGTTTACCAGGATGGAAAAGAAGAGTCAAAAGATAACATTGTCAGTGTGTGTTCGCAAGAGAGAGGATGAAGATGACAGAGTCTAGTTTACACAGTCTGCCCAGACAGAGATGTGTTTTAAAGGGCAGACAGTCAGACCATGTAGGTGGCCAGATAAGATAACACAGTATAAACTTACTCGCTAACTCACTGCTCAGTATTTGAACTTTTTAAGCAATTCATCCATGACATTTCACCCCCCTCCCCCCTTTTTCTGCTTCTGCTTACCTTTTAGGTACAGTGAAGTCAGACAGCAAGCCGGCAGATAAGTCCCGGTTAGCAGTGAAGGCCTCTGGTCTTCAGCGCTCCTCCTCAGATGCTGGGAAAGATCACAAAAATGGCCTCGGCGCTGGTGAGCAACGCAAACCCCCATCTGGCCTGGTCAGGCCGTCGACAGGTGGAAACTTTGGTTTTAAGAAACCCAACACAGCTACTAGCAACAGCATGAGCACGAGCAACATCAGTATGCCTACTGTAATCAGCACTGGAGGTAGCTCCATACCCTGCGGCTCCGCCACTGTCGGGAAGACTCCCAAAACGTCAGGTATTCCGGTCAAGCCTGGAGCTGGCGGTGGCACTGGTGGACGCAAGACGAGCCTAGATGTTCCGAACTCGGACCAGAGTGGTTTTCTGTCTCCAACTGCCAGAACATCTCTTCAGTACCGGTCTTTGCCTCGCCCAGCAAAGACCAGTTCATTGACTCTTACCCGACCAAGCTCGGCCCGTCCGATGAGCACGACCATGGATGCAGGCTCAGCGCTGGTGAAACCTTCTTCCACAGCACCCCAGGGTTCAAGACTCAAAGAGCCTGCTTCGGGACTGGGTTCTGGTACAAGTTCGAGCAAAGGAGTGGGTCGTGGGATCCCAAGTCCCAGTCCTGTCAATCAGACAGACCGAGAGAAGGAGAAAGAAAGAGCCAAAGCTAAAGCGGTGGTGTCAGACTCTGAATGCGGAAGTGGTTCGTTAAAAGCAAGCCCGGCACAGACGCCCTCGGAAAACGGAGGGAAACTGCAAGGTCTCAGACCTCCCAGCAGTGGCAAGTGTTCCGACATGCCCTCACCCAACGTGAACAGGTACCGTGGTTGGGGTAGCTTCTCATCACTCACACGTGTGGCACCAACCTAGGAAGGACCTAATTTGAATACTCTTGTCTTTGTCTCTAGGTTACCTGGTGTGCGCAGCCTGGCAAAACCTCCATCCATGGCCCAACTCGACAAGCTAAACTCCAACAGTCTAGAAATGGGACTTCACAATTCCCTACCACCTAAGATTCCTCCATACTCTAAACTCCAGGACCTGGCCAGCTCAGTGGGCAACTCTGATGCCCCCTATCCGACCAGGAGTGGGACCGGGAGTGGGTTGGGGCCCAGGCAGGTGTCTTCTCTTGGGGTTGAAGGGAGCCAAGGAAATACTTCTCCCTTGCTCCACCCACGTTTGATTGGGATGCATCGCAGCATGGAGTCTCTACCCCTCCAGATGAGTCTGGCCCGAGAGCCCCGAGAGCCCCGAGACTCAGATAGGGAGGATTTGATAAGGGGTTATACTGCCATCGAGTCCCGCAACAAGGACAGACAAGTGGATAGGGACAGTCCCAGCAGCTGGAGCTCTGAAAGTAAAACTTCATTGTCTGTCATAGACAGGTGAGATTTAATTTTTCTGGGGGTAAAAAATATAGATTTTTTTAAAAAAGAAAAAAAAAATCAGTTCATTGTGTGCAACAGCTGTTTGTCCTATTCTATTGACAAAGTCCCCACCTACCGGCCATTTTAGGAATCGCACCAGCTCAGTAATGATCTGTTTTCACTTTACCTGCACTGCTGTCCTCCAGCTGCAGAACTAGATCTCTTTGGTTATCAAAAACCGTTAAACTTTTATGACCTAAAGGACCAAACATTGGTGTGAAAACTAGTGAGATATGTACATTCAAGCATTCAGACTAATTTAGGCTTACTTATTATACAGTATGTTGCATTGGCAACCAAGTAGGTAATAATTAGTAGCTGACAACAGCTTTCTGTGCTCGTTCTCTCTTCTGGAGAAATTAATATCTCCCTGCACCAGTGCTTAAATAATGACATTTGTTTCTTCTCCTCAGTTCTCAGAGAGACAGAAATACCCTGCCAAAGAAAGGTTTAAGGTATGGGAAAGCGCACACGTACACACCCACACACAGTCTTGTCTATGAGATTGATGCAGTTTAGCCTCCTTTTTTAAACTGCAGACAGGCAAAGATCTCACTGATAATGAATGATTATTTGTGTTAATCCTTGTTTAATCCCCTTAAAATTAGTATTTGTAATCGTGTAGGGATGAAGACGTTTGCTCTGCACAAATTTTATAACTTTTGTACTCGTGTACTTTCAGTGGTGCCTCACAGGCAGAGGAAGAAGTGAAGGAGAAAGGAGATAGGAGACACTCCCATGCTATCCTAACTATGGCCGACTCACTGACCCTCCCGCTGTCTTCACCCACCTCTCTTCCCCGCACGTCTAAGACATGTATAGGTAAGTAGTGATGCACACTAATTGGTTTTGTTTTGCTTTAATTTTAACTCAGAACATTAACCTTTCTGTCGTTTTTGTAGTTCCCAGCCCTGTTGGTGGACCTCCAAGAATGACTCGGTCCAACAGCATCCCGACTCAAGACGCTTCACTGGAGCTGTACGGAGCTTCTCCCCTGGGCAGCACGCTGTCGCTGTCTGAGCGCCCGCGCAGCATGGGCATGGTTCGCTCTGGCTCCTTCAGGGACAAGGATTCAGACGAGGGTAAATCGGTGGATGATGAAAGAAATATAGATTTGAAAATATGGCAAAGGTTAATGGTGTTTTTCTTTGTTTTGTAGTTCATGGGTCTGTCCTCTCTCTGACATCTACTGCTTCCTCAAGTCATTCTTCGGTGAGTGTGAGCAGCCCACTGGCTCAGGTAGCTGCAGCCCAGAACAGAATGGACAAGTGTAGAGAGTGTTTATATGTAGAAGTATGTTGATGTTTGCACAATAAGACTTTTTTTCTGGCTGTGCACAATAGTGCATACTAGAAAGCAGCCTTCTCTTGGTTTGTCCAACATTTTCTTTCTTTATTTTCCTTCTTGTCTTGCTAACATCTTGACTTTTATTCCTCCTGCCTTCGAAGGCTGAAGAGAGAATTCAAGGAGAAGTAAGCATTTTCTTGATGCTCTTTCCTCCCTGTCATTTCTCTACTTTCATCCATCACGTTCATCCAGCTCACCTCTGAGAGGACTAGTCTTGTACTACTAGAACCACATCCTTAATATTGTTTGCTGATGTTATTCCCCTGTGTTGGGTGTAATGTGTTTTTTTTATGTGTCTTTTTTGTTCTTCTCCTAGCAAATCCGTAAACTGAGAAGGGAGCTGGAATCATCTCAAGAGAAGGTGTCAAGTCTGACAATGCAACTGACAGCAAACGTATGTACCTTATGTCTGTCAGTATCCCAGAAATTGTTTCTTTTTACAATTTTCTGATCATTGAAATGCCGGCTTTCATCATGAGCAAACCGAAACATTGACGTTAACAAGCGAAAATTTTACTCTAAACACCATCACCATTGTTCATGTCCTGCACATACAGTCTTAGTAGGCATAAATGTTTTTTGTGTCGTCACAGCATATTTCTTATCCATGGGAGGCCTGAATAATGTTAACCTCCCCCTGAACTGCTCACAAGCCATTTAGCTTACACCCACTTGCAGCGACCCTCACGCTCAGGCGCAATGCAGTGCAGCACAAAGCTATTTCTGTACAAGCAACCCTGTCAGCAAATCTGTTGGAGCAAATAGGGCTGCAGCACCACATCTGCCTTTGTGCAGTTTTATGTGGCAACTGTCTATTAAACATTATATACACTTTATATATATTATACATACTTTACATTTTTGCTGTAATGTGGCTGTTAATTAAGAAAGAAGCCATGATTATTTCCTTGATTTATTATTGATCTGTATTAATTTTTGTGCAGCATAAAAACAACTTTGTGCTCCGATTAAAGTGTTGCTTTTAATGTAAAATTTATATCCAGGTAAACTAAACTAAAACCAGTTTCCAGGGTAAAAATTGTGTTTTATCTTTTCCTACAAGGCAAATCTGGTGGCGGCCTTCGAGAAAAGCCTGACGCTGATGACAACTCGACTGCAGACTTTGTCAGTGAGCCACGAACAGAAGGTAATCACACTCAAATCTGTACTCCATCTGCATTCCAGCGGCAGGCCCAGCTCATGAGCAGCCAACCACGTGAGGCAACTCTGCTAACACAGAGTGAGATGACTTTGATTACAGTCTGTCACGAGGAGCTGAATGTAGGCTAGAGGCCCAGGCTGCAGCTGCACAACGGGGGAAGAAAACAGGATCACTGGGGGGAAATAAAGCTTTACTTTAAGCTAAATGATACGTGCAAAATGCTCGCACGCGGGCTTACATCAAACATCACATTCCTGCATTCTTCAGCTTTTGTATCTGCTTTGGTGTAAGCCAATCGATCGGCGCCCGAGGCGGTGTCCACTGCGCCTGCCTAAATAGTCTCTCTCAGCTCTTTATGCCTTGCTGCTCCCTCTGAAAGGCTTGTCTGGACCCCTCCAGAAAAAAAAAAGTCTTTGTTGTTTGTGCCAGCTCACTGACCTGTGTAGCTCAGCCCGAAGCACATACCCTTTAACCTTAAAGAGATGGGCTGCTGCTATTTGGAGGAGAGTAGGATTGACTTTTAACACTCAGCCGGCAGCACAGAACAGCTCTGCTGTTGTCGGCTGTTGTTTGTCTTTTTGAACTGATAACATCACAAAAAGAATCAAGACAAGACATCGGTTTAGCAGCATATATTGTGATCATGCTTTTTTTATCTGTGTAAAAATGAGCAGTTTCGCTTTATAATCCCATCATGCGCTTGCAGGACACAGAGCTGATGGAGCTGAGGGAGACCATCGAGGCTCTAAGGACCAGGAATGAAGAAGCACAGGCTGTCATACATGGAGCTTTGAACACCCCAGAAAACATGAAAGGTTGGGCAATCACAGGATGGCCTTTTTCTTATTTGTCATTAGCCCCTTTTCACATTGGTTGCTCTCGGTTACCAGACCTGCGAATTCAACGCCAGAACTCGTGCGAGAGCATCTCTAGCCTCAACAGTCTGACAAGTATGTCCAGTATGGGCAGCATGAAGGACCAATATGCCAAGAAAAAGAAGAAAAAGAGCTGGCGTGATAATCTAGAACCTGACTTGCAACAGTTATATATAGTTTTGTAATATGTTGGGGTTCTGGTTAATGCCTTTAAGTGCAGTCCTTAGTTTCCCTCTGTTTTTGCTCATCAATGCTTTTGATTATCTGGCCTTTCATATTTAAATCTAAATCTTTTTTATCGCTACAGCTGAGGAGTTCTTTCAACAAGGCGTTCAGCCTCAAGAAAGGCTCCAAAACATACTCAGACATCGAGGAAATCGCCACCCCTGACTCCTGAGCTCCTAGTTCCCCAAAGATGCCTCACGAGGTGGAAGAAGGTGGAGAAAACCAGTCATCTTCTCTTAAAACTTCAGCCCTGAGCACGTCCTCAGTGTGAGTACAAGTACACCTGGACAAAAATGGTAGCTTAGCGTTGAAAGAGCCAGTTTAGTTGTCCTGGTCGTCGGGTTCTTTTCAATACTCCCAATCATCTCCAGGATCATGGAGTCTACAGAAGAGGCAGAACAGGAGGAAACCGCTGTCTCAGAGCTGCGCACGGAACTCTGGCTGAAGGAGAGGGAGCTGACGGATATACGACTGGAGGCTTTAGGCTCTGCACATCAGCTGGAGCAGCTGCGAGATACAATGAACAACATGCAGGTTTGTTTTCCATTTTATATTTGTCAGAAAATCTGACCAGAAGGTAGAAGTTTAAGTGCAAATAGTCTAGATGTTGTAATAGCTGAACACAAACTGAGTTTTTCTTTATCACCTGCACATCTTAGTCCATAGTGGAGAACCTGAAGGCGGAGAATGACCATTTGAAGACTGGAAATAACCTCCCCGCCTCTGGTCCCAGCTCCTCCACATCCCAGCCTTCAGGCCTGTCCTCCCTCCTGGGGCCATCACTGAGACAGCCCATGAGTATGTCCCTCACCAAGTCATTCAGCCTCAGCTTGAACGACTGCAAAGATCCAGGTAAAGATCTAGTTCATGCAGAATTTAGCTATTTACAGTTTCATCAATAATCTTGGAAACCCTCCTCTGTCCAGATACGTCTTCGACTGGCACACTAAGTGTTTCCTCCCAGCCGGATGAGTTGTGTGTGCGAATACTGGTCCGTACTGGAGATCAAACAGAGGTAAACACCTTTAAAGCTGCGCAACATGATGTCGGTAGCTTTTATTTGAAAGAACACTCACTCTTTCTCTTCTAGGACACCAAGCAGCAGGACTTTTACCTGGGCTCAGTGCCAGTTAGTGCCAAGACAGACTGGGCCTCCCTCGACACACTTATAGCACAAACCTTCAAGGTACGTCGGAGCTTCTTCTCTTTCAACAAACTAAAAATGCACATTTTATACTGTATCAGCTGTTTTTGATGCATCTGTTCTCCCAGGATTACCTCACCCAAGTGGATCCAACCGCCAGTCTGGGTTTGTCCTGCGAGTCGCTGCACATGTACCTGCTCAGCCAGGGAGGGCAGAGGGTGATAGGAGGGGCTGAACCTCAGTTGCCGCCCCATCGTTGTCTGTGCACTGGTTCAGCTCGAATAGTTGTCACCTTGAAAGGTTGTTCTAAGGCCTCACAGTCCTATCTTGAGTTAGCGCTAGTTGTGTTGGCTAACAGGCAAATGCTTCTTCTCCCTCCAGGTATCAGAGAGAAATGTGTCGACTCGCTGGTGTTCGAGACGATGATCCCAAAGCCAATGATGCTGCACTACATCAGCTTGCTGCTGAAGCACAAGCGCCTGGTTCTGTCCGGACCCAGCGGGACGGGAAAGACCTACCTGGCTCACCACCTGGCTCGTTACCTGCTCGATCGTAGCAGAACTGACTCAGTGGAAGTTGAGCACGAGTCGTGTGTCCTAGGTCGCGGAGCGGCTGTCACCTTCAACATGCATCACCAGTCACAAAAGGCAAGCGCTTCTTCATGGAGTTATCTGATCTTTTGTCGAGGGCCATTCAAGGGGTGAACCTGCTCTGACTGTTTGATGGTCTTTTTTGTTCATGCTTCACAGCAAAAATTGAATTATCTTCTTTCTTTTACAGGAGTTGCAGTTGTATCTTTCCGACCTGGCAAACCAAATTGACAGAGAAAGCGGAGGAGAGCTGCCTCTGGTTGTTATAATAGACGATATTAGTGACGCGGGAGCCGTCACTGAGCTGGTTAATGGGGCGCTCACCTGCAAGTATCACAAATGGTGAGTCGCCTTGTACAGCTCTGATGTCCTCCCAGTTTTTATATGATTTGATTTTGCAAAGGCATATTTTTGTCTTCCTTTTTCAGTCCTTACATTGTTGGAACAACCAATCAGCCTGTTAAGATGACATCCAACCACGGACTGCACCTTAGCTTCAGGTACAACAAAGCCAGAGGTTTGGCTGTTCTTCTGGTCATAGCTGAAAACCAAACCAGTCTCCTATATCAAACATTGAAAGGTTTTTTTGTTTCTGTTTTTTATTACCTCTTTGAGAAGCATTAGTCTAATGAATTTCTCTACGCTATTATGACAGGATGTTGACGTTTTCCAACAACGTGGAACCAGCAAATGGATTCCTGCTGAGGTACCTGCATCGTAAAGCAGTGGAAGCTCACCAAGGAAAGGAGCGGGATTCGGCACACCACCAGGCTCTCCTGCGCTTACTTGACTGGGTACCCCAGCTTTGGTACCATCTCCACACTTTCCTGGAGAAGTATAGCACTTCAGACTTTCTCATAGGTGAGAACCATGGCGGTACCAGGATATGACCAGTTCTGGGGGAGTGTATTTTCTAAGTGTGGTATTTTTTGTCTCCGTTAGGTCCTTGCTTCTTCTTGTCATGTCCAGTGTCAGTTGCAGAGTTCAGGCCATGGTTCATCGACCTGTGGAACCACTCAATCATACCATACCTGCAGGAGGGAGCCAAAGATGGCATCAAGGTGTGAGCACTGCTCTCCAAAGTGTACAATTAGTACTAAAAAAGTTGTTAATTTCATGTAATCACATTTTCTCTAAATGTCTTTCAGGTCCATGGTCAGAAGGCGGTCTGGGAGGACCCAGTGGAATGGGTGAGAGGGACCCTTCCTTGGCCCGATGCACAACAAGACCAGTCAAGGCTGTTTCACCTACCTCCGCCTAGCGTTGGTCCCGTGAGTGAGGAGAAGAAGCCTTCCAAAGATACACCTCCACCCAGCACTCTGGAGTCAGACCCACTGGTGAGAGTGAAGAGATGAATCTGGAGCAGGGAATGCTATAGGAGCAGGGAGAATAAGTGGCTGTATGGTCATCGTGTCAGACAGTGCGTGACCAGTCTGAAAACAGAACATTAAAACTAGCATCATGAATTTTCATCATTTGGTTATAATCTCAGAGAAAAAAAGGTCTGATGGATAGCAAAATTAACCAAATATCAATTTCTTTTATAATGTCTTATTGGTATCCAAGTATTTCATTCTCAGCCTAGGTCATTTCCTTTGTCTTTTCCCATGTTTCCCAGATGGCCATGCTGCTGAAGCTCCAGGAGTCAGCCAACTACGTTGAATCTCCAGAAAGAGAGGGCTGTCTGGATCCCACCCTTCAGGCAACATTTTGATGATCCTTTTAGCCAAGCTCTGGAGGTATTACATCTGACCCCAATAAGACGTTACAGACTCGGTGTGTAACCACGCTCAGTGAGCAGCTACATTGTTGCTTATAAAGAAAGACCAAATAGAAGGCCTACAGATGATGGGCCGTCTCTGCCTTGCAGTTACAGGTTTGGATGGCCAAACTTTTTTCTTCAAAAGCAGTGGTTTTTCTTGTCAGGGAAGGAATCGTCTTTTTTTTTTTACCCTGGGACTGGATGGGTAGTCGTTACATCTGCAGATGCATGGTAACCATTATAGTATGATGCAAAACATTGCCTATAACCCTACTGATCATGACCAACTCTTTTTGATAATGGGTACCACAACTTTTACTGTTTCCGTCGGTGCTGACTCCACTTTTCTTTTCCCCTTTGTTTTTGTTCACAGTGGATTTCTTCTCCAATGTGATTAGCTAGGGATTGTTACTCAACAGACAAAAATGCACTTTATTTTCTACTGGTCATCTAGATTTTAGGAGACTGTGTCCGTGACTGTGAATCAACTGGAGATGTCGTTGGCCATTTGTGTAGTTCACCTATCACTCCTGTAGATGGCAGCATTTGTTCTCTGCCTCGGTGCTGTCTAAGCCTTCTGACTTCTCAGACATGCTTAGTACAGATCGCAAAACAACTTTGAAAGTGGCTTTGAATGTCTTCCAGTTCCTTTTCAGTGCAACTCTTGGTAAACTCTATGGTTAAACTATGAATTGGTTTCAGTGGTGTCATAAAGTCAGATCAGTGCTGCTACTTTCTTACAACAATATATCATAAGCAAAGAAATAAACCTCTCTGCTACTCATAATCTGGAAAAAGAATTACAAGTTCGTGTATATAGATACCTATACAGATGAATGGTTTTAAAACACACAAATCAATTGTAATAGATGCCAATACACCTCTGAAAAATGTTGATTTTTTAGGGTTTTATACTGTATTCTTCACCAGTCGTCTGTATGTATCATCTACAATGGTCAGATATTCCGTTTCAGACAATGAGACACCTTTGCCATCTTGTTCTTCATCAGACATCAGAAAAGTGGTGAAACAAACTAGAATCTGTATTGCTCATCAGTTTCCATTCATTTGCAGTTAGATTGCAGAGTATTTATTGGAGATAATGTGACACCCTGTTCTTGTGGTAAGAAGGAAATCTGAAATGAGTCATACGAAGGGAACAACTTGAGGTTTTAAAATACCTCAGAATGCTGTTTCTAAAAGGATGGGTTTTTTTCCCCACAAGGTGCTAGTGTAAAGTAGAGACATGATGCCTACGTCTATCTGTGCCTGAAACACAATTTGGCCTAAAGTTGCACATGAGCTGCTTTAAACTTCCACGCCGGGGCCTCAATTCTGGAGGTAACGCCATCACGTCCTCCTGCCTACCCTGATGTCGCTTTAAAGTCACCACCTCGATACCAGGTTCAGGTGGGGTGACCTCCAGCTTTTTGTCTTGGTGGTAAAGGACGTGTTTTTCAGTCAAATGTGCAGTAGATGAGAATGTGTATCATGACCTTGCCGCTTGTGCGACACTATTTTACAAGAAAGAGTGTAAAGATCTTTGAGTACTCGCTTGAGTGTCTGGAGCAAAAGTAGGAGCAGACGTTTGTATGGAAATGGAAACATGAAAGTATGTGTCCCTGATTCCCAAAGTTTTACTTTATTGGACCTACCGACCACACTTAACCTTATCAAGAGAGAGATTTTTTTTTTTTTTCAATATCTGGATATCTTTCTCTTTTTCAGTTATTTTTAAGACCAGACTTTTATTTCTTATAAAGGTATTTGTATATGATTTTTTTTCTCTTTTGTACATGACATCACTGTTGTAAACACTGTAAATAGTGCATCTGTGACAACAATCAAAGTGTAAAGAACTGAGAGAAGATTTATGGCCTCGGGATGCAGAAATCAGGCATTGTTTAAGATTTATTGTCTTCCTGCTGGAGGAAGCAGCACTTGGTTTTAGGAGAGCAGGGCGCCTGTTGACGGTTGTGTGGCATGTCTATAACTACAACAACTTCCATGTCTAACATTGAGCATTGGACACAATAAAATCATGCCATTTTTTCACATCCCTTTCTGTCTCTGCTCCGTTCAGTTACCCATTAGAGGAGCCTTTTGCTGCTGCGAGAGTTTGATCTTCATCTCTTTCTTGACTCTATGAGTCTATTTCTCTGCATGATGGCATGAGGTGTGGCAGTCAGCCAGCCGGTCATATGCTTAGCACCGAGACTACAAAAGGAAATGACTTTGACACCTTTTTTTAATGGAAACTGAGGCTGGTAAATATGTCCTCATGTGAATGCGCAGACCTTAACTGACCTTTTCTATTTGTTCAGAATGCAAAAACTTTTTTGCACATTAAGACTTTGCATAATATTCAATAATGGAAAGTCTTAATGTGCAAAGTCTTAATGTGCAAAAAGACTTTGCATAATATTCAATAATGGAAACATATTTTTTCAGCAAGCATACTATACAAGCATACAATGTTCACATACCTTGAACTTTAATGCACTTTGCTGAGGACATGGTGTGTGTGGGTGGGTTAATGGCAGGGGAGTATAGGGTTGGGGTGGGGGTCTCAGAGGCCAGACAGGTCAGAAGGTCCTATAAAGATCAAAATAGCATCATTTTCAATTGTCCTTTACTCTTACCCTTTTTCTTGAAAAAACAAAAAAACTGTGTTCAAACATTTACATTTTATTTGATTACGGTTTAATTTTACTTTAGTTATCTCTCAATAAATGCTTTTGTCTGAAAATAAGTAAGTAAAATAATTTAATTTAAAATTAATGCACCAAAGAAAACTTTCAAAAAATTGAAATAGTCCAAGCAGGGATGAAAATATTTAGGATTGGAAAAGGGATCTGATTGGGTGGGGAGGAGCTGTCCACCAGCCCACCGAACCTAATGCTATATATACGACAAGGCCACCCTGTCTTCTCTCACCCGGAGGACAGTCAGCACCATGCCAGGCAAGCCTGCTCCCATCAAGAAGTCTCCTGCAAAGAAGGCTGTCAAAAAGGCCCCGGAGCCCGCCCCGGAGCCCGAACCCGCTCATGTCGAAGCTCCCCCAGTGGAAGCTCCACCTGCAGAGGCTGCCCCCGCCGAAGCTGCTCCAGCCGAGCCTCCACTCAACGACGCGTGTCCTGCTCCTGGGGGAGAGGCAGCCCCCTCAGAGGAGGCCCCGGCCGCTGATGGAAGCGCTCCAGGTGGGGACCTACTTGATAAGTGAGGCCTAGTTAGAGAGCTTAGCTGTTAATTAGGTTCATCCCTCACTTTATTATAGTCCTGCATTTAATATCACAGTTCTAAATAATGCAAAATAATAATTCAAAACTTTTCCATGTATTTATGTCTGTATTCTTTTATCTTGTATACTGGTCTCTCTTCTACATACTAATTATCTCTTTTATTTAACTTGTGGTAAACCCCTAGCCCTGCAGTTTTTGATAATTATCCATGTCACTGGCCCAGGTTGGTTTCCCACCTGCAGCACACTGAATCTTTTCTCTAAAGCCTTTCTGAGTCCTCTTTACAGGGTGCATCAGTTGGATATCTCTGCATGTCTTCGGTCAACATCATGTGAATGATTTCCAATGTTGTGAGGGATCAAATTGAACAGATTATCGTCTCAGAAGCAGGTCACTTACGGCTTTTCCTGTTGGCATTTATCCTAGCGGCGTCGCCTGCTGCAGAAGAAGGTGCTGCTGCTCCAGCTGGAGATGCTCCAGCAGACGGTAAACGACCACATGACAAACACCAATGATTGGCTTTTTTTATGTCTGTGGTTCAATGTGTCGACAGCCTTTTCAAAATGACAGATTAAAACAGTGGAATGCAGAAATAACCCTTAGATGTTTTTGTAACATCCTTATGACCTGATTTAGTTTTTTTTTTTTTTTTTCATTAAAATACTTTTTTAAAATGTATTTATTTTTGATGCTAGCTGCTCCAGTGGAATCTGCTCCAGTTGAAGAGCCACCGAAGGCCCCCACACCTCCTCCTCCTGCAGGTAACTTCAGTAATTAACCCTTTGACTGTGTCAGAGACTAAAAAGATGGTCAGTTTCCTTTTAGATGCTACATATTATCCTCACACACAAAAAGCTGCATGTTTATTGTGTTTTCTGCTTCTCTCTGTTTCTTTTTGTCTCTCATTTCACTGAAATCTTTTGACCCTCTTCAGTCCCCACCAGTGCTCCCCAGAACGTCTCCGTTGATGATGTGAATGAGTCCAGCCTTACCATTAAATGGAAGACACCGGAGACCATCGGAGACTCGGGCCTCGATGGATACATCATCGAATACTGCAAGGATGGGAGTAAGTGTGTGTGTGTGTGTGTGTGTTTGCACCTGTCCCCACAGTAGTGTCAAAGGGCAGATAGATTCATGACTGCATTTGGGCAGTAAACGGCAGGCAGCATGTCACCGTATCTCCTGAGACCACTTTTAGCTTTGCCCGTTTGCTTAGATGACAGCATGGCTTCTGAGATTTCAATATGGTGGCCAACGACTCTTTAGCAGAGACTTGTTTGTAAACGTGTGTCGACAGGCAATAAACCACTTAACAAGTGATGTTTGGCTCCACTGTGAAGAAAGAAATAAACATTTAAACATCTAACCTCAATAAACTAGAATGAATTTTAGTGAAGTGTGCACTAAATCTTTTTCACACACAACCTTTCTTTGTTTCTTCAGCAACAGACTGGATTGCTGCTAACGAGGACCTGACCCCAAGCAACCGCTACTGCATCAAGAACCTGACAACCGGGGACCTGCTGCGCGTACGCGTGGTGGCCGTAAACCCCGGTGGGCGTAGCGAGCCCGCTACACTCTCTGATCCTGTGCCGATCCGCGAGATTGTTGGTGAGTAGCCGCCAAACAGCTTATTCTCTCAACCAGACGGCTCTGGACAAATTTAAGCCCAAATATTCATGGACTTTCCAACAACTTACAGTACCAAATAACTTTAAAATCAGGCCCCAGCGTGGGGCGTCATCTACGGTGTGAAACAACTTTTAAATGTCTTCCTCTGACCTCTTTATCAGCAGCTCCTCTGTTCAGTGTAGGTGATGACCTACCCTTAAAATACTCATGTTGCACCCAGGAAGGGAGGAGGGTGAGGGGTCGCAGTGGTAATGACTGCTCGTGACTCAAATGAAGTGCACAGCGTCTGCACATATATCACACAAGTGCTGACAAGGCCTTTCATTAGTTGTACATCATTCTTACACTTGTACACCAACTCAGCCTCAACTATGGGTTTGACAAACTAAACAGAGCTCAGATTCTATTCCAAGATTGTTTTTTGGTTTTTTTTTTCCACGTGTTTGTTGTTTACGGCCCTTTAATGTCCTGTCAGCCTTACCTTAAAAGTTTATGCTAAAAAAAAGTCTGACTTCATCGCTGTCGCTGCCATCTCGCCGTCACCTGCTCCCGTTGCAGGCTGCATAGTGGCGGATATTGAGCTGATGTCTGGCACAGGTACAACCTAATGAGGCTACGCTTGTTACTGTGCATCTGTTACCGTATTTATAGTGTCAAATTAGATCCTATTATTATATTTTCAAAGCAGCCGATATATAAGCAGCCAAATACTAAATACTGTCACAGAAAGTCTCAATGGAGAAATACGGTTGTGCAACCAAAGTTGCTTGTCAACTGACAGGACTGTAATATGAGCCTAATTAATGGATTCTGGGTGACTTGTTAAGGGTAAAATCAGCTATGAGGCAATTGCACATCGCCGGGACCAGATGCTCATCAGCAAATAGGAGCTTCTGAGGAAGACATACTGTCCCTAAACAAGCTGAAAGCCTCCCACGTAGACACTTTATCCAGAGACAAAAGCAGATTACAGATTGTTTGCAGAAACACTTGTGGGTCGCTGGTTACTGTAATACCAGCATCACTTCGGTGCATTACTGGGAAGTGTGCTGATTAGCACGGATTACCGTTTGAGCCAAATCTGGAGGCAGAGCTGATCCTTGCGGGGAATGATGGGTCCAGTGGCCGGATCTCGGCAGTGCTATGGTGACAAATGTTAGGATGAGGACAGTGGGACAAATGAGACAACAAACCAGGTTACATGGGGAAAGAGAGAGAGAGAAGGGAAATGGAGTACATTTCCAGTGAACTCTGGACAAGGGAGGTAGCTGAGGTATTTGGATTAGCCAGTGCAGTAATACTGTTTGATACTTGGCACCTGTTCTGGAAGTATCCATTCAGCACAGTAGTGGCACCGCAGTGCTATTTAAACCATATTTCATTAGTCATGTCTCCTGGGAGGTGCAATGTTATCTCAAAATTATTCATTGTGAATCAAAGTGCCAGTAGTTATCCCTAAAGTGTGGTCATCCTGGTAAATTTTCCAGTATTTGATTTGGCAGTTTGGTGGCAACATTATTGAAGAGCTTTCAAAGAGAAACATTGTGTTATTGATGGTGAAAGTTCACGGTGGGCTTAATGTTTTTAAAACAGCTGAAAGTGATGACACATTTCCTGTTGCTTCTTTGCATAGGACATGAGGAAACACGTGCTGTCGTCCTAAGTGTCTCTGGAGCTATTTTAAGAGGTGCTGATTGTAGGAACCCCCCCCCCCCCCCCCATTTGCCCCTCTCTACCCAGTTACTGTACCCTGTCTTGTCCTTCTTTAGCTGTCTTTTCTATATAGGTTTTCTATATCTCTTTGCACAGAAAAGAGTGTGAGAGTGTGTAAAATTTTGACCTAGCATTTTCCTGGAATCACTTTTATTCCTTTGCAGCCATCTCAGGAGAAAGAATGAGCTTTCAATCAACAGCTTTGTATTCATTTTTTTTATGTAAACATTTACTCTTTTTTGGGGGAGTCAATTCTTGAAAATAGAAAAAAAATATTACTTATATAAGTAGCAGAACAGTTTCGTGTGCTGGTTGGTCTATTTAGGCCTCTCTGACTCTGACATGGAAATTCAACGGACTCTTTGCCAAGTTGCACATGATGAATATTTGGTAGCCAGTGGTTTTAAATTGTTTTTTTTAAGTAAAGTATTTAGATGTGAAATGTAAGAAAAAACAAATGACAGATGGTAAGATATCTCTTTTTTTGTGTGTTTTCAGACCGTCCCAAGATCCGAATGCCCCGTGCCCTCCGAACCCGTTTTGTCAAGCAAGTTGGAGAGCAGATGAATCTTGTCAGCCCTTTTCTTGTAAGCAGTACACACACACACACACACACACACACACACAGACACACACACACACACAAGCACACACACAAGCCATTTGCAAAGTCCAAAATTCTCTCCAGAAACTGAAATGTAATATTTCCTTGCCCCAGGGAAAGCCAAAGCCGGCAGTGTCCTGGCTTAAGGATGGGCAGCCCATAGATACAAAGAGGGTAAATGTCAGGAACAGCGACAAGAACAGCATCCTGTTCATCCGCAGATCTCAAAGAGAGAACTCGGGTGTTTATGAGATAACTGTTAAAGTGGACAGCCTAGAAGACAAAGCCACCATTACCCTTCAGATAGTGGGTGAGACACAATTCTCTTTGTTTACTATCAGCTAAGCATGGAAGGTGTGTGTGTGGGGGGAGATGAGGGGTGGCATGTTGACTTGTTACAGTCCCTGTGACCGGGACCCGTGATTCACTGTGTAGAAAATCCAATGCACTTGTCAACATATATCACACCTCTGACAATGGCACCTTTGGCCACCACCATGTTTGTTGTCAGCTGCTGCCTGTTATGGGTTTGCATATGTGTGCGTGTACATGCGTGTGTGTGTGTGTGTGTGTGTGTGTGTGTGTGTGTGTGTGTGTGTGTGTGTGTGTGAGTGTGTGTGAGTGTGTGTGTACACATTTATGCAGTATTTTCTCTTCTTAGAGCTGCCTGGTCCTCCTGCCAGTGTGAAGCTGGTAGATGTTTGGGGCTTCAACGCAGCACTGGAATGGACCCCACCAAAAGACAACGGCAACACAGAAATCACAGGATACACCATCCAGAAGGCCGACAAAAAGACAGAGGTATGCCAGCTATTCAGGTACGAACCCTGGTGCTGAAACCTAAGGCTAGCAGCATCATTCAGGGCCGGTTACTGTAGCAGCGTAGTGGTGCCAGGTGTCCGTCTGTACTGCTGCCCACGCAATCGTTAGCTGAGTTCAGATGTCAATCATGGTGTTTCTTCCAATTTTATGTCTTTAAAAAAACTGATTAAGTCTGTTTGTTGTGTCTCCATCTGCAGGAGTGGTTCACTGTATTGGACAACTACCACAGGCTCACTGCCACCATCTCAGATCTCATCATGGGCAACACGTACAGCTTCAGAGTGTTCTCTCAAAACAAAGTGGGCACTAGTGAAACTAGTGCTGTCACCAAAGAAGTGGCCACCATCCAGAAGACAGGTGACCTCCTTCAAAATTTGCTTCCAGTTAATTTGTTGAGCTGAGGAAAAGTGTAGAGGCTTGGTGTCTGTTAGGGCAGGTCCCCAGTGATTAATGAGGTTCTGTGAGTCCCCATCATGTGCAGGACACTGTCCTGGCCACTGCTCAACTATTACTTAAAGTTCAAGCGGCTCTGATAACACTAATAGAGCTGGCTGAGCAAACACTGCCTTTTTGATATGTAAGAACTCATCCTGTATAAATGCTGTAACTCTACGGAGTTGTCACTGTTTTTTTTTTTTTTTTTTTTAATTAAGTGTTACATCATTTTGTGTGTTGTGTTTACTCAGTCAGAACTGTTCTATTTGGAAATCCATCAACTATAAAAATCAGCAAGTTCCTTAATGGTAAAAGCTTTTCAGAGGAAGTCATCTGGATCTAAACTAATGCCAGCTTGAGGAACCTGAGACTGATATTTATGGAGGTCAACATTAATAATTTGACTATGTGACTTTTCTAAAGTTGTGCTATGGTATGCCAGGAAAGATCAAATTTACCTTCATCAAGGTAAAGCTTAAGTTGCAATTAGTGTTATTGAATGACTCAGGTATGCTCAGCTGAGTGTTCAGCATAACTATGACGTGTAGTCAGAAATGTGACTCTGTCAGAGCATTACTGACTTCAGAAGCAGCCTCTTCAAGTTTCTACTTCTGCTGCAGATTCGTCAAAATAATTTGAGTACATTTCTGCATTGTTCCACATGCCTACAGGAATTGTCTACAAGCCCCCAGAGTACCCCGAGCATGACTTCTCTGAGGCACCCAAGTTTACCACCCCGTTAAGTGACCGTGCTGCCACTGTTGGATATACCACCAAGCTGCTGTGCTCAGTTCGTGGATCCCCAAAGGTCAGACAGATATTTGCATGGTAAATCTTATTTAAATTTTTTGTACCTGGATCTGGTTTGCTTTTATTGTAAAAATGACAAATCTGCAGTTACAGTATTTGTCACTTTCATCTTATTTAGGAACTTCAATAAGTAATTTTAATTTCATTTTGGTGTTTTCATACTGAGCCCTGTGATGTATTAATATCACAGCTATAAAGATCTGCTGTAGAATGAGGGCAGGGCCTACACTGGAATGTCTGATTGAAGTTTCAGCATGTCTCTGACTGTTCTTGGAGGGCTGCTGCACTAGTTAAACATATCTTTACAGTTGTCTGGCTTACACGGGAAGCTTTGGTGGCCTGAGAGGTTGGCTGCAGCTGATGATATGTCCTGTTTGCCCTTGGCTTTTTTTTTTTTTCACAAAGATTATCAGCAGTTACACCATTTGCAAATGTCACTGACCTTTTTTCTTATTTAAATATGAGCATAAAAACACACAAAGCATATAGTAGTGTCAGTGTAGTTTGTGATTCCTTAAGTGGATAGTACTGTCGTTGATTCTTCACTGCTAAGAAAAAAGCTGTGGCATCACATTGCTCCAGCAGCTTTTGTTCAAATTGTTATGATACTAATTGTGAATCCGTAAAGCTATGTGGGCTCACCGTTTTAAAATGAAACGGGAAGTTTGATGTTAACAGCCTGAGAGCTCCATGTACGATACGGTAACAGCAAACGGCACTGAGAAGTATCCATTTTCCAATTCGTACCTTCAACTCTTTAAACGATATAGATGTAAAAATGTTAACAGTGTCTAAAAGAGTAATTTGCCCATCCCTTTGGATTAGCGTTCAGCTGTGTAAAAGGAATCCGTTGATCATCTGTCGAAAGAGAGCAACTAAACCCCTCTGACTTTCTGGAAGGGATCCACATGCTTTGCATGTCTCAATATTGGACACGCAATTACAAAACTGCTGAAGCAGACAAGTCTGTCAGCATCTACACTCACACAACATAGTTTCTTGCATGTTACTATTACATCCGAGCGAGTTAAGGTGACTTGATATTTTGTACTTGTTCCTTATTTTCAATCTCTTCTGCTTTCTGTCCTATCATCTTTTAACAGTGTGTGCGCATGTGTGTGTGGTGTGTTACATTGACCCAATGCGTAAGAGCTGCATATGTGCACGTGAGAGGCTGAGAGGGAGAAGAAACAGAGCAGATAAGTAGTGATGGTAGAGACACTGATAAGGAGGACAGGCTCCTGTCCTGGTGGTGAGTACTGATGTGGTTCTATCATCCTGGGTCCTATTTTTGCCACCCATCAAGAAAACATCAGTTATCGGTGTGTTTGATACAACTAAGTTCTTTACATTTCCTCAATTTTGGATTTGTATGGCAGCTTTTCACATTTGCTACATCCTACAGAAGGATTTCAAGGCTCAGTCTAGGATTGTTGTAAAATTGAGATCTGCACTCCGTGGTCACTGACACCTTTCAGTGGCTCATTACCTGAAAAGTGTTTGCATCTGTTTTTTCATGTGGTTAGATGCTATCTAATGAATTTTAAGACTTGGTGTCTGACATGCTCATGTAGTTTTCACGTCATAGATGAGGGATCCCAAACTGCCTTAAATAGAGTTGTCTATTTTGAAAACTTGTCATCGGAAGCTGTGCAGATTGCACACATTAGTGAGGATTGGCTAATGCGTGCTGCTCAGAAAGTCATCAGCTGAGGTGAAATTCAATATCCTGGGTCACCTTGCAAGAGGCAGACAGAGAAGAAATTCGTGCAGAGAGAGAGTGCCACCGAGCACATACCTCAGGTCAGGAAAAGACTTCATTTAGTC
>CAAE01014991.1:583186-603908 GCA_000180735.1 Tetraodon nigroviridis
CTCTGGAGATCCGTAAACCTTGCAGCTTCGATGGTGGCGTGTATACCTGCAGAGCCAAGAACGCTCAGGGAGAAGCCACCGTGTCCTGCAAGCTGGAGGTTAAACGTAGGTGTCTACAGCAAAAAACAGGCTAAAGTTCTATGGCTACCTCTTTATGAATTCACTTTTCTTCTTTTTATTTATTTGCAAGTAAAAAATGCATATCTTAGCAAGTAGATTTTACATTGATAAATCTTTATTTTTATCCAACAGAGATTATTGTTCCAGACTCTAACAAAGAGAAGGGAAAGTAAATAAATGTACAAATCATCAAAGGTAAGAAAAGAAATACACAACGCACAGGAAAGGCACACAGTGTTTAGACTAACAATATGTTTTTTTTAGTTTCACAGATAAAGCTTCCTACATCCTTCCTCTATTAACTTGTAATGTGTCATCTTTTTCTACCTGGGCTGTTCATTTTGCTCACGTGGCACAAATTTTGTTAGTGTTTTGAAAGATTGCTCGGACTAAAAATAGGCAGACCTGTAGGTTGTGAGTAAGTGTAGGAAAGTGTCATTTCAACAGCTGAAGACAGATGACATGATGGGAGGGGGTCAAGATGAGAGAAAGGACAGAGAAAAAGGAGCCAAGTGGAAAAGTTTGGAGTGAAAATGACAAGATGTGTTGACAAAGGATGAAACAGGATTCCCCAAAGTCAATGAAGAGATGAAGAACTCATCATGTTTTTTCACCGTGTGCTGTAAAATTCTCATGCTTTCTATGCTTGCTGAGCATTAGGAACATGTTAGAAATCAGAAAAATATGTAAATGAGGTAATATGTCATTCAAAATAAAGCGAAACCATATCCTAAAATAAAACACAACTTCTCCATTACCTGTTATTGTTTGTGTGCCAGAAGAAGAAAATGTCGTTTTTAAAGTGCAGCTTTAGAATTTAAGGCTTTTTCCTTTATATTGGATGTTATTGTTGGCCTAGACTGGGATGATTGGATTTTAATGTTTCCTCCTTATGCTTGAATGAATTCACCCCTGAATTCACAGCTGTCCACACTTGCTCAAATGACCAATTGCACATTTTATTTTGTGGAGTGTAAAGTGTGCCACCTATAGATGATGTGATCGTTCCTGGGGTGAGTATGTGTAGGAAAGCCATACATGGGTGGGTACCTCAAGGTGAAAAATGAGTGGGATTAGGCAGGGAGCGCCTCTGGGTGGAGGGGTTGATGTCAGAGCAGCAGTCCGCAGCTTCTAAAAATGACTCCAGATGATCTGACATGCTGCCAAACTCTTCACATTACCATGAGTCAACAGTAGGGCCATAAGATGATGGGAAAAAGGTCGACGAAGGCAGAAACAGGCAATCCTGATCTGTCAAACATTAAGAAAAGGGTTTTATAGTCAGATGTGAATTTGAAACAACTCTGTTCTAATTTTTTTTTTAAACCATGCCCACCCATAGTGCAGATAAAACTGTCCTATTCTTTGAAAATTACTGACATAACAGAAATATAAGATCGGGCAAAAGAAAAAAAAAAGGACTTCTTAAATGATATTATGCTACATCAAAAAATGCTTTTTTTTGCTTTCTCTCTTCTATGCTGTCCAGAATATCTGACCAGGTATGGGGAAAAAAGCCAAAGCTGCTTGTGCAACAGTGTGTGCATAATGAAAAGTGGCACCAACGGCATGACTCCACCATCTCTCAACCCTCTCCTCCACATCAGCACATCATGGCTGACCCATTCCTCCCAGTATGGAGTGGGAACACCACCAATTTACTTGTATGTTGTTTGTGATTTTAGTTGCTAACATGTTTCTAAGGTCATATTTACCATGTTTGTCTCAGAATACACTGTATTCTGTATGTACGACTGATTCGGACAGTGAGTTTTGAAAAACAGGACTGCTCCAAATTGGGCTGTGTAATAAAAACTTGTATTTTACTGAGTATATTTTTATTTAGCATACAATTCTTGACACTGCACAAACGAGTTTTAAGTGGGAACAGGGGCTAGTCAACCATGGTGGCATGGGGTGGCAACCATAACCACCCGCGCCACTGACCATCACCCCTGCTGCCACACCAGTTGTCTAATTTGAGACTTATGCATGTCAAATGTCCAAAACCAGAGAGTGCAATTCGAGATTGCATCATACCAACTGTGGCTGTGCTTAGTAGTTGTATTGTATAAATGCATTTGCCACCCTTAAAAAAAATCCTGCCCCCTTTTGCCGCCCCATAAATATTTTTCTACACCGCCCTCCCTCCCCCAGTAGGATACAAAGCGTATTGATGTTGTCAATTTTAAGTTATACTGACATCTAGTGGTAAAGTATCACTAAACAAAACACAAAAAACATTCTGACCAAAAGTAACCAGAAACTCAAGATTTAGTCATTGGAGACATGTCGTAAGCACTTTAAAAGTTATGACCTTGTCTTTGCTTTTATGTGACTGGGGTGATTTTTTTTCCTCTTTTTGTGTGAGATGTATTTGGATTTCATTTAAGTGGACAGAATCTACATTTTATCATGAAGGAAGAGCCCCTAAATTTTTGACATCAGTACCAGTCCTGTGTTCAAATAACCCAAGCTGCCGCACAAAATGGAATTTTGGAACCTTTTTGGCTTGGCACTAGAAGTCTGCTGGGTGTTTCAGTTCCTTAAACACTTTTGCTTTACAGCAAAACTTAGTGATTCTAATTTGTCGAGAGAGCAAACATCTGACAGTGGTTATTTCCTGCCCTCACCACATACACACACACATACAGCCATCACACACCCGTCTACTGACAAAATTTCACTCCTCAGCGGATGCACCACTTGCAGCATAGCTTCATGTGCAACTCAATGGAAAATGTGGCTTCCCACGGTCTTCACTGTCACCTGTAAGTAACTGGTGTTTTAAATGTTGGTTTCTGTCATCTTAATATATTTTTTGACTTTACTGAAATTGCAAGTTTGATTTTGACAGATCTCACTGCCGTTTTTGCAGTTATAGATGTCCAAGGAGGTAAGAATCATACTGTTTCCTTCCATTGTGGGGATTTAAAAATAATGAATACAGGTTAAACTACATGTCTGCCAGACACTAACTTGTGTCACTGAATGCAATGCCAGGAAATTTAACATGGGGAACATGAAGTACTTTGTTGTTGTTACTTACTGGTAGTTCCTTGTGTTTGAGGCCTCCCAGTGAAGGGTCATTGTCTAAACTTCGTATTTTTAAACAGCTGTTTCATTGTTCTAGAAACACGTTTTATTTATACTTACCTCACAGTATTCATGTAGAAATTTAATTAGCTGACTATTGTGAATATTATGAAAATTATGACGTTTACCATTTAACATAATGAACAGATTAGTGTTAAAAGGTTTTGAATGAAAACAGTCAAATTTTCCGGTTTCTGTTTTTTTTTAAAAAAAAAAAACACAGTGGGAATTAGTTAACCTTTATCTAAAAAAAATTAAACATCACATGAAAATAAAAACCTATGCAGTGGTTATAAGAATGTGCAGGGCTGTGCTGTATATAGCTAAAATAAAAGACGGAAAGACTTTTAAGGTGTGTAACTGACGCAGCTTAGCAGTTCTGTGGTAGGATATCTCACATATGGAACCATTTAAGTATCAACAAAGTATCACGATGCCCTTTTCATAACACATTTTATTTGGCTTGTCATATATTATCAGTTTTTAAAAGTTTTTAAAACTCTTTTTTCCATTCTCTAAATGTGGCTTTAAGCTAGGATTGTTAGTTTATTCAATATTAAATCAATTAAAGTAATAACTAGATCTTTTTTTTTTTTTTCCTGAGCAGTGCCAGGAAAGCCCACTTTGACAAGCCATCCAAAAGTTAAAGTCATGTATCGGGCGGAGTCGGTCACCTTCACATGCAGCGTGGGCTTGCCCTCCGAATGGACCTTTCAGTGGTACCATAATGGAACAAAAATTCCTGGCTCCAACAGTACCTACACCATAGATGCTTTAGATTATCCCAGCAGTGGAGAGTATCGCTGCACAGCCAACAGGAGTACAGAACCCTCCACAGAGCAGAGTGACCCAGTATTTCTGCAAGTCTCTGGTAATCTGAGCATCCATTACAAATGATGATACTGTCAACACATCTGAAATTTCCTGGTCTCTTAGATCTCCTGAACTCATATAAATTCTAGATCTACCCAAACCTGTCCTAAAACTGGAGTCCGGGTTGAGCGATGTTTTCGAAGATGAGAACATAGAGTTTTATTGTGATGCTGACACCGAGGACTCCGATGTGACCTTCATCTGGTACCTGAACAAAAGGCAGCTGCAGGAAGACTCAGTCGTGGTCCTGGATCCGGATGACTCATCTCTGAACATCACGACCATCGGAAAAGCTCACCAGGGAGGCTACATCTGTGAGATACTTCTGAAAAACAGGAACGTAAAATCTGAACTCAGTAACACAGTCAATATTACGGTTTATGGTAAGTATTAGTTCAAAATAGTGTATACAACAAAAACATAATTCATGAAACATATGAAGTTGTGAAGAAACCATAGGATGGGATCTTAGTTGTTCTTCTGTGTTGGGCGCTTATAGAGGTGTGTGGAGTTGCCAAAAGCAGCAGCTCTTCTTCACTTTGCAGAAGTCTGATGCTCGATCTGTTGAAATGAGCTGCTGTGGTGTACTGTAATGCAGCAAGAAGGAAGTTGATGTCACAGCTTTTCTAAAAAAAAAAAAAAAAAAAACCTATGTGAAAACAGAAAAAAGGATGTTTTTAAACTTTTAATTTTAGATTTACTGATTATATGCTTACTCATTATTCTGGAAGCATTATCCTTTATTTTGATACGCCTTTAAGTCAGTGTATGTTTTTGCCTCCAGAGCTTGACTTCTGTATTTATTGTTGGTGATGTTATCTTTCGGGTTTACTTTCTTTTCTTTTTATTGTTATTGTGACGTTATCACAGACTATTCGTTGCCTATTCAGTAGATATGCTTTAGGACACTCTGCTGTTTGTCTCACTACAGAAATTCCTGCTCCATTGCTGAGAAACTTGACCTGGACTGATGTGTTCCACGGTGAAAGAGTGGAGATGAGTTGTGGAATGAATGGCAGCCCAGACTGGATGTTCACATGGTACAAAGATGGACAGGAGGTCCATGCTGGTCAGGGTTTGTCTTTTGACACCAATAAAACCACCCTTTTTATCAGCTCTGCCTCAACTACATTCAAAGGAGAGTATAAATGCCGAGGACACCTGAACAACAGGAGAGTCCGCACCAATTTCAGTTCTGGAGTCATCCTCTCAGTTTATGGTGAGTTTTCAGCACCATGCTGTCATTCTTTCATTCTATCACTGAATGCTTTTGAAGTTTTCTTAAGACACACATCTGCACGTTGCACTGGAGGCTTAATCATGCATTTATTTTTTTCTGACCCTCAGACGAGATGCCAAAAGTCACACTGACTCAGGACCCAGAATACAAAGTGATGTTTTCTGGGGAGTCGATAGTCTTAGGCTGCCACATCAATGTTTCTTCTGGATGGGAGTACATGTGGACCAAAGATGCGAGTTCACTTACTGACGCTAAAAACAAGCTAACAATCAACTCCCCAACAAAGTCCAATCAGGGATCATATGAATGTCAAGTTAAACGAGGCACCAGTCCTTTGTTTTTTACTGCCAAAAGTCAGGTGGTAAACATCATGGTTGAAGGTATGTTTATAGGGTTTTGTATTTAGAAGGTCATTCATGCATTTACTTTCTCAACTGATTCTATCAAATACTTGATCAAAACATTTATCTGTCTATGCCTGTAGAATCATTTGTGGTGAGAAACTGTTCTGTTTTTGGTGTGTGTTTAGAGAACAAACCTAAACCCTTGATGACTCTACAACCAGATGCTAGGAAGGTGTACATTGGAGAACCAGTGTCCTTCAAATGTGATGTTAAAGATTCAGCTGGTTGGGAGTACATCTGGTTCAAAGATGAAGAAATCCGTTTTACCGGCAACCAGTTTGATATCCCACATGCTAGATTAGCAGATAGAGGAAAATATAAGTGCATGGGTAGAAGAAACAAAACCAAATATGATTCACTGCACAGCGACGAACGGGAGGTGTTGATATCTGGTGAGTCAGAATGGCTATGATTAATGTACAATGATTTTTTTTTTTTTTTTTTAATTTAAGCTTTCACCTGCAGCCTTTTACACTACTGCACATGATCAAATGTATTGTTTTTTGTTTTTTTTTTCTTAGAAATCCCTTCTCCCAAAGTGGAGAAAAGGACACCTTGGTGGCATGTGTTCCCCACGGAGAGTGTGCGTCTGAGCTGTAAGATGAACGACAGCTCAGACTGGATGTTCACATGGTACAAAGATGGACAGGAGGTCCATGCTGGTCAGGGTTTGTTTTTTGACACCAATAAAAACACCCTTTTTATCCGCTCTGCTTTAACTACATTCAAAGGAGAGTATAAATGCCGAGGACACCTGAACAACAGGAGTGTCAGCACCGATTTCAGTTCTGGAGTCATCCTCTCAGTTTATGGTGAGTTTTCAGCACCATGCTGTCATTCTTTCATTCTATCACTGAATGCTTTTGAAGTTTTTTTAAGACACACATCTGCACGTTGCACTGGAGGCTTTCATTAGGCTGCTGTCACAGCGCAAGATTTTTACAAGGGTGCAAGAGTTTTACTATAAGTATGTGACTGCTCTGACCTTTGAGAGGTCAAACACCACTTACCAACTCACTTGGCATTCCTCATAAAGGGGTGTGATTCTTGAATTTAACGTTAATTAAAGTTGTGACACAGGTTTCTTGTCAATAGCAACTGAAATTAAAATGGAAACTTTGCAACTCTGGAGCAGTAATAGGAGTCAAGGGTGTGGTTACAATCTGAACTAGCAATGATTCTGCTGCACCCACAGGAAGTTGCATGCTAAAGTGCAAAGCACCTATTTTTCAGTTTATTGTGACTTACTGAACTCTACAGTGTTTTTGCTGCCAATTACCTTTTACTATGTTTTAGTTATATAGTTATATGAATGTAAATTGACTCTTACATGATTCCTCAGATACGAAACCCAGAGTTCAACTGATCCAGTCTCCTGATCACACACTGATGCACACTGAAGATTCGGTTTCGTTCCTCTGTCAAATAAACATTTCAACTGGATGGGAGTTTCTGTGGTACAAAGATAACCATTCCATCCCTGTATCTGGAAACAATCTTACTATCAGTTCTGTTTTGCCGAAAAGCACTGGATCGTATAAATGCCAGATGAGAAGAGGAGAACCCGGTCTCTTCTTCTCTTCAGACTTCAGTCCATCTATCAGTCTCACTGTTGAAGGTTAGTTGTTGCTAAATTTGCCTAAGATATGTCTGTACCTCTGGATTGTGGTTTGTGAATGACTGTTTTGTGTTACTTCAGAGCGTCCAAGGGCTCAAATCTCCCTCCTAACTGGCTGGTCACAGGCCTTCTTAACGAACAGCTTGGTGCTCAGCTGTATGGTGCAGGAAAGCCAGGACACATGGAACTACACATGGTAATATTAGCTAGAATGCTACAAATATAGATCTGAACTACATTTATATATTGTCTGTACGTGAGCGGATCACCTGAAAGTTCAAACACGCAGGTTCAAAGATGGCCAGGAAGTAGACCAGTCACTTTCCCCCCACACTGAGTACACGGTCACCCCCCAGCATAACCCCGAGCAGAGTCGGTACAGCTGCCAGGGCATCAGGAATGGGAGACCTGCTTACTCAAGAACTAGTGACCTATTTGAGACAAAGAACCTCCGTGAGTATATCTGAGCTCTGGAGGTTCTAATGGTTCAACCTTTCCTCAGGTTGTATCTTTTAAAACCTTGTTTTCTCAACCTTGTAGTTTTAAAGAGGAGGGTGCTTCTGTCCATTGCTCTATGCATTGTTGTTGGAATCGCCGCTGTTTGCCTTGGATGCATTATCCTCAGACTGTGCCGCAAACCAGGTTTACCTTTGTTTTCTGAGCTTTGTGTTGCTAATTCTCTCCAGTCAGTAATCACTGAAACCTTTTGTGTTGATGCATTGACACTTTCTTCCTACTTGAAAACATTCAACACCAAATGATGTGACCTGTTTATGTCTTGTCACAAAGTCCAAGAAGAATTCAAACCTGATGAGGCCGACTTGTTTCTAAGAATGGACGCACTGAAAGACTCAGATGGTATGTTGCCAACACCCTTCAGGCCTTGTGGTTTCCCCAATGTGTGACTGTCAAGTGTGTGAGCACTTCTGAGATATTTTTTTTTAAATTTGGTGTCTTTTCTATTTTTGCCTTTGGTCGTTGGTAGTCTCACTTTCATGTTCCTTTTCCTGCAGATGGGCCTTGTCCACTAGTTCAGTACATCACAGAATCAGCACTAAATACTTCACCTAAAGGTAACATAACAGTGCTGGGCTGGTACTGTTTTTATTATTATTATTATTATTATTATTATTATTATTTTATTTAATTTACTTTTTATTTTGACTTTTGCTGGCAAAAGCCCCAATAATGATACTAGTCAAAAATATTACTAGTTGGAAGTTTACTTTGATAAATTCCATAGTTTTCAACATTAATTCCATAGTTTTCAACAATTATCGACACAATTTTGATAACACTGCCCAAATATGGTTAAAGAAGATGAAACAAGGCTATATCCCTGTTCAATTTTCTTTTTTTTGTGCAGATGAGGGCGAGAATGGCACAATAAGCAGTGAAACACCATTACCAGAAACAGTGCAGGATGAGCCAGGTATAAAAGTTATACAACAGTGCATCATGACTGTCAAAAGAAAAAAAAATGCTAAACTATCTAATTCATAAATTCAAACTACCAAATTTGTATTTTCTTTTTTTTTTGTTTCAAGCCACTACGACTGAGAGCCCCGATGCAACGGAAAGCAACAACGGTGGACTGGTTTCCTTTAAGCAATGAGTCAGTGAAACCGCACCACATGTAACTGAGGCAGAGGTGCAGTAGGGGCAGTGCCATGTTGCCTGCAGAGCATCTGGTATATGAAACTCAAGACCCTTGTTTTGTGCGCTACGCGGATCAAAGTTTAAGCCTCAGCTGTCCGGTGACTTGAACAGGATAATCGGGAGGAAACAAACATCCAAATGTGTACTGATTCACTCTGCACTGCACAACACTGCCAAAGTCTGGATTTTTGACATGCTGTACAGTACATACATTAAAAGGCCGTTAAAGTAATCGGTAGAGAAATCTTTGGCTCTCAAGAAAACTTACCAGATGGCAATAGATAGATCAAAGTTTATTTAATATGTGTACATTGTTTAGCAGTTAATATTAGTGACAGTCATTTTTCATCTATTATAATTATACACAGATGTGCAGAGTCATAGAAAAGCCTTTTTGTGTCTGTTACGTTGTCAGAATATCAATGATTTTTAAAAATTGCTGTTAATCTTCAGTCAAAACAAACGAAAAAACGCACATTCAACCAGTGAGGTTTTCAAAGATGGGCCCATTTGTGGATCTCTTGCTGGGGTAATTCTATCCATCATATGCAGCTGAAACAAAGCTAAACAAAAAAATGAAGACAAAAGACAATATAAATAAAATAGCATTTGTTCTCTCTATACATTCAAATATTAGTGTGTAATGTATTAGATTTATCTTATATTAGTGTTTAATTACGTTACTTTGCAACTATCCAACATTACAAAATAAATCCAGGAATAGGAAAAAAAAGAAATATAATGCACAATAAACAACAAAAATAAAATAATGTATGTAATACCTTAAATGTAAAAGAAAATACCTATAGCCCGCTCCTTCCTATCAAGAGAATGTTATATTTTTACAATAAAATTCTTGAGAATTTGGCCTCTCTATTACCGTATTTATTTTCAGTCCAGAGATGCCAGATACCTTTACTCACCTCTACTTGAGGATATCAGCTAGTATCTCCTTGTAATAATTATAGTTGTCCTGACAATCCTCCCAAGTTGTGAAGCTTTCACCTTCCTTCTCAACATAAGTTTCCCACACATGCTGAAAGTCAGAGGGCTTCATCATCCTTAGTTTGCATCCAGCCCTTGCCAGGGTCCGGAGCGCCTCAACTTCATCTGGTTGTTCCCACTCAAAGAGCCGGGAGCAGAATATGCAGAGGCGGACTTTTTTGCGTTGCTGGAGGATCGATGCCAACTTGTTGGCACAAGAAATACATGGGCTGGATGATACATACCATGTGATGTCATATTCCAGAGATGGATTAGGCAGCACCTGGAAATGACAGCATGCATTAAGCATACTTCGGAAGAAAATTTACAACCATAATGCATAAAGCGACATAAGGAGGAATTATAAATTATAATTTTGAATGTATGGGTAGCATGATCAGGGTAAGAAGCTTGTTACTTGTTGAAAAAAGGCCTCTTCCGCATGTGCTGTGGCATGTTCATCTTCCATGTAGCCCTTGAGTGGCTCAGTGCTGCCTCCTGGTGTATCCACTCTGAAACACAGCAGGGTCTTGTTCCTCCCGGATGAGTACTCAACGTTCCTGAACTGAAACTTGAAGTAGAATGGGCTCATCTGTTCCCTGGCAGAGTGCAAATGAGAGTTGTTGAGATTAGTTTCGCTTGACTCAGTCTGACGATGCTTCCACATTGGGCAGTTAGGTTTACTGGGGCTGCCCCGCCCCCCACACTTCATTGTTATATTACAGTAGAATCATAGTGACAGAAACACCCAAATAAGTAATTCCACGAAGCATTTAGTTGCAAAAGCAAAGCAAAAGTTATATTTTTTGATTTACATTCTGCGAAACTATGATAGGCATCCCTGTCACACACTTAATCACTTACCTGTTCACCAAAAGGCAGACACCGAGTTTATATTTACCAATCTATCTATCCACAAATAAAAGAGATTTTAAAACAAACAGCTAAAATGAAATGGACAAACTGCACATAGGGGATATATGTCAGTTCTTCCTACTTCTCACTTCTGTGACTGATGTCTATAGCTACTGTTGAGTCAGTAAAAGTGGCAGGCTTGGGTTTTCCCTCACTGTAATCCTTTAGAGAACACAATTACAGCAAAACTGGACAAATGCTGTCATTAACATATTGGGACGCATTAATGAAAAGCAGACGTGCCACAGTGAATAAATCAGGTTAATGAAGAATACCCACCCAGTGACAATCTCAAATGGTGGCAGCTCGATGGGCTGAAAGTCTTCTTTCTCTTCACTTTTATTCACCTCCTTTCCTGTCGCCCCTCCATTTTTCTGATTATTCTTCTCTGCTTCCACCTTGGGCTGTTCAGCAGGCTTCTCTGCAGTTTTAACTGGTTTCTCTGGCTTTTTCAAACTTTTCTCCTTCCCTTTCTCTTTTCCATCATTGGCTTTGCTTTCCACTTTGTCTTTCTTCTTCACGCTAAACCTGTTTCTATCAGCCATGATTTTTTTGTGGGTTAGAGCAGGAGAGCTACAGCGAGTGGCACAGCCTAAGAGGGGGTGATAACCCTGGTGCATGGACAGAAATAGATGCTATTGTGTGCTATACTTGGAGCCAGAGAATGTGGATGTCTGGCCAAAGCAGAGTTTAGAGACTCTCCTATAACTCACCCCCAGACTTTCCATGCACTGGCCATTAATAGCCTAGATGACAACATGAAGGCAAGGTAATCTCGGGTCACATTAGACCGTCTAGGTTGAATTCACAAAAAATGTAATTATCTATATTAAAAAAAGATGGGGGCTATATTCAGGAGCCACAGTAAATTAGCTTTCAACAAGTAGCAGCAGGCTGGATATTAATAACAGGTCTGAGCTGTGCTTGTTTGTGTGTTAATGTGTATGCGTGTGTGTATTTGTATGTGTGTGTGTGGGGTAACCAGGGATCCCTTGATAATAACTCCACTTTGGTTTACACAAGCTCCAATGTCTTGCAGCCCATTAGGTCCAGGGAACACCAAGGCCAGTTAAAGGGCACCCCAAATAAAGCAGTGCAACAGGGACAAACACCCACACAACCAGCGCTTGAGTGGGTGTTTGTTTCTCTGCTGCATCTATGTGCCATCAATCTGTCAAATCCTTCTGTGTCAATACGGCCTTCTGCTGGAGCGTATGCACAGGGGGGTTGGGGACATTTTGTTTGGTGTAGGCTTGGTGCATGTGTCCTTGCGTGTGGACAGAAAATAGCTTTCTGCACTGCAGATGTAATAACTTGCAGCATGGAGGGGCGGGGGAAGCAGGCAGGAGCAGGCAGTTCAATTACAATTTACTCCCCTCCCTCAGTCCCGTTCTCTGCCATGTAATTTGTTTAAGAGACAATTTCCAATAGGAGCATGGTCCAACCTGATTGTGTAACTCATATGGATGAGTTGTCATGAGCGGCAGGGGGACAGAAAGGGGAGGGCAGTGGCTTTGTTTCATATACACACAGCAACAATGTGCAAAAGCAAAATCATTTCTCACACCCCACGAGATAACTGAATCTTTACCAACACATTTAAATTGGGTAACCTCAGGTCATAATCACAAAAACAAGAGAAACTGTTATGATGTTATGATCAGTGACAGAAATTGTTGTCCCCTCCCACGCAGAATAATGACAAACACAGCAATGCTGGGTCGAGGATGATACTGCTCCACCATTAAAGTGAAGCCCTGAACTCATTTATTAGGATGTCCAAATAATGAGGCACTCGTCCAGTACCATCATCAGCTTTATTGTTCCAGTCTGCCGGTAAAAGAAGTCATACGCTACAACCTGGAGTAACTGACCATTCGGTCATTGTTACAGTGTCTGTGTTTGCTGTTGTTATTAGGGATTAGTGATACAAGTGTGGGCTTTGTGGTTTTATGGTTGACACAGTCTGAGATGGAAAATAGCCAGAGTAACTGTTATAGTATTGATCTGCTTCTATTACCCGTGGAATGGTATACAGCTACAAAACATGCCAAATTTGGAAGCAATAGAGAACATGGAAAAAATGTGCAAAACCAATGTTATGTTACTAGCACAAGTCCCTAACAGAGGATTAGAAATTGGCATTACACAGTTTTTGCAGGTATAAAGCTTTCAGGTGCAATGCAGTTTAAAAGAAATATTGTATACTGCTTTAAGTCCATAGTAATCTATAATTGGCTTTGAGGTAGATGAGTGTCTCAAGATTCTTTGGTACAATGTGGCCTCTCTCTGGGTGCAGACTGTACCTGGCTACAGTGAAAATGCTCTCCACCACAGTGCCACAGGCAGGTATGGTAAATGCTCTTTTGGCCATTTGGGCGAGCAGAGGAAAGTCAATTGCTTTACGTTGCCAATAATGTAAAGCCTCCTCATCTGTGGGTTCCTCACATAGGTAGATGGCCAGCTCCTGCTCCAGGCTCTTGGCCTGCATTGTGGGTCTCTGCTTGATGAAAGAGAAAAGCTTGCATGGCCGTGAAAGTGTGGAGACTGGCGATGGAGATGGGGTAGGAGGTGTTTGGGGTTGAGACTTTTGGTCCATGTTGGCTTCTGCAGGCCTGAAAACTGCAGAATGTTTCTTTAGCTCATCTATGAGAACTTGCCTGTGCCAGTCAGGGTTGCTGCTCCATGTAAGCTTGAACTGTGGATCCAGGGTGGTTGCAGTGATGTAGAGGGGATCCTCCAGTATTGGAGCCAGACAACTCTCTAAAGCCCGAGTGAGGCCTACCACTAGAGAGGGACAGTTGGGCGCTGATGTTTCAGACAGATGCTTACGTAGGCCTAAAACACATGGAAGAGCCAGGCTGATGGACACATGTCTTTCTGGGTGTATCTCAGACTCCCTGTCCCCATGCACCATGTCCCAGGCCTCGGTGAAAGGCTCCAGGATGTCAGCGAGTTCCCTTAGCAGGGTCCGCTCTGATCCGGCCAGTGCCACCTCCTCAGAACCGCTCAAGTCTTCCAAAAAATCTACAGAATCCAGCATCCGTCTTAGTACCTGAAAGGAATGATGACAACATTTATGTTTGTTTGTGTTTACACTCCTGGTAAGAAATGTGTAAAAAAGTTCAACAAGTACCTTAAGCTGAGCAGCCCAGTCTTTAAACGCAGGAATGGCCTTTTCTGGTCTATCAAACACCTGGGAAAGCTTCTCAGGTGGGACTGCCGAGGTAATGTACTTGTAAAAAGAGGCAGCTTTTGTCAACGTTGAAGAAAGCTGTGGGCATGAGCGTAACCCCATTCTAACACACTGTTCAAGCGAGCGGGCGAAACAATCAACCCGGCAAGAGCCCAGACCCTGTTCCCAAGAGTCATCCCATTCTTCCCCCTTCACACTGTCAAAATGGCCGTTTTCTATCCTGTCTTTGACATTCTTACAAATGCATCCCTCTTCATCGCCATCCTCATTCTGCTCATTAAATGATGGAAACAGGAACCCAGGAAGACAACATGGCTTTGCTGTCCTTGTTGGGAGGAAAGGATCTGCGACAACACGAAAGGCTCGGCCAGCCACTCCATGGGACTGGCATACCTCGTCAAAATCTGAAAGCACACGACTCCCAGAGCTGCCATCAGTCAGAGGCAGACATGCTAACAGAGCAGAACGCATCTGCCAGTCAGCTGTGAGGAAATGGCAAGTGACACCGAGGTACCTACAGTAGGAGACACAAAAGATGCTCTGTGTGGAAGAAAGCAAAATAAGTGGCAATGAGGGCGTGTCTGGTTGATTTTACCTCCTTACCCAGAAGTGGCTCCAGGTAAACCCCGCCACAGATCCAGGCTGAGGCTGAGAGTGTGAGCTGAGGTCAGAGCCTGACGTATCGCAAGCTGCACCTGGTAGGCGTAGGCCGGGAGGAGCTGGCTTTGAATGCAGTGCTGCCGCTCGGGAGTGTAACGTGGCTCGAGGAGCTGAAGCAGCTCTCTGAAGCCTGTGTTTTCCACTATGGATGCCGGCTGCAGATCGCGCACAATCATCTTTGCTATGGCCTCGGAGATCAGAACCTATGCAGACAAATTTATATCCATTACCACTACACAGCAAGCTCAGTCATGTGAGGACAGGACAACAACACACACCTGACGTGGATCATGTCTGTCAAACTTGGC
The DNA here is from genome assembly GCA_000180735.1 of Tetraodon nigroviridis. Lineage (NCBI taxonomy): Eukaryota > Metazoa > Chordata > Actinopteri > Tetraodontiformes > Tetraodontidae > Tetraodon > Tetraodon nigroviridis. The sequence continues at coordinate 598,260 of CAAE01014991.1, forward strand.
CACCCCTCCTCCAAAACCACCTCCTACTCCTCCCTCCAGACTTCCCACTGCTCCAACAGCTCCTCCTCCAGCAGCAATGGGGAGAGTGTAACGGGTGTTTCCTCCATTGGTGGTGAAACCATGCAGAGACCCAGCAGGGTAACCTTCCCTCTTCATATCCTTCCTCTTTACAAAGTCATCATACATGGCCTGGTGCTTCCTCTGAATGGGGCATAAAGGGGTACCACAATGTTACTGAGAATGTTTGACCAGCAGATATTTCTCATTTTCAGCCCTTTAGAAGGAAACATAGTATACAACCATTTTTGTACACGAGCTGATGCTGTAATTAAAGATGCATCTGCATGAGCTGACAGAGATATAACTGGTAAAAACCGACAGCAATATTTAAATATACCTTGAGATGCGTTACGAAGTTAGACGTGACGCTCCGCTTTGCCTGGATTCTGGTGCCACAAGCCTTACAGTTGGACTCAATCTTTCCATTCTCTCCTTCGAAAACAATATTAAAATAATCCAAAATAGACACCTTCGACACTGACGCCATCGGAGCACGGTTCCTCTGCTCCGGGGTATAATCAATTTACGAGCAAGGACGATCAGTCTTGGGTATAAATGTCGCCTCTCCTCATGAGCCCAGGCCAGCGTGTTTACCTACAAATCCCCTCATCAAGAGAAAAAATAAAAAAATATATCTCGCTGTCGCCGCGCGCGCACGACGCGCACACACACACACACACACACACACACACACACACACACACACAATTGTGCTGCAAGCTGGAGCTCGAAAAATGGACAATCAGGCTCCTCGGGCTGCTGCGGGTGTCTGGAAGTGTCAGTATTTCAAGGCTCCGTCCACCGTTCGTACGCTTGCATCCGACATTTGGAGGAGGCAGAGCTTTGCGGAAACACGAAGCACGCAAGAAAGGAGAGCGTCGACGCTCCGCTGACGGGGATGGAGCCGGCTGTGGAGGGGCGCCCTTGGACGCCTTCCTGATGACAGGCTCTTCATGACGCATCCGTGCTGGAGGAAACTTGGAGTTATGGGAACGAGGGCGGAATGTACGGAGTGGAAATTCTTTTTTAAATAATTGTAACAATTGTGCACAGTACTGCAGTATAAAACCAAAAGAATTAATATTTTATGCTTCTTAGTTTGCCGGTCTTTTCGTTAAAATTAAATCAAAACAATGTTGGTGATTTATAAACACAACGAGCATATAAAAATGACAATTAGGGGTTATGTATCATAATTTAGGACAACGTAATGAATTCCAAATTTCCCATAAAAAGCACGCATATCACTGGGATTCATTGTACAGTTTATTACAGTACATTGTTACTACACAACAATCACAGACATGCCCAATGACAAACAATACACATATTATTAAATTATTAAATAATAAAAAAAAAAACATTATCATGTTCACTTTGTGTTGAAACATGATCTCCAGATTCCTGCCTGTCATGGCTGCAGCAGCACAATCTCTTAAATTGACCAGAAAAAGGGCTGTTTAGTCTGTTTCATTACTAAGTTTCTCTTCTGATGCCTTCTCCTGGAGAATGTGTTTTTCTTTCATGCGGCACTTCAAATCCTGTCTGGTGGTTATCACAGCAGTTTGAAGGGCTGCAATCTCTGCTGCTAGTTCGAGCGCTGGGTTGTGGCAAAAGAAGAGAAGAATGATTGCATTTACAGTATTACAGCACAGCTACATTCATTTTGTGTTTGAAATATAAAACTATGTATACTGTTTTTGAGAATTAGACAAAATCATGTACCTTGCGTGAATGATGATTGTGCTTGTTTAAGTGACTGTGGGACCAGAATTCCAAACCATTTCAGTGGATCCTGCCAAGGATTAGGTTCTTTTTTTCGGTGTTGAACAGCTTCAGCCGCGCTCTCAAAAGATTCTTTACATGCAGCTTTTTTAGCCATATCCTTTTTGCCTTGCTTATCCTGCCTCTTTCTCCTCCTTACACCTGTAAAAATCCAAAAGTGTAATCAATAAAAACCCTGTGGAGTAAAATATAAATACATTTGCCCAACTACACAAAAACCACAGAATTGGCACCTTCTTCTTGAGGTCCGATGTCTTCAACTACCTTTAAATCTTCTTCAGTTTCATTACAATAGTTTTGTTTGACTCGTTCTGTGTGGAAATCCGACCTATCGTTGTCCAGTGTTCTGAAATCCATAGGAAAAAAATGTCAGTATCTTAATTCAAGCAATACTAGTTCACCGAGGAATGTAAACATGTTACTCACTGAATGTGAACATGGATTAGTGGCTCCATTTCACTTGCATATTGGAGTGCTGACACTTGTTTGTTTCCCATAGAATATCGAGCCTTGGAAATAGAATACCAGCCCTGTGGAGAAGGCGAAATGGTCATTTTATGGGAGCTAAAATTCTTACAGTGTGTATATGTATACGGTGTGTAAATGGCACAAATAAAATATAAAAATTCGTGGTTTTATGTACTACCTGTTCAATAAGGCAGTTGAAAGCGGCTCGTTTTTCTTCCAGCAATTCCAGTAAGTCCATGAAACGTATTACTTCTTCATCCAAAAACACACAACTCTCCTTCAGTTTTGAAAGTCCCATTTCTAGAAATATCGTCTTATTATTTTTAGGAGTTGCAATAAGATATCGCTCCTATAAAAAACGCCGAGTACCTTCGAATGCTTTAATGTTGCACTTTCGAGTTACATCACATGACAAACAACGTCATGTGATTATCTTCTTCTTCTACGATAATACGACTCTTTTCGTGCATCGCTGCCACCTACTGGATTGTACATCAATCGTTTTGTTAACCTAAAAGGGTTAAAATCGCTTAATTTTTTTTTTCCCCAAACAGAGGTTCCCTTACTTAGACTAAAGCGTAATAAACTTTGTAATGGCTTACACACGGTACATATATAAAAAATACTGCATCGCCGTGGTCTACGCTCTCTCGCTAACATAAACAAATGTAAACGCCAGGTACAAAAACTAAATGTGGTGCATTGTTTATTTAAATACTAACGGATTATTGTCATTAAAAGCTTAAACGTTTTTTGTTCAGCGCACAGGTTGCACGTTACTCAGAAGCTTTGACGCGCCATGTCTTTTGCCTCGGCCTCTTAAAGCCTAATGACAGGCACCAGCGTATCCCTCTCGGTAGCTCGCCGTGATCGTATAGTGGTCAGTACTCTGCGTTGTGGCCGCAGCAACCCCGGTTCGAATCCGGGTCACGGCAGGGATAGAACCCTGAAACGGCAAGAGAGAATTTTTTTTTTCTTATAACCGTATTTACAAATTAACATTACTTTAGAGTAACAGGAATGCTTGGAAGCAATATTACATCGGGAAAATGAAAAGTTTAGACGCTATGTAATGATTGCATTTTATTATACCTTTTAATTTTTTAAAATACAATAAATAAAATTAAGGAACTAACAACTGACTGATTTTTATGAAACGTTGTATAAAAGCCGTAATTCACTGCTCTTTCAGGGCAAAAAAAAACTTTATAAAATTATAGTGTAAAATAGACGTTTTTTAATTGGTTGTGCTAATGGGCTGGGACCATGTTCCGAGATGGGGAGCCAATCAATGGTCCGAAAGATCACACGTGCGACTAGGTCCATCGACCGCGTTGTCTGATTGGTTGTGTGAGCATCAATCACTTCCGTATTTTACTTTACCTGCAGTTTTGTGGCATGGTAAGTTTATAGCGCCCAACTGCCATCGATCTAACAGTTCTCTTCTAACAGTAGTTGTACGTCAGTTTTATAGGTAAGGACAGTCACCATCGTTGTTATTATTTGTGTTATTTGGTAGGTTTTTTTTTAGTTAGTTTTGTCTTATATTGAGATTGATTTCACTGAAAGGCTTCGACTATTTGCTGTAATAGCTTAAATCACTTCCAGCACGACTGACTTTTAAGACAGTATTGTGGAATTCAGCCAACTTCTCCTGACACAGATGGATGCCACGTCAGGAGCTAAAGTCCTTCATCCCTACTGGCCGAGAGACCTTGTGCTTCCCAACTATGTAGCCAATGACCGATCCATGTCAGAGATTCTGGCCTTTCTCTTTTCTGTGTCTGGGGTTTTTCTGCTGGCGACCTGGTTAATTACCGGCTGGAAGAGGTCCAGTGGCAGGTTTGGGACCTGGAGGCGTCTGGCTTTGTGCTGGTTTGCCGTCTGTGGCTTCATCCACTGTGTCATCGAGGGCTGGTTTTCACTGTATTATGATGTCATTCCTGGAGATCAGAGTTTCTTATCACAGCTCTGTGAGTAAACATTCCTAACTTAAATATCAAATTTGACAAAACCGAAAGTTTACAGTGTGTTTGGACACCCAGTCTACTTCTGGTTTACTTGTATTTTCATGAATTTTCTGTGGATCATCATACCGCTAATGCTTATCATCGATTCATGGAGACATCTGTCAGCAGCACAGACAAACACGGATAACATAAAATCAAAGAAGTCTAAGAGTAACTAAATGCGTAATAAAATAATTTGTCATAATGGAATTTAAATGACTTTTTTTTTTGTTTGTTGTGTTTTGTTTTGTTTTTGGGGTGTTTTTTTCCCCTTCTCTTTTCTTTGTTTTGTTTTATTTTGTTTGTTATGCAAAGGAAATTAATTAGGAGACCCACACTCCACATCAGTTGGTGGCGGTAATGCACCATTATTTGTTTGCCAACCGCCGTAAACCATAAAACCATAAAAAAAGAAGAAGCAGAAGAAGAAGAAGAAGAAGACGACTTTAAATGACTATGGTTTGTGTAGGTATATTCTCACAGTATTCTGACCTTCGCCCGCCGAAATAGCTCAGTTGGGAGAGCGTTAGACTGAAGATCTAAAGGTCCCTGGTTCGATCCCGGGTTTCGGCATTTTGCTGTCAAGGACGACACCTACTGGTCGCTCGACGCAACCTTATTTAGTTGCGTCATTATTCAATATATAACTTTATATTATTCACAATATTCAATTTTACGAACAAGGCGCTTTTATTCATACATCGCATTCACTAACGTGTCACTATAGCAGCAGACAAAACGGTGCATGCACAGTGTAACACCTTTTCTGAGGCAGTGGCCATGAATGCGTTTATACATCACACAGGTCAATGGTTTGTCAAATAAAAGCACTGGGCTAAATTATGTTCAACTAAACATTTTGCTGAGTCTAAGACCCAACAGGGCATTGGTTTCTTTCTCTTTGCTAGCAATGTTTTTAAGTGCCTTCAAAGCAGCAGGTGATTCCGGTTGTAATTCCAGCAATTTCTTGAAAGCCTGTCTGGCCTCTTCTAGTTCATTTATCACCTGGCAGGCCTGTCCAAGTCGGTACCAGGCTTTGGCTCCCATCGGCTCAAGCTGAGTAGCTTTAGACGCACTGGTTCTCGCCAGTTCTGGCAGATTCAATTTAAGCTGGCATAATGACATGTTTGAGTGGAGCTCTGCTTTAGTTGTCCTGACTTCATCTGCAGAAGGAAGGAGTTGTTCTTTATCTCCAGATTCTGAAACTGCATCCAGATTTTGTCCTTGTGCATTCACTATTCCAACATGGCCAGAAAGGGTGATGAGCAGTTTGATAGCGCGGCTGTAACTGTCTGCTGCACCCCACACATCCCCACTCCTAAATCTG
>CAAE01014991.1:607075-631355 GCA_000180735.1 Tetraodon nigroviridis
TGTTTTTTGTTGATTTGCAGTTTCTAAAAAAATATTGGCGCATTGACTTTAGGACTGACATTTTACTGCGTGCACCTTTTCAAAAGTAAAAATAATATGCAAAACGATAACTTTTGCATATGATTAATAAATAATTAATTTTAATAGATGCTCCTGTAAAGTCCAACGCATTATTAAATTTTTTTAGACATAGGGAATTGCCCTTGTTTAATTGCTGTAAAAAAGCCGTGTATGTCAGGAGGTGGCAGTATTGAACCACGGTTTTAACATAGGTTTGACGCTCTTAAAAAACGGAAAAAAACAGCATTATTTCTTCACCAAAAGAGGTGGAGCACACACACACACACACATATATATATTTAAATTCATTCATATTTTTAATTACCAATTTATGCACTTTGTCATGTATAATTAGTTTATTGTTGTTGGATTAGTAGTTTCTGAATTCTCAAATGCATGTACGGTATTGTTCATCATTGTGTGTCATTACTCAAGTTAAGTAAATAGAACATCAACGACTAAAGCAACCATTGACTATTATAGAAAGTACTGTCACCCCTCATCTCAGGTCTACCTACAAGGTCCCATCATAAAACAAGAAAATCTTCCTCCATGTGTTATCAATATCATCTGGCCCTCTTGTCGATCTTCTTTCATTGACCTCTCTCGCTTTTCTCTTGGCTCCCTCCGACTTCCCAGATGGCCTCTTGTGAAACATCCTTGTAGGTAAGTTCAGAGGCATGTAATTCAGGATGTCTCAATGTCTGCCAGAATGATGCCGTAACCTGCCAGCAGTGGGGGTCCAGGAAGCATCTGCAACCTCAGGAGCCAGAGATTTTTGGGTCTTGGTAAATGACCTCTGACACTGTCTGACACAGGTGAAAAAGAGTCCCTCGGGATGTATTCAATATTTAGAGATAGATAGATAGATAGATAGATAGATAGATAGATAGATAGATAGATAGATAGATAGATAGATAGATAGATAGATAGATAGATAGATAGATAGATAGATAGATAGATAGATAGATAGATAGATAGATAGATAGATAGATAGATAGATAGATAGATAGATAGATAGATAGATAGATAGATGATAACTTGGGTGGAGACTTCTCTCCTGTGGATAAAGATGGATCAACCACCAGCCAAGGGTTAGGGTTAGGGTTTCCACCGCACAGACTATCAACATCTCTGATATGGTAACCATCTCCCTAATCAGAGCAGACAGCTCAGACTTCCAAGGCGAACCTCTCGGCCTGTGTTCTTGTTTTTGTGTTCTTCTTCCATAAAAACAGCAGCCAGCTTGCCTGTGCGCCTTCCATCACACATTCCCTAACACTGTCAGACAGTTACGCGTACTAGGGCGCACACACACACACGTTTGCACACTTACAACCTCCACAACCCTTCTCGGCCGGGTTGTAAACAGACAGGGACACACGACTGGGCGTTTAATGGTCTCCGAGTGTGATGAGCATATTTCCTGTAGCAGTGATGGAAGGTAACAAAGTACATTTACTCTGAATTGACTTGAGTTGGCTGAGTTAACTAGGGACGTAGAGATGAGAAACAGACACATTATGACACATTAGTTGACAGAAAAATGATGGAAAACTTTGGTGGAATATTCTATAAAATTTGAATACGCATAGTTTTTTTTTTCCCCCAAACTTTTCCCATGTGACAAATATACAACCAAGAGCTGCTAAAAAAATAATTTCGCTGTGCCCTGTACAGTGACAATTAGAACCCTTGAATCCTTGAAAATGTCCTCAAAGATGCAGGACTGTTCATAACATTACTTTGAAACAAAAGAATATTCACGGTTGCACAAGGACTCTTAGTATCAGACACTTTTACTGCTTTTATTGGTGGCCAATATTTTACATTTACATTTTACAACATGGCAGTTTTATTTGATAATGAGTTTTAGGAACTTTTTACAACAAGGAACTGTTTTACTGCCTCTCTAGTATTAGTTGTTTATAAAGTCGAGCTCAGATTGTTCTACGTAAACAGAGTTTGAAGGGCGAAGCTTTATTAGCATCTTCCCACACTCAGCAGTGAAAGATAAGACAAACTACCGTAGATAAGGTCATTAGACCACGATGGCTGTCGTGTTGGTGGGCTCACAATTCAATGTCACATTTGTGTCTTTTACTCTAATCAATCCTGTAAAATATCAAATTTGAAAAACCACTATTTTACTTTTTTTTTTCTATTTTTCTGCTGAAAACCTGATAATATTTCTGCATTTTATTGAATTTTTCACTGTCATATGACAGTTGCATTATCACCTATCAGTATAAGAAAATGCCTGACTTGACGCGCCGCCCTGTAATTCAGAGAGATTTCCAGCAGAATGACACAAGCCGTGAAGAATAATGGCCTGAGTGGTCTGCCAGGTCAGGCTTATTTATCTACATTATAATATCATGATGAGATGACTTCAGCAGCAACAAAACACAGACTCCAAGTTTGAGTCCCAGGGCAGCAAGACATCACGGTATTGCATCCTCACACATCCCTCCTCACTCCACATCTATCAAATCGCTTGCATGTTGTTTTCCACTCAGGCAAAGGGCGCTACCAAGCAGAGTCCGCAGAACTCTGTGTCCTGTACTGGAACGACGCTTTCGATCACACTCAGTTCGATAAAACATAATGAATGCGTTGCTAAACTTCATAGTCAATTCATTTTGCATTTATTATTTTGCAGGCACAGTCCACTTGTTCACATGTACGGACATGAAAAGTTTATTTTCCCTGTCCATAAACATGCTTTTGGAGACTGGAAAAATTCACCAGACATGCTTTCTATCCTCCATGCTTGAGACCCTGTCATGATGAATGCATATTCAAATCAAACCTGGACTGAGTCTGATGGTGTGAGTGGTCAGTAAACACACACACACACACACACACACACACACACACACACACACACACACACACTGCTCCTGTGACCAATTAAAACATCCAAAATGCACCATTATTCTGTCATTAGTGAACACATTAAAAATCTGCCTGGCAGCAATGGAGGGAATCTGGCGGTAAGCAAGGGTAAATTCACTTTGCTGCAAAAACACTTCAATAGGGGCAACCCCATTATGCAGTTCTCCTGGGGGGCAGTTATACAGTTGTACCAGTGCAGCATGAGTAGGAACCCAGCGAGGGAAGGAGATGGCTATCAGAGCCACGGGGCAGATAGGGAGGGGGCGTTTTATTGATGCATGCAGCATAATGGGGTCTTCCTGTGAGAAGTCTCGCTCTTTGTGATCACAGAAAGTCACTGAGGGTCATTAGACCTCTGCACGCACATGCACTAGCGCACATCTGGATATGCTTCTGCTAGAACAGCACAGCGCATACGTTCTGCCAGCACACATGACCTTTTAATGCCATCGAGCAGAGATAAGGCTGGTGAGGCTATAGCTGGTGCTTACCACCAACAGTGAGTGACCACACACACGCCACCTGTTCAAGCCATGTCAAACTACTAGCATGCTATTATGTCCACCATTTTCCCTAAATGAGGCATTTATGTGGCTGCTTGGAATATTTACAGCTGAAAACAATCAGATCGGTATTGATCTTGATGCGGAGCTAAAGCATAGTTGACATACCCATAAAAGCTTTACAGCTGTGTTTAGCGGAGACCTTGTATGTTAGGCATGGAGGATTAACTTAGCAATGTATCAGCTTCTCGGAGTTAACTCTGCGCAGGTGATGGGCATCAACACGCATCTCCCCTATTACGTCACCGTGGGCCGAGAGAGAGCGCGAGAGGCCTGTTGGCTCGCGAAAAGAAACAAATGTCAGGATTCAGAAATCACCTGGTCTGCTGTGATTTACAAGGGAGTTAGCTTTGGATCAGGGTCTGAGGTCCGCCGAGGGGAACGAGGGGGCTCTAATTCAGACCAGTCTCCAGTCAAAGTAACAGTCCGCAGCTCCACGGTCTGTTAGCTGTCATCTGTGTCTGGCGGCGCGAGTCCTGCAGTTGGCGGAGTCGTGCAGCGTTCTCAACAAGCTGCCTGCGGTGCGGCAAACTGTGGCAATCGAACAACAGCTGAACGCTGGCGGTGGTGCTGAATAACTGAATGACATGACAGCCATTGAATTTGCTCTGTCAGGAGATACGGCACATGCCACGTATGGACCAACTAGGTCAGAGTTGACATGATTCTAGGGACCTTTTTGTTTGATGCCCCTGCCACACCTTTATTTTGCATCTATTTCTTAAAATGATTGATTAGTTGGTTACCTTTGCAGGTACCTGGACTTGTGGCCATCGTGAATCCTTTACAGCATCAGTGTGCAGGTCTGCAACTGGAAACATTTCACCCTCTTAAGCACCCAACATCATCACCAGAACTGTCCTTTCCCACACCACTCCTGTTCCCTAAAGAAACATGCAGTGCAGAAAGTGAAGCGTGCAGCCCACCCATTGCAGTCCAGCATGCGGGGGGCAGATGTACGGCCCTCCGACCTCCTTTCAACCCTCTCCTCACTGTACTCAAACTAAATAAGACCCAGCTGACCTAGCTGCTTTCCCCTCTTGCTCTCTCAATTTCTACAACTCTCACTCTTCTTTCCCAGTCGTTATGCACCGACTGAACCATGACACGTCTTTTCTTCCATCTCTTATTTTGCTCAGAGCCGGCCTATGTGTGGCTCACCTCAGGGGAGCAGGTGAAGTATAAATCTATAGTAGTTCTGACATTTCACGGTGGTTCTCTGGTTCCCATTTGGTCTGATGTCCATTTTCCCTCCTCTTCCTTGTTCATTGTTTTGGGTAAATCTCACACTGAAAGCAGAATTATTGTCATGTGCTTCACAAACAACCTTGTCCAAATAAACCACTGCAATCATCTTGCTCTTGTATTTATTATCCATTGTATTAATTTGGCATGAGACCGTAACGACTCCGTGAGTGCAGCTAATCGAGAGCGGTTGCAGGAACGAGGATGAGTCCCTGCTCGGCTCTTTCATCTGATCTCCTATCAGCTTCATCAGTCGAACTGTTTAGTGTGAACATGTGCGCTCCTCGCAGACGCTCCACCTCAGGGCACAAACGACCGAGCAAGACGGCGTCTGTTTTGAATCTGAGGCTGATGCAGCAAACTTGCAGGATCTTTAAGTCACAGCTTTCGCAACACTCATGAAAAGACACCTTAACAGCGTACAGCATTTATGGGCTCAGCTATAAGTGAGACTTATCATATAATTTTGATAAAAACATAAAAAAAGACATGAAAAAAACAAATGTTTCCTTTGTATGGTATAACTATGCTGGAAAACATTTACTGAAGACAACATGAACAATATATATTCCCTGCCAATCAGATAAAAGATGCAGATTTTAAAGGGAAAAGAAAATCTTTTCAAAGCTCTTTCAGTGTGAGTTAAATTACCAAATGCAATAAAACTTTGTCACAAATTGCCAAAGAAAGAAACATTCATTTCACCGACCCAATGAACAGAAAACCATGAAATTTCATGCACTGAAGTCTTTGTTTAAAGTTCATGGAAAGCAAAGTATCACAAGACACACAGGACTGGAAGCCCCGATGGGGACTCAAAGATCTCAACAACAAATTAGAAACAAAGACAACGATTAGCAAATAATATCTTCAGCTATTTTATTTAGAGCCAACCGGCTGACAACAATATATCTGTTCCTGCCAAACTGCTTTGGTTGGCCACAACATTGTTGTAAAAGTGTGGCATGAAATCTGATGTTCTTCACCAAGAAAACTGTGTTATTTTGACAGACCTAAGAACAGTCTGCCAATCATTAAAGTTGTTTTTTATTATTATTGAATTTGTCCTGCTACTAAAAATTTTTCTGCACGAGAACTTCTGAGTCCCTCGTTTGTCTGTGCTGCGTATCCCTCAGAGCGAGCAATAAGTTTCATCTCAGAGCTTTTAAAGCATGTATTTGATTTCTTTTCTCTGATGCTGCATGGTAATACAGATAATACTGAAGTTATTAAAGTGCTCATCCATCCCACCCAGGCAGAAATCAGGAGCTTTGTCCGGGATTTAACGGGGCAGGAAATGAAGAGCCCAAGACAGCCTCCCCTCGGCTGCAGAGCTTTCAGACAGGCATGGCTCTGACCTCCCTGACATGTCAACAAGAACACCAGGAGACAGCATAGGTGACTTTAAACTCCAGGCTCGGGTGGCGAGACTGAAGTTTTCACCTGTTTTTGTCATTTTGTTGCTTCATACTCATGCAGGACATGCTTCAAGTGTGTGTCAGCGGACATGAGCTTCATCCATAATTGCTGGATAACGACTCGCAGCTTCTGTGATGCACTGAGACGTCATGTAACAAGGAGCGCGCGCTGGTTTGTTTAGATGTTGCGCATGAGTGTCTGTTTATGTCAGTTCATCTCTTATATCCTGTTTATGGTTTTGGGATTGTCTTTTTCTTAGTCAGAAGAGTTTATGAAAGTTCACAGGGCACTGCAAAGACTGGTGAGATTACAGATATTTGCAGAAGCTGTACCAATACAACTATCACTCTTTTTTCCTTTTCTCATCTTCCCTATCTGGTGAACAAGCTCCCGAGATACCCCTCCACTTAAAACAGCATCTTCTCTGACATGGAGCAATCCACCCACTTGTGACTGAGAATCCCAGCTTTGGACTTCGAGATGCTGATCTTCTTGTGGCCCCTGACACCCCCTACTCTGTTTCAGACATACTAGAACTAGTTCAGCAGACAGGTAACCGGGTTTATAGATTTAATATTTTGTGTAAGACACTGTGGACAGCCTGTTGTTACTCTGTTTGCCAGGAATATCAACCTCTGTCTGAGCCCCTTGATGTCTGCTGGCTTCAGTTGGTTTGGACCTAGACCGGTGGGGTGGCCACCGTTGGAGTCCTGCCTCCCACTGTGTGTACATGTGTGGGGATCAAAACGCCTAAATATATACTGCAATATTTTTTAAAATGCTTACAGCTAATGGGAGCCAGATGCAGGAAAGTTTAAATGAAATCCTCATTGACGAGATGTCATGCAGGTCACCCACACCTGTGACCCAATGGAAATCAACACCATTCAAATCACGACACAGTAGGATCATATATTCAGACTATAGATCTCTACAAAAATCATGCTGGGGTTTTATTTCAGTAACGCTACCCGTATGTGGTCTCTGGGTTGCTGAGCTTTTGGATGCCTAAATGCTGAGGAACATTTCTAAAAGTTCTGGACTGCCATGACAACATGCTTGATTCAGCTGAAACTGAATGTTTTTGGAGTTTTTTTTTCCCAACAAAGACACAATAACCAGTCGATGGAGCCGACTGACTCCTGAGGAATTCTTTTCAAAAACAGACATTAAATCAAACAAGATCACCGAGTCCAGAACGGTGTGTTTGACGTCCTTGGACGTCAACCTGTCAATACAGGAAACCGTGTCATCCAATGTCATAAATCAGATTTTAGAGGAGCCTGATTGGAACAAGTTTTTGGACTTGGCTCAGGGGATGATGCAGCTTGATGCTGCCCATTAGTTGAAGCCCGTACAGGTACTTGTTTGCACATTCATTAACATATAGCCATATACCAGAGCTCTGCCAGCTGTTCTTACTCAAGAGACTTATGAGTGCAAAAGAAACGCTATTAGGAGTCAGGAATACACTGGGGCCTGCAGAGCCGCAGGGTCCAGCTCCAAACCGTGCGCCAAACTCAGATTTTATAGACAAACCAGAGATTCTTTAAGTTTTACCAGAAATCCGGAAATCCAACTGGGATCCTGGTCAATGCCTGACATGGAGCCACACACACACACAGACACACACACACCTACACACACACACAGAGTTAATGGCTGATACACTGTCCACTTATTTGACCAGCAGTCATGTGACTGCCTCCTCAGCTGACACCTCCCTACACAAACAGAAAGCATCTCCATGTAGAGCTCCTCCAAGTGGGAGCAAATGTGCATTAGCAATAAGCAGCCCCGCAAATGACTGTCGCCGTTGCAGCCACTGCAAGTTCAGAGCAGCTATAAACTATTAATGGCAGGTTAGCTTAGTGATGCAGGAATAAAGTTTTTAGTTCGTGCGGCTAACCTTAGCAACAGTTTTTATCTGAGTGTTTAGGCATGTGAGTCTTTTTGCACCTGCACATGTACACACACACACACACACACACACACACACATACACACACACACACACACACACACCTCCTCAGTGTGAATACCTCATGCTGAGGACAGGCTCCAACACCTCCTCTGAGATGGTGCCAAACCTTTTTCCAACATGGTTTCTGGAGACCTGCTGCTGCAGTGTTGGTCCAAGCCGTCTGTCTCTTTGGCAGATCTAATATACTGCACAAAAGATTATAACTGATCTGATTCTCTGCGCACACATGTGGCTCCTGAAGGACAGGGTATTTTTAGGATCTGTGATGTTATTCTGACCTTTATTAGCTTTAAGGATAATGCTGCTGGATTTTCGGTAACAGCCATGCAGACAGCTTCTCGGGCTCTTTTGTCGACATTGTTTATTGGTGTTGCACACACTCCACCAAATACATCTACAACATGTCATCTCACAAGGATTAATAGTGCACAGAATCCAACATGGAAGCATTTTGGTCACATTAAATCCAGACCAATGAATGTTTTTGGCCGTTAGCATTTTTGTCTTTCAAAGGAATGATGCTGTTAAACACTGAAGTAAACAATCTTTCTCCTATTTGTATCTATCGCGCACGCACTGGTTTGGTGATTTGACCTCAATTTGTCGCTCTGTTATTCACAGCATGTCGTGATTATTAACATACACCATTTATCATTATCTGATATATTTTTAGTCCACTCGACACACTTTATAGAGTAAAAATTCATTTTCTTAAAATGGCCTTTCACCTGCCTACTGCGAACCCTCCTACGACCTGCACAATGTTGAGTTTGCCCCATCCGTGTGGGAACTCTGCTGGTCTGATGTCTGGGCATTCTCCTACGCTCCTGCCTGTCACAAGATAGGAATACACGCTGAGCTCATCTCAGGGTTGCCCAACGCGCTACCGGGCCCTACGTCCGAGTATCCCACCTCTGCTTTGTCTTTAATTCATTCAGCCTGTTGCCTTCTCTCCCTGCAAATTTCCGTTCAGAACCAGAGCGATTATATGTATCAACATAAAAATCAGTTGGATTAGAACGAAAACCCAGTGCCTCTGTAAACCTCACCTTTATCCCTCCTTCACCTCAGCGCGGCATTTAAAACCCCGATAGTACCTTTTCTCTGAGCCGACTGTTGCCAGATTGGAGCTTATACGTCCGGGCTTTTCCTCCAGCTGACATGAGGCACTTGACTCTGTTATTGTTTATGAGGAGAAAGCTGGGGTCAAGTTCAGAGGCTGAGAGAGAGGGAGAGCAAGTCTGTTCCAACTCCAGCCCCGCGAGAGAGCATAACTCAGCCGTGTTTGTGCTTCCCTAATTCCTTTTGATTTAGCAGAAAATTGTGAGCTAAGCTGTGGCGCGCAAGAACTCGCCAGCGCCTTCGCCTCACCTCGCAGCACGCTTCCACTGTGGTCTGAGCGCCCACGCTTACCTCTCAAACCGTGCAAACATGTCCCATTCTAATGTCATTGAAATACAAATGTCTGCGAGCAGCTCAGCTTCGTCTGCATCTTTGGCACAAAGCAAAGCAATTTTCTCAAGCTTTAGATGAAATAGGAGTTTGCAACAGCTTGTGCTAATTCTAATAGTTTCAATTCCGGGAGGGATTTTCCTGATTGTTCACTTGTTTGTGAGTGTTACTGGGTCAGCTCAATTATGGTGGCGCATTATCACAAGTCCCCACAGAGGCCCAAGCTTATAGACGTATAAAACAGCAAAGATAATGGCGGTTCTGTCATTTTTTTAACTTGTAAAAACATCGTTTTTATAGAGAAAAAACCATTAAGGGCGGCATTAAGAGAAGTGTCAGAAAACTAAGGATGACAAAGAATGGCAGCAGTAAACCTGCCATGTATAGAGGGTCACCTGTCTCCGAACAATGTGTGTGTGTGTTATTGAAGTGTCTCAGCAGTCCCCCTTTTAACACATGTGGTTCATATTTAAGCCGTATTTTGCTGCACCGAATTGTTTTGGCTCTGTTTTCCCCTGTTGTCCCATATCCTCTTTTTCTCTTACTCACTCTCTCTCACTCACTATTTATTTATTTGTTTATTTATGTATGTCCTTTTGGCACATTTTTGGAATTTTAATACAGCCTGGGTCTAAACTGCATGCGTTACAAATATTTAAATAGACATTTGACCATAATAACGCTATAAAGTAGTCTGATATTATGCAAAGTGCATGATGCTGTATAAAAAGACATATTATATTCCCCCACTTTACTCTTACACACCTTTCCATCCATCCATCCATCCATCCGTCCATCCATCATATCATCCTGCAGTCAAACCCTGCAACCCCTGCGTCTGCCCAATGGGCGAGAGGAGCTGTCAGCAGCCAGCCCTCCCTCATCTCTCTGTCTACCCCCTCCAGCCCCCCTTCTCAGCTCTGTCCACTGCGCGCTGATAAAGGGGAGGCTGTGCGAGCATCCGACCCGGCAGAGTCACACAGTCGCCCCAACCGCAGCGAGCCTCACATCCAACAACTCCAAGCTGCAGATGAAATTCGGACTCCCGCCTCTGAACTTGGTAATAGTTAAGGATTGGTCTTTGGGGTGCCGACAGGAGGGCTGAGATAGCGGACACTTGTTGCTCGTTTTGTCAGGTAGAGCAGCCCAGAGCGAAGAGGCTGGTGCGCACATGGCGCAGAAAACGCGCTTCTCTCGGTGCCGACAGTGGCGATTATAATCTGGAGCCGCGCAGTGGATAATGAGACCAGCACGCTTCGTACTCAACTTGTAGATAAACTTGGACTTTTGTTTTAGTACCTAAAATTAACGCGGATCATGTTGGGGATAAACAGGCTGCTGAGCTTGCGGTCAAGCCGCGTTCGCAGCTCCGCTTCATCCCGACTCTCGGACTCCCGGACTCCTCCATGCCAAAGTTCCAGGATTTATTGTGCTTGTCTGCTGCTGCTGCTGCTGGTGACGCCCAGAGCGGACTCCTCATGGTGGTGAGTAGCGTGGACACACCTTTGGCTTACCTGTCCTTCACCAAGACTAATGTTTATTCTATTAATGTATCGATTTGAATGAAAATGGATTTAAACATAACAACATTAAATCAAATCAACTGTAATTCCATCTCTTTTCATTGACCCGACTATTAAAAATCCACAAAAGTCAAACTTTTATTAGAACCTGAGATTTCCACAATTGAAACAAGGCCCAAAGGCAACGTTCTAACGACGAATATTTATTATTAAAAAATTCCATTAAGACAGCATCTCCCATGCTTGGAAAAAAGCCCCGTATAAAATAAATAAGTCCTTTGAGCTCAACATGTAAATGAAATGAATGGAACTACAAGGTTTTAATATAATATATGATATTTTAAACAATTCCTTGGTAAAACACGTCTGGGGTATTTAAATGTACTTTTTGGTAACTGGAGAGCATTTTAATGTGTTGCTAAGAAAAGAATTTTGAATTTTCTAAAGTGACTTGCAAAAATTAAATAAATATATTCAAATGGAAGTAACTGGCAGTGTTTTCACATTTAGATTACGTCCTTATCAGTTGTTTATGGAGGCTGTCATTTCTTTTAAACTGTAATTTACTCCTGAATCAAACAGTAAGAGCATGTGGACGAAAAGGACTGTGCAGAATCGAAAATGGTAAACTAGTCAAACTGAGGAATTTGCTTTCATTTTCTGTATGTTAGATTTTTGGCCGGGCTGCGCTCAGCCCAATGAAATGAATAAATAAACTGAAACAGGCTTTTAATAAACGCACCAGGGCCTTATTAAAGAGAAGGGAATCTTGGCTAAACGTGTTGAGCTCAGCTGGAGTCAGCAGGGCAGTCATTAATTCACCAGGTACCACACACACACACACACACACACACACACACACACACACACACACACACACACTTATACTTCTATCATTGTGAGGACATCTTTTGGCATTATCCCTTGACCCTAACTCTGACCCTAACCCTGACCTAAATTCAGGTCTAAGCACAACCTTAAAACCAAGACTTAACCTTTAACAGACCTTTGAAGTTGTGAAGACTACTCAAATGTCCTCACTGTGCTAGTAAAATAAGTATTTTGGTACTAAGTATGTAGCATGTGAAATCATGCAGACACACACACGCACATTGAAATACCCTTAAATTCTTTTTCTATAATACCCTAAAACCAGAGCATAGATGAGGGGTGAGAAAAAAATCTCATTGCCTTCGAAAAAACGTACATGGAAATGTACAAGTGTGAGTGTGTTTATAGGAGAAGTGTCTGTGTGTGTGGGTGGGTAAGGGGGTGACAGAATGCCTAATAGTTTGTGTAGATTAAATGCAGCAACGGGGAGTAATGGGAAGAGCGTGTGTGGAGGTTTCAGCAGGTCATTATTGGCTTTGAGGGGAATTTAAATTCTGTGGGTGTACTGTAAGTGGTGATATATACAGATCTGGGCTTTTAACACCCCAAGCGCTGCAAAATAGTTATAGGATGCTTCAGCTATTTAAGAGATATGAATTATTTTACACTTTCTGAGGGAAAAATCTGATTCGCTTTCTTCAAAATAATAGGAATGAGGTTCTACAAGACAGAAAGAGCACATCTTTGCTACTTTCCATTTTAGGAAATTACATTTTGATATCTTGTTTTCTTGCTGAACGGTTAACAAACCCTGTAGAAGTTTCCTAAAATTTCTTAGAATTGAATTATTTCTTACTGATAATCATAAAAAAAACAAACTGTCATTTGGTCCTTCTTAGTCTTTGTTTTTATTGACAGAGGTCTCAGATCAGGGGACAATGTAATGCAAAACTGCATCATCAGAAACCCATCAACCCTTCCTAACTTTGCTCCCATTTGTTTTTCTTCCGTGATTCACAGTAAGGTCTCCGGGTTTTACTGCGTGTTGTTTTAGACCTGTGGATTTTGATTTATTATCCTATAAAATCTGCAGGTCCACCAACAGAGACGGAGACAGCGGGAAAACGGAGTGTGAACTGCTTCTCTGGCCCTTTCCTTTGATAAGCACTCTGTTCTTATTCCTCTTCTCTAATCCCACTCTAGGGAGCAAAGAGCTTCGAGTCTCTGTCCTGTGGCCCGGCCTCGTAAAACGGCCACACAGTTACTGGCTCCCTGACCTTCAGGGCTGACCCACCAAAATTCCACGCATCCGCTAAACTGCAAGAAAGGCTTGCACGCGACACAATCCAATGCCGGTTTGCAAAAAATTTGCATTTATCGGTGATGAGGCACTGTGCGGCTCCATTCGTTTTTTTAGCAAAAGCAAAGATAAACTCCTGCGGGGGAACTGAGACAACGAAGCAGAAGAGACAGGAGTGAATTGAGTAAATGGGGCTCTTAGTCTGACAGGGTTATTGGAGGCCCCAGACTTTGCGCACTGATTTGTGAGGGCACGATTTCCACTATCCCACTGGGAAACATTTAAGCACACATGCAAACGCAGGTCTTGCGGGGAGAGGTTAAGTGCTTATTTATTTGCAGACTGGAGTAAATGCTTTCCACTCCCCTGCAGCTCCCAACCCTAAACTGTTAAGTGTAGTGAACTCTGACTGACGGAGGACTGCGGCTCTTCTCTGAGCCTCTCACCACCTCTGAAAGTATCCGCATTTCAGCGCAATCCAGATAGGTTTTCATCAATCTTTTTTTTCAGGTACATTGGTGCGCTGGGGGCTCGCGTGATCTGCGACAACATCCCAGGCTTAGTGAACAAGCAGAGGCATCTGTGCCAGCGTTACCCAGACATCATGCAGGCCATTGGCGAGGGCACCAAGGAGTGGATCCGAGAGTGCCAGCACCAGTTCCGGCACCATCGCTGGAACTGCAGCACGCTGGACCGCGACCACACCGTGTTCGGACGCGTCTTGCTACGGAGTAAGTCCATGTGTGTGTCTACCTCAGCCTGTTCGATTATTGGCAGCCCAGAAATACTGAGCCTGGACCGTAACCGCATCTGTTCCTAATCTTCCTCCTCCTTCTCACCCTTCTTTACTCCCGCAGCCTCACCTCTCCCTCTGCTTTCTCCTTTGCTGTCCTCCTGCCCCTTGCTCTGTTCTTTCTCCGCTCTTCGCTCTCCACACTCACGTATGCACGCGCTCCATGTTTATAGTCGCTAATGGACTGTTGCAGTGCCTTACACCTCGTCAATAAACACACCAGCTTTGAGCCATGGGCTTGTAGCTTTGTTTTTCCACTCCTGCCAGACCTCTCCGCGCTCGCTGTGGCGCGCAGACAATGGTGCGTGTTAACATACAGTACATATTTTCCAACTGTATCTGCAGACATTAAATATAATTCCTCCATATGGAGGGGTTTATAACAACAGACAAGCTGAATCATGAGTTTTATTTATGACCAGAGGACAGGGGCTCTTTAGTAAAAACACCTGGTACAAGCTACAGTTGTGCGCTGTCAGCTGGTTATTTCGCAGCAACATTAAATGGTTACTATAAATTGTCCATCAGCCATTTATTCTGCAACCATGCCCATCATTAGTTCTGCATTCCAAGGGCAGATGTAGTATTGCACTTTTAAGGTGCCGATGCTGACCTTAGCTGCCATTGTCTGGCTTCATCATTACACAAGTGTGGTGTTTTTGCACTAATTCTCTGCACAGACCTCAAATCTAATGTTACTTACATCTCCTGGCTCGTTACTGTCCTCATGCAGCATGTGTGGTAGATGTGGAGATAGAGGTGTGTGTGTTTGTGTGTGTGTGCGGCGCTCTAATGTGTGTGTGGGTGCGTGTGTTGGATAGGAATAAACATTAATACAGATGTAAATATTTAGAGAGATATTCTGACTGTCAGGCAAACAGCACACGTTTGAACAAAGACCAGAATTGCCCTTCTCCTTGCCCCCTCCACCCCCCTGCCCAGCAGCACCCACTACACCCTTCTCCTCACCCCACAGATAGAAGGGGACATTCCAGCATGTACCGGGAGAGAATCACACAGAATCCTCTGGTTCTGTTTACGGCGTCTACCTTGCATCTTGTTTTCAGACACTAACTCGTCCTACTTTTCGCCCCAGAAGTTTAGTAACAATATTTTGAAATTCCTCTACGTAGTAGTTGAATTTCTCGAAACCCCTTTTTACGCACCAGCACACTTAAAACGCTGTAACTGTTCAATATCCATAATTTGTGTATTCTGTGTTTCAGTAGATAAATATGAACCATTATCCAAATAAAATAACAATGTTAACAATAAAAGGGAATATTGTACATAAAATGTTTGCCCAAATTTTGAGTGGACCCCTCAGGCTACCATAAATATGCTCTTCACATTTTGTGGCAGGTTTATTTAATCATTATTACTTGAAGATGTTGTTTATGCATGAGTGGAAAAATGCTTGACTGTTCAACAAAGAAAAAAAAAGAAATCGTGTGCAAACCGTGAATTTCCCCATTTTATTCCCATGGATTCTGGAACAACTGTGACCAAAAACTATATCTAATTCTCTATGTAGTTTTGGCCACACAATAGATGAGTCATATTTTGAAGAACTGAGGAAACCAGAAAAGCACAGCAATGGTAGAAAACGCTGTCATGACATCACCCCGGTGTTGATTAATGGGGTATCAGTGTGTCTGTATTTAAACAATTTATGTGAGTGGCCGAGAGCCCCGCAGCGAGGATTATTTTCATGCTAATATTTAAACAGAACTGTCCTTTAGTCAACATCGGGCCTGATGTGGCTCCGTCAGCTGCACCCTCATGTCCTGATGGCTGACACCCAGGCCCGGTAATGGTATTATCTGTATCTGTGTATGCATGTTCACGCTACGGCTGCACTTGTCGCTCTTAAAGTCTTAAGGATTTTACTGCCTTGTGCAATTATTAACCGCCTTTTCCCTGTTGCGTCTTTTTTCTTAGGCAGCCGCGAAGCGGCATTTGTCTACGCCATCTCCTCGGCGGGAGTGGTGTATGCGCTCACAAGGGCCTGCAGCCAAGGGGAGCTCAAGAACTGCAACTGCGACCCGAACAAACGCGGGCGGTCCCAGGACGACAGGGGGGAGTTCGACTGGGGCGGCTGCAGCGATAACATCAACTATGGCATCAAGTTTGCTAAAACCTTCATTGATGCCAGGGAAAGGACGGTCCGAGATGCTCGAGCACTCATGAACCTTCACAACAATCGCTGCGGCAGAACAGTAAGGACACCAGAGGGTTCCACAAAAGTGGGCTAAATCTATAGAGGGAGAACCCCAGTCTGAATACAGTTACCTCGAGTGCATCTGCAGCTGTTTACAACCTAGAAACCAAAGTAATACTCACGTTTTCTGTCTGTGCACTCAGGCAGTGAAGCGATTCATGAAGCTGGAGTGTAAATGTCACGGAGTGAGTGGCTCCTGCGCACTGCGGACCTGCTGGATGGCCATGTCCGACTTCAGGAAGACGGGAGACTACCTGCGCAGGAAATACAACGGGGCCATTGAGGTGACCATGAATCAGGACGGGACAGGTTTTGCTGTGGCTAACAAAGCCTTCAGGAAGGCCACCAAGAATGACCTGGTCTACTTTGAGAACTCTCCAGATTACTGCCTACAAGACAAATCAGCAGGTGAGACGATAACGAGGGAACCGCTGAAAGGGCCATGGAGGCTCATGGATAGTGATGGATTACCCCGACTCTCTTGTGTTTTGTGTATGTTGTGTATATGTTCACGCTTGAGTGATGTGTGTATATTTCCATGCATGAGCGGTGTGTGTCTATAACAAAGCGTGTGTGATGTTTCTGGAAGCTAATATCTTCATACCCTGAGGACATGGTTGTTTTATGACCACCTGACCTCTGTGACTCTGTCAACACACAAACACAGACTTATAGACATATTTATCAGTCCTTCCGGAATTTCTGGCTTGTTTCGGTGTTATTGTGACTATAAACAACCTTATCGATTGATGGATTCGTTGTTCGATTGAAATTGTTACTTTGTGGAATTCTCTGGAAATGGTGGTTCTTGTGATCGGAACACAGAAAATGACTGGAGGGGCTGACACGCGTGCATTCTAAGTTCAGGTGTTGAATAATGCAACTGTTGGGTAAAACGTTACCTGAAAAACTCATTCACTCCATCACTCAGAAGAGGTTTTGTCCCACTGCTCTTCCAATTCCTTGCCCCCTTTGTCCTCAGCTCCTGATCCATCCCCCCTTTTTCTCACCTTCCCACTGGAATCCGCAGCCTAAGGACACAAGCAGCAAATTTAAAAATCACTTCTCTCTGTCCATCACAGTCCCTCCATCTCTCCGTCTGTCTGAACTAAGCATAGCTGGAGGGCACAGAGGGCCTCCGAATGTGAGAGTCTGTCTGTCTGTCACGCTCCACTGTCCATTTAACCTTCACACACACACACACACACACACACACACACACACACATACACACACACACAGCTTCAAAGGGAGCAGTGGCTTGGGAAAGGCAGTGTAACTATAGGCCACTCTACCAACAGTGCATAGTTGTGTGTGTGGGTCTGTTGTTCTATGGGCAGCTTGTTGTGATAGGTAGCAGTTCAAACAGGGAGCTTCTCTAACACAAAACAGCAGCGCTAATCTCTGTGGGGATGACAGTCACATAAGACACACACAATATGCCAGCAATTTAAGTAATAGTCACCGCTGAGGGCTACGCTACATGCACACTCCACTATCTAACCTAATAATGTGATTCTGACCCCTTCCTCAGGCTCCCTGGGCACAGCTGGGCGCATCTGCAACAAGACGTCGCGAGGCACGGACGGCTGCGAGGTCATGTGCTGTGGGCGGGGCTACGACACCACCAGAGTCAAGCAAATCACCAAGTGTGAGTGCAAGTTTAAATGGTGCTGCGCCGTGGAGTGTAAGGACTGCGAGGAGTCCGTGGACGTACACACGTGCAAGGCACCTAAACGCGCCGAATGGTTGGACCAGACCTGAGGATGGCGCTTTCCCCCCCACCTCTATCCGCGCCCTGTAATGCGACCCCACCCATTTTCCCCAGTTACAGGGGATCCCGTGGAACACGGCATTCTGGGAAAGTTTGTCAGAAAATACTTTGTGCTGCTGTCCTCCCCCACCTCAGTTCATGATTGCATGGCTTTTCTATCAGTCTCTGTGAACACACTAGCATCCAGCTACAGACAGTTAGTGCCCAACAGCCCCGTTTGTGATTGTCCCTTTGACCAAACTACGCGGGTCAGATGCTCTATGAGGAAACCAGTAAAAACTCTGGGGGTCTACGCTTCTGTGTGGTTTAGGATTAAAATGTTTACTGCTTTCTTGATGCTACCAAACACACTTTTCCATTACCTGAGTGTTCAATCATATCCAGTATTATCACAACTTCATATACTCACATTTTTTTCTCCGAAAAATACACTTTAGTGTACCAAAAAGAAAAACAAGCGCTTGGTTGGACTTTGGGAAGTAGCTTGAGAAGTGCACTTTGTGGACATTTTGGCTCAGTGTGGTCAGACATGAGTCCAGGTGGAGGACTGCAAGGGAGGATGAGGAGATGGACGCTAACAAATGGACAAACGCATCATTGGAATGTTGAATGCGAGTTTTTTTTTTGTTTGTTTTTTTTAACTGATGAAAGTGATTTATTTAAATTGTAAAATGTTTTCTTTCTCATCTGTGAGACTGCACTACATTGGCTGAGCAGAGAGATCATATTGTCACTATGAAACTGTGTTTTCAATTGATATACGATGACAAAATGCTGCTTAGAATAAGACAGAATAGGAAAAAGGCCTGTCGGCCCCACACACACACTCACACACACACACTACCAGATCATACAGAATTGGCCTCTCTGCTCTCCAGCTTGCTTGTGTAACATTGTGTATACCGCCTTATCTACGTTTCATATGAAATATATGGTGCATTAGTATGTTATGTGATTTTTCTTTGTCGCTGTTTCATCCCTATCTATTTCTTCTGTTTTTTCACACTATTTCCACAGAGTTTCCTCCCTGTAGTGAGCAGAGCTTGTGTGCTGTGGTACATGTGCAGGCAATAGAAACAAGGCAAGCAGCCAGGCACAGAGGGCAAATTGCAAACAAGTTAATAGCATTTGTGTGTGTGCTTGCAGTCGTTACATGGTGAACACCAGAATACATATTTCACTACAGAGATCATTTTTTTGAGAAATGAAAACATTTTAGCTTGTCCTCATGACTTCAAATGGGTAAAATTAGGTAAAACTTTGAGGGTCCTGACTGTTTTAAGACTAAGGTCAGAAATGAGTTAAGGTTAAGGTTCAGCATTTAACTGTAATTTCAGGATTGGTTGGTTGGTGCATTACATCAGTGGAGGTTAGGGTTAGGGTTCGGGTTGTCCTCAGAGATAAATGCACTTATCTGAGGTTGACACTCACACACTGGTTCATGGTCTCCTCTGTGCCTGTAAATGATGTTCGTAAAATCCCACATTCTTCAGGAGACGACCAATGCCACTCTACTAATGCCACTTTTTTTTATTTGCGTCCTACATCTTCAAAGAGCAAACACACACACACACACACACACACACACACATACACACAACACAGTAATAATCTATGATCAGAACAAAAGGCTGATTCAGTGGTCTTGGGTGTGGTTTGCTGTATCAGTCAAAGGGAGGGAAGTGTTTGATTAAAGTCCCAACCAAAAACCCCAACCCCTGCTGGCCTCATCCCACCCCTCGCTATGTGGAATTCCAGGTGGGTCCTGGGCTAATGACTAGATGGCTGTAATTACCCGAGGCTGTTGATAGCTGGTGATTGGACATGGTCGTGCCACAGAGGGCCTAGTGTGGGCTCCTACTGTGACCACATTTAATCAAAGGCTTCTTGGCCGGCTTATCAAAGGGAATACTTTCCAGCAATCATCTCTGCCTCAGTCTTTTTCTGGTCCAGAAAACTCGCAGGCTAGTGCAGTTTTTGTTAAATCGCAAACCTGGAATTTTTGCTTATCTGTAAAGAAAACAAAGACGCACATATTGCATGCCATTCCAACTTTGTCTCTCAAGAAGAGCCCTCAACATCCCAAAAAGTTTATTTTAACAGCCACAGGAAGCTGAGGCGTTTTGTTGAGACAAGCTTTACTGTCCTTGAGGGTAAAATGTTCAGGTGACTGCAGACGTTTGGACTTTTCTTGTGCCAGCTTTACAGGGCAGATCTATCTGTGTGATAGATGCCAGGCTGAAAGCATTTTGTCACAGAGTGCCGCAGGAAAACCATTAGTGAAGAGGACTGAATGGACATAAAGGTATGCAAGGCGTTTACGGTTAATCACCGATACCTTTAAATGGACCAGCACTGCTTAGGTCAGGGTGATTTACAGACTGTAATCTAGATCATGATTTTATCATGATTCACACATTTATGATTTGTGGGAGGAAACTGTTTCCAGATCATGAGTTGGAATCAAACACGCAACCTGTTGTTTAAGAGGCAAATTACAAGTTTTTGTATGTTGCTATGATGAGACTGCAAACAAACAAAATATAAATGACAATAGGGACAAGTTGGCGAGCAGGCAGCTACATATGCAATACAGCATCTCCAACTTTCACCAGTTTTAATGATATGAAATAAACACCAGTTTTTTACACCATCGAAGACCCCAGGGACACACTTTAGAATTATTAGACTTTTTATACTCAGCTATTTCTCTTTACCAACCTTACGTCCAGCCTGCAGCATGCACCAGCCTGAGCCTGGGAAGAGCAGATGAACTCTACCCACACGGCGAGAATGTGTGACTGAGAGAGAGAAACTAGGTGTGAGACACTCGGCGAGTCCAATGGATGGATGGTGGGATGTCTAGAGTTACTTAGTGACCTGACAGGCATGTTTATTAGCAGATCTTAATCAGAGCAGAAAGAACCACATTCTCCACAATTCATCATCATTACTCGCCTCACCTGCCATCGCCCTCTGACCACCACCCTCCTGCCTCCTCTGTCCCGCGGTGTGTGGGGAAGCCAGCCCCAGACCTAGTGGGTTTGCCCACTGGCATCCCCCATTGGGTGGGCTGGATGTCAGCAGTAAAATTTGTTTTGGACACAGATATTGACATGCATGCAGCCGCAGGCCAGGACAGACCCTCCTCGGAGCCACCGGAGCTCACCTATCACCTCTCTTGTGAAACCCTCAGCAAGTTTTTCCACTCTGTCATTCACTGTTTTAGAATGTGAAAGCATGTGAGATGGCTTGCCCCTCAGGGGACGCTAGAACTGGGATGTTTGCTTTTTATTTTCTCATGGAGGCTGGGCACAGCAGAATGAGGATCCAAAGGAAACTTTCAGGACTTTGATTTACCACCACTGTCTCCATGTAACACCAATTAAAACATTAACATTTCTGCGTAACTGAACTGTCATCTAACGAGCCAGAGGGAACGGAACAAAGTGGGGAAAACAAGGGAACACCTGCTCTGCTGGAATGAAATCCGGCCCACTGTGTCCGTGCAGATGGTGTCAACTCCTCCGCCCATCGCTCATCCTCGTTCTTGCCTGACGGGGCTGGCGTCTGCCCACAGTGCAGCTTGGCTGGGAACAGGTTGGGGATGCTGGGTGTGCGAGAGCAGCAGGAGGGGCAGATTTATTAAGAGGCTCAGACTAATATTTATGTGACCTGCCAGAACCCCAGGAGTGTGAAGATAGTGAAGGAGAGAAAGTTTGGGTATGAATTGCAGCTTCGTTTTGTTGAGGGAAAAAGGGGTAATTGTATTTTAAAAAAAACCCCAAAAAAAACAGATCTCCTGCGGAATGCCGGGAAACTGTCCACCCGTCAACACCTCCGATCATTTTCTTCCAGTCCTTCAGCCATCACTAAATCTCTCTCCCTGCAATTGTAGATTTTATAAAAGACAAGAACAGACACAACAGTCCTAAAAAATCAGCATCAAAGAGATTATTGTCCCAAAGATTTATCGATAGTGTTCAACATAGAGTTTCGACATAATGACTTTCCCATTAGTTCAATAAAAATAAGGCCTCATGATAATTAGTATTTTTTTGTCTGACAGTGCATTAATAGTTTTTAATTATTTTAGGCCTTAACAGAAAACTAAGTTAAATATTACATTTTAATGTATTTTTAATGCCTTGGATGAAACTCTACAGCTCTCTTTGTGAATGGGCCTGCAGCTGAGTCATCGGGAACTTTGGCTCAGCTTCTGAATAACTCCTGAGAAGAATTTGGCTCTAAAAATAGCATCGTCATCTGTGCAAATCATCGTCACCTGTATCATAAGATTCTTTATGGAACTTTCTCCTAAAAGTGAAGAGCAAACTTTATGTATGCAGCCATTGCGCAACCAAAATTCCACCAGCTGTTCTTCCAAGTCTCTGTGTCTTGTGACCTGACGCAGCGCCAGTTTGTCATCTCTAATAAAACTCAGTCACCGTGAGGCCAGAAGTCAAACTCACAGTACCAGTGAGGGAGAGAAAAAAAGAGCATCAGCTTTGGATTCTGCTGGCATACAAACGAGACTGTCGCGCAGGATTTATCCTCTTACAAGGTGCGGGCTGCTGTGTGATGGGATCTGTATACGCGCGAGGCGGTGTGTTTATCTCCCTCCCTGTGCAGGAATTTACAGACACACCTCGCGAGGCACAAACAATGGTGACCTGGAAAAATAGTCGAAATTCCACTAACATACCAGCAAATCTGGGGGTTTGGGCTGACAATACACACTAACACCCAGACAACGAGAGACAGAGGTGTGGGAAACGGGAGAGGCACAGGGTCAGGGTCAAAATGTGTAGGCCTTACAGACATAGATACCAATGAGTGATACCAGCTGACACACACTGATGCCGACACTAACAGTGATACCATGGCTACCTGAGTGACACTGATAGATAGAGCTAAGCAATCTAAGCTGAGCGTGCATGCAATCACATCAGGGATCTTTTGGATTAGACCAAAGATTTGCGTAGAACTTAGCCAATGGAAATGACGACGCTTTATGTGGACGGTTTGTGCTCACTGCATCAGCGACACTGATATCCAACGCCTCGTACCATTCTCTCACCGACTGTTTCCCCCGAGCTTCCTTGGTTTTGCTGGAATTAAACGTGCCTGTAGCAGCAAAGCGACTGTGCAGTGTACAGCCCTGACACAGCTGATCTAGAGCAAGGGCACAGTACAGTAGCCTCTGTCCCTCTGTAAACACTGGTAAACACCGCAGGCGCTCAGCAGGGACCAGAGTGATGTTTTGCACAAAACATTTACACAGAGCTGCCACAGGACCAGCATCATCTCAGCTTGACAATGAAGTATTTGGCTAACTAAAACAAGGCAGGAGACTCGTCTGTCATCTGAACCTGCAGATGTTTGGGACGCACCTCTCCACGCGCTCTACAGATTCAGCCGCTTCGCAGAAATCACCAGCGTAACCTTCCGCAGCTTTAAAGAATCTGACAGGTAACTATTAAGCAGTCCCCCAGTGACCGCGCTAGAGGCATATGTCAGTAATGAATACCTGCCGCCATTTTTACCAGTGCCAGAAATCTCCCTAATCAGGGAGAAAAGCTAAGGACAGAGAGCGCTCCCTTCACGAAAGTCAACAGAGGTTGTGTTACTGTAATTACACCCGGTGTCAGTCAGAGCCTGGGGCATGTCACTTTTTGTCACGTCACGACCATGCTGTGTCCACGCTCTCCTCCCGTTTAAAGCCACCTACAGGCAGCGTGCAGCAAGCGTCGCGCTTTTCCACAGAACGGTTGGACATTGAAATAAGCACATTTAAAAATTTCAAGAGTTGTTCAGACTCTATCGTCTGCAGGGATGAATTATCAACATGCAACTGACACACCAGAGTTTGTACGTACCGGGACAGTTTAGCAGAGAGTGAACAGCTAAATAGCTCTGGGCCTTTTCTACATTAAAGCAACAACAGCTGTTTATCACAGTCAAAAGTAACAACAGCAACACCAGCCTGAAGTACATAAACAGAGATCAACAGGGTGGAAGGGGGACGAGGATGTGAGCGGAATTTGGGAAAAACATCACAAAGGCACAAATAATGGATATACGTTAGTGACATAAATGTTGAATGAAGTTATAGTCTGCTGTTCTACGTCCGTGGGCCAAGCGTGAGAGAGACTGAGATGGCTCTTCAGATGGAAGAGAGGCAGGCTGAGTGTGGTGCTCAATGCTGTCTGGATCT
>CAAE01014991.1:631640-648061 GCA_000180735.1 Tetraodon nigroviridis
CTATCTGTCCCTCTCAGACACCCAATCTCTCTCTGTAACTGCTCTTAGCCTGAAACACACACACACAAAAACACACACACACACACACAAAAAAAAAAAAAAAAACACACACACAAACCTCCACTGGCATATGACCAATCCTGCTGAGAAACAGTTCAACCCTTAACGTGGACAAATAGGTGTGGATAAAGTTTGCGTTGGGGCTGCTGAAAACTGCAAATTCATCACAAATTTCAAACAAACAGATTAGAGAAGACTGTTGCGGTATTCAAATGGACTTATAGGCTTTGTGCGTGTATACACACAGCTGAGCTGTGTGGGACTGTGCAAGTATGCGAGGGTGCCAAAACAGTGAGGGACTATTCTTCCACAAACAGGTTGTTCAACAACCTCTTATCAGTCTCCTCGTTCATTCGTCTGTTTTTCCATCAAAATTATTATATCACATAGCAACAATTTCATTGATACAGTTCATGTAGACCGGTTTTTTGTTGTCACTGGGAGCTTCTATGTTCCCTGGCCTGACCTCAGTGGCCCGTGCTGCCTGTCTATTGGGGTTGGGGCAATTAGACCATCGGAAAGTGGGAGCATCCCCTCTCGCCAGTGTGATAAGATCAAGGCATTCCGACGGTCAGATTGGTCATTACCCTGCTCTCCAGCCCTAAACCAGCCCGCTGCAGTGGAAATACAGCTGTGGCCGTTTAAGTCATTTCTAGGCCCCGCTGTCCCTCTGGGTCATTGACACGCACACAAAAACACGCAACTCACGAGCGTTTTCTATGATAAAGAGGTTCACGTGCACACGCTATAAGGACGACTCACATACACACACGCACGCAGATGAAGAAGACATGCTGTCCACATTGGCGTGGTCCAGACTCATGCTGGGGACCGACAGGGCAGGGAAAGGATCATTGGTTCAGATGGTCCAGATGATCCTGGACGATAGAACACAAAGACAAACAGACAGACAGACAGACAGAGAGGATGATAACAACACAACATGCACAAACAACACGGGACGGCGTAAATAAACAGCACTGGCTGTTGTGAACATTTGGGTTTCAAACAAACCGCGTCCCTCTTTTTCTTTAGACGCTGCTCAGTTGGTCCCTTTTGAACCTTTCTGGACACCACCCACATGAAGACGTGACACAGGCAGATGCTGTTGCTCGGTTGTGCTTTAAATCTGCTGACTGGCCTTCAAAAGGTTCCATTTCCTGCTAATCAAATGGACCGATTTTACACCGTAGAGCTGGTAAATCTGCAGATCTTTGCTGAATATGAGCAGAGAGAATAGACCTATACACTCTGGCTTTTATGCTTCTGCTTCAAGCAGTTATTTTATATATATAATGCATTATTTAAACACCAGTCTTCTGAGCCACTGACAAGCATACCGATTGAAGCCATAACATGGCCTCCCCAGTGTTTGGTAAAAAAATCTTTACATTTTTTAAAAAGTTTTCTCTGACGTTCCTGTTTTCAAATGTTATCCGTTTGTGTGTTTTCATTGATTCCTTTCATTTTCCATAACTTTGTATCACTGAGCCTTTGTTTCATATTTTTTTCCCCTACAAGAAGTACAGGCTGAGTTACAGACTTACCACATTCTTTTTTTTTTTTTCCAACAAATCAAATTTACCTGCAGTTTTGTAAACCTCTGAACCCAACAACTGTGATTCCCAGGAAGGGGAAGGTTGCAGGTCGGTACTCCGCTGTCTCTCAGGATGCAGAACTTTGATGAAAAACAGCCTACGAGGCCCCCTAGTGGAGAGATATGGAACAGCAGGGAATGGAACTGGTAATGCATTTTACCCGCAGGAGACAGAACGAGAAGGATAAAGAGATAACCCGAGCATCTTCTGATACCTCATGACCTCAACGGCCTGTCCGAGAACTTACACCATAACAAATCTCACCAGTGCAGTTGGCAACATAACGTAACCATTGAAGGTTCCTAACAAACCTTTCTGTCCCATTCAGTTGCTCTGGTAGAGGCTCCTACGCAGTTGTAGCTTTGTCAGAGATCCTGTTCTTGCACTGTTACAGTCTGGTCTTCCTGGGTAAGCAGACACACACACACCCCTCTGCAAAGTCCTCCTTCTGGCACGTCCAACATTTTGTTTGAATTTCGGTCAGCAAACTTAAATTTTACAGCCACACTGCGAATGAAAGCACATATTTGCGTTGTTGTTCACTTTGCCTCTAAAAACAGCCAGAAAATGTGACTGGCTCGTTTATTTGTTCAATTATTTTTCATAGAACATTTAGAGACATTTTTTGACACGACTTCTTCTCCAACTGCTGCATGAAATTTCTGTAAAGTGTGCCCAGAGGTCATTTCCACAGGCATCAGGATTTGCTATAGTTCCTGTTGGAGATGCTCTGTCGCCACCCAGTGGTGTCAGGGTGTCACTACACCAGTCGGGCTCAAGCGCGTTTGTTCTGATTTTTTGCGTCCTTTGGCCGCAAAAAAACTTTGCTGACCTCTAGAAGAATGCAGAAGTTTTGTTTTCCTTTTTGTCTCGCCTTTCCTGTTGACACAAAAGCTGTAATGGTGGGCAAATTCCTCAGTTTCAGATATTTACACCAGCAGCAGCAATGAGTCGCTACAATTTTTTTCCCCTAGATATCACCAACAAGATTGGCCACGGTGGCAGTCGTAGAGCATAAAACCATTATGTGCAGAAATATCCTGACTAGTATCCGATCCAGTGGCTGTGGAGCCGTCGCCCCCTACAGGACAGGGGTCTGACGACAACCTGCAAGCCGGCTGCCTTCTGACTCCTGTCCTGTAGGGGGCGACGGCTCCACAGCCACTGGATTAGGAAACCGTTTTCATTAGTGAACCAACACAAAAATTCTTTCTGTATAATTCCACAATCTGTAAAAATAATGAACTGATATAGGTTAAGGAGCATTTTAAAAATACTTTATTAACGCTCGTCTTTTCCAGACCATCACGTCCCACTACTGTTTGTAAAGAAACAACCAAGATTTTTCTTTATACGTATTAGTTGTCAGTAGAGTTTGCTATTGATCTACCCCTGAATTGAATATAGTGGACAGAATATTTTCAATATAATGGACTTCAATACATTTAGTGTTAGGGTGATGTGAAAAACCGGTCTTTTTAAATGAATCAGTCTTTAGTAAAGACTCTCGGTGTCTGGAAAAAAACCACTGAAATTCACATTATATGGTGGCTAGCGTCTCAAGTTCCATTTCTGCCTCAGAATCACCAATCATCACCAATCAACCAGAGCTTTGTGAGTCAACTGTAGTATCAAGATGTCTGCAGTCGGCGACCGTATGCTGGGGATGAGTGTCTACTAAACCTTTGATATACAACAACCAACAACAAGCAAAGCTGGAGGCTTGTTAGACAAAGTGCTGGTGATGTGCTGGCTAGAAAAATGTTCAGCTCCAACACGTGCGAATGCCTGAAGATTTGTGTCTTTAGTGTCCGTTTCTGCCACCTGCCCGTGTGTGCTGAAGCATAATATGTGAACCAGGTGGCGTTGCTTCGGTTTTTATCCTATTTACAGGAGGGAAAACTGAGGAATGAGAGAATGCTACATCGACTTAGCACTTGGTGAAGTTTTCTATAAAATTACAAAAAATGTGAAATAACAAATGGTGTATGAGAGGCGTGTGTGTGTGTGTGTGTGTGTTTTAGGGTGTAGGAGCAGTGAAAAGGTGACTTGAACCCTCATCGTAAAGGCAAACGTGGTAACATATACTTAACGAAAATGCACATATAAATACAAGAGAGCTACATTCAACAACAAAGCAGGTCCTTAGTGAAAGCGGAATGGCTGAGGACAAACTGAAAACCGGGAGCAGAGTGTCTTTTAAAGGCTGACGTGTTTTGCTTTGAAACAGGAGAGTCAGTCTTTCGTTTTCTTCTGTGGCGTTATCTGCATCTGTGAGGGGAACGGAGTCCACGAAAGCCTCGGATTCAAGGTGACTAAGACGAAAGGTGGCGAGCCGTCACCTCACAACAGCTGGCAGGCGCCTCTCCTCTTGCGTTTGCGCACCTGCAGCGCCGCTCTGGTGGCCATCTCAAACACCTCCCGCACGCCGTCCTTGGTCTTGGCGGAACACTCCAGGTAGCCGAAGGCACTGATGCGGTTGGCCATGTCTCTGCCCTCATCGGACCGGACTGGCTCCTGGAGGGGTGAAGACAGTGGGTAAGAACCAGGCTGGAGGCATTACACTGACGGGTGGACGGACGGACGGACGGACGGACGGACACACCTGTTTCATCTTGGCCAGCTCCCTGCGTGTGTGCTCATCGTTACGAAGATCCTTTTTGTTCCCCACAAGAATGATGGGGACATTGGGACAAAAGTGTTTCACCTCGGGGGTCCATTTCTCTGGAATGTTCTCTACGAGATCAAAAATTCAAGACAAAGAAGTGAGACTTCAGACACACGAGGGAGACTGAAGGGGCAGGATTCCGAGACAGGGACAGCTGGGGGAGACTTGGGGAATCCCGCGGGACCGCTCAGAGAGGGCGCCGACCAGTCCCTGGTGCACGTTCAACATCTGAGTTTGCAGATGCCATGTTTGGGTAAGAATGTCCTGGCATCACTCACGTCTAATTTTTAGCAAAAAAAAAGAATAACTGTTGCCTGGCTAAACATCTCTTTTCTCTAGTTTTAGATGCTGAGAGCAGTCTTCTGGGAACAGACACATTCCTTTTAGACCACGTCATTTCCCACAGTTTCGTTGATTTAATATGATAGAAAAACCATTTTAAACACTGAACATTTCACGTTTAAACAGCTGTTAATTTATAGAACTAAATAATAACAGACTCTTAATCCACCGAGAACTCTGATGTAGCAACGATATTAAAACCACTACTTAACAGGACAGGCAGGGACACTTCGCTGGTTCCAGTGTGTGGATGCTCCATCAGCCTATCAAACCTTCTCTCACCCCAGGATGTTCATATGTCTGCCGTAAACACACCCCCGCAGGCTAAGCGCATGTCCAGCCTCACCTAAACTGTCAGGGCTATCTATGGAAAAGCACATGAGGATGACGTCGGTGTCGGGGTAGGAGAGAGGCCTCAGCCGGTCGTAGTCCTCCTGGCCTGCTGTGTCCCACAGGGCTAACTCCACCTGGGACAAGACAACAACAACGACAGGGGTGTGTTACACCGAGGCGGGGGTTTCACCTCGATAAGAACAGAAGAACACAAAGGAAGGGCGTTGACGTCGAGCAATGATGGGACTTTTACACAAAATGAAGAAACATATGAGCATTCAGCAAATGTTCACAGCCATGAACTGCGTGAACAACATCTGCCAGATGATCCTGACGGAAGAAAATGTACGGAAACGCTGAAAAACAAAGTCCAGATGATTTTCACTCATAACACTTTGAAAAGTTGACGTAAATCCCGAAGCGTACAGATGTTTTATGTCCGGAGCAACAAGTACAATCAACTTGGTGTTACACAAGAGAGAAAACAGGAAACCAGACATTAGTCATGATGTGTGAGGGCCCCGGGTGTGTGTGTGTGTGTGTGTGTGTGTGTGTGTGTGTGTGTGTGTGTGTGTGTGTGTGTGTGTGTGTGTGTGTGTGTGTGTGTGTAGGGGGGGGGGGGGGGTTTGCACTGATTCATTTCCCGCCATTGACTTGAAGAGGATTCACGTGCGCTTTGTCACCAGATTTTTTACTGTGACACAGAAACCTGACCAGGAGGGCTTTCATTCTACAACCAAAGGAGCCTGATCTCCGTCCTCGACTCCCTGGAAAATCAAGAACGAGCTACTCACATATGAACATCGCTAAATGATGACTGTCATGACTGTGACTTAGTGAAAAGCTTAGGTGGTGCTTTACCGAGTGTACCTTTTCTTTTTTCTGCCCGTGACTTATGATTGTCTAGCCCAAACAAACTAAAGGTCATATTTACAGAAAGGATGGAGCAGTAGGTGAAGAAAGTTCCCCCGCTTGTCTAACTTTGGGCCAAAAATCCAGTCATGCTTTTATGACTTTACATTTGTCACAACTGCAGAGAGCAAAGAGAGGTCAGCTGGTTCAGACTGGAACAAACAGTGCGAAACAGACTGTCAAACGGTTACACGTCCGACTCTTTTTCCAACGTGTACCTGTTTGCCGTCCACTTCAATGTCAGCGATGTAGTTCTCAAACACGGTGGGGACGTAGACCTCTGGGAACTGGTCCTTACTGAAGACGATGAGCAGGCAGGTCTTCCCGCAGGCACCATCCCCGACTATCACCAGCTTCTTCCTGATAGCAGCCATCTGGAAACACAGAGCTGCCCGTCATTCCAGAATTCTGGAATAATAGTGAGACGGGGACTTTTCCCTCTCTGGAGAGCCACGCCTTCTTCCCTTTCCTGTATGGAAAACGGTGTCAGTGAGAATTCATGACTGGTTTGAAACAGCTGATGGACAGAAAGGAGCAGGGGGACAGCCGCCGGACTGAAGCGTGGACCTAAAGTTCCCGACGCCGTCCCTGTGCTAGCGGTGAGCTGTCGACCCAGGCAGACATTCATCCGTTGGTCATCAAAAACCACCGAGATCTCCGATGTTCGGAAGCCAAAGAGTTCGCGCCGCTTTTCCCTGCACGTCCGGTGTGCCCTGTGACCTCGATGGCACAGCTCATTCATCTGTACGGGAGACCGAGAGTCCAAACATGCAGATCACGAGGGCTGCCGGTGTTACGCAACATCGGCTCCTGTGCTGCTGGACAAAGTTCTGAGTAATTTCTGTTTTATTCTTCAGCTGATCTGATAGATAGAGAGGCGAGACTGTTAGAGGATGTTTTACTTTAGTTCCCTCCAACCTTCCAACACCATGAGGGAAGGCTCTGAGGGCGCTGCAGAGAGACCTGAGCAGAAGTAAAGGATACGCTTCGGCCCTGGTTCAGACCCTGCAAGCGACCAACATCCTTCAGGTCAAATTTGAACCCGTAGCCGACATTCCAACAACATTTTAAATATTTAGGACAGTTTTCTCTAATAACCAGCTCAAGTAGTAAAAGACATGTCACATGGCTACTAAGGGCCTACTGATGGCCCAGACACACGGACACACACACACACACACACACACACAGAAGGTGAAAATGGAGGAGGGTGTGAAATGTCTCACTGACTATTGAAACTGGACCATCTCCTGAGGACACACGTCACTCCTCTCCCTTCCCATCTGAAGCTCCACATTGACTTATTATGGTCTGTGGTTTTTGACCAATACAGGGCTGCACGTTCATAAAGCTTTGATAATCCCATATAAAATCAAAGATGACAGAAGCACATGCACATTTATCAGCTATAAAAGAGGTTTATCCAGCGCAATGGTTCACCTATTATGCTTTTAGAAACGTAATCGCTGCCTTTTTTTTTTTTTTTTTTTAAACTGGGACAAACTGGAACGCGCCAGCATGAAGCAAAGAGAAGAAGCAGAAGACGACAAACCAGCGCGCGTGGACGCCATCGCAATCCTCTCGATCATCGCAGACACAGTTTGAGTAACGTTTGAGAAATCGGCAACATTTACAGATGACAAAAATACCCTTTTGGAAACATTTGGGACTAAAGCAGCTGTCGGGAGGAAGGGAGCCGAAAATATATTTATGGATGCAGGGTTTCCGACTACAGCAACATATAGCAACCTATGCTGAAGGAGGAGTACATGAATTTGCATTTATTGCGAATACATCCAGTTGTTTGCTTCCTCATCCGTCTCTTTCCCCACGCCGACTGACCAAGCTGGCAGCGGGGACCCGAAATAAAGACAAAAGGAGTAAAAAAGGAGAAGGAGTAAAACTGTAGGAACTCAGAAACCGCTTTAACAGAAAGACCATCAAATAAGGAACCACTGAAGAAGCATCTTTTAAACATGTCTCACTTACACCCTCTGGGTTTTTAAAGTCCCGAAATAATTTTGCGCCAGGGGAGATGAACACAATTGATTGTAAAACTGAAAGAAGTCACACAGCATATGCACAAGATGAAGTAGAGCGCAGATCTGATGCAGACCTGATGCAGAACCATGGCGTAAACATGGATGTTTATCGTACCTGGGCAGGTTTCCACAGCCTGTGAACAGTCACAGACACTTGATTTTACCCTGAGTATTTGCTTCCATGGCTCTAAAATGGCTCCATTTACTTTTGAGGCCCCCATAAACCGGTTTTTAGTCCACGTTCAGCTGCTTCCACCTCTGTGAACCGCAGGAGACCGACCATCTCTGGACTACATCAATGCAGACAGACAGAACAAACGGCCTGTACACAGCAGGCTAATCTGGATCCCCTGTCCAGATTAGTTTCCACTGCTGGCACAGATTACTGCTTCAGGCTGGGTCAGCCATCAGCTGCTCGTCGGCGATGGCGTCCAACTTCCACCCGCAGTGGTCCCGTGGATCTCTGCAAAGTTGCGTTTGCATGGGAATGACCAAATATCGATGTTGAACGGGGCGCATTTCTATGCGGGAAGTTTGCAGAGCACATACCGACGGGCTCCTTGCTGGGGACAGGCCCAGACAAGCGAGCCAGGCCGGCTGTGTGAGCCGTGAGGGTCTGCACGCTGCAGCTCGGCCAGGGCGTGGTGGCCCCGGGTGTTGGGAACACACCCCGGGCCTCTGGCTCTGCAGCCCGGCCCGGCTGCTGCTTCTCCAACCATTCAACTTGGTGCATTCACAGGACTAACGGAGTGGTTCCAGTTCACTGATCAAATTGTTCGGAGAAAGCTGATCAAGCGTCGGGAGAACACGTCTCCACGGAGAAGCCCGTACAATTCAATTACGCAATGGAGAATGTTACAGGCTGAGTTTAAGTTTGTTTAGTAGCCGATCGGAGCTGGAAATAGCTGCACTGTCCAAACTCCCAGCAGAATATGACAACAGGAATCCGACACCTCGGTGACGCCTTTGGCTCCTGTTTCTTACAAACAGAACGTCGAAACGCGTTTGTCCATTCCGGAGAACTTGCGGAGTAACAGGTTTCTGCGTCTCTGCTGCCATTAGCATGTCCCGCAGCAGCGCGCCCCGCTTCGCCTCAAACCGTACACTGATATAAAACCGAAAAACCAAAGTGACACTTTGTTACCTTATCCTTTTCCACAGAATACTTTAGACGAAGTCCTCCTGGCTCTCCGCCTGCTGCCGAACCTGCTTTGATTTAGTCGCAGAGGAAGCGGCTAACACCACATTCTCCAGATACTCCCATTCCGACGCGTTCATGGACTCCCGGAAATTCTCGCTTCGGCATTTAAAGTCAAGAAAATTGTGTGAACACCGGTTGTATGTATGCGAGCAACTTTTGATAATCGATGCAGTAGTATAAATTATTAACTTGGTATTTATTTGCGGTAAAAATATTTCAATCAGGTAATAAAGAATGATTAGAAGGACCTTAAATTAACATTTTAGCCAAGCTTTTATCTGCAGAGAAACGGCTCGTTGCTGCTGTATTTTAAAATAAAAATATCGTTAAAAATGAAACATAATTTAGGTTTTGCCATCCCCTATTTGTTATTTGGATCTTATCTTAAAAATCAGCCGCTTGTTTATGAACGCAACACAGTTTGTTTTTCGCAGGCCTCACGCTATTGGCTGAAACAGCTTAAACGTTACAAAGGCCACGCCCACTTACGGTTGAACAATAATGATGTCATTTATAGACGAGGCCGTCATTTAAAGTTATTAAAATACTCAATTCAGCATTCTTTTACACCTAAAGCAAATAAAACGACACCTGCTTGCACTTAATATTTTTAAATAAAATTATATATATTTTTAAAAAAAAACATTTCAATTGTTAAATGGCGAGTTTGTTTTTCTCCTTGTAAAAATAATGTAACTCTTCTGTGCTTGTACAAGTGCCGCAGATTCTTCATATTGTTTATGATTAAGAGGAGCTTTATTAGTATTTCTCCCCTTTGAGTTAGGAAATGGACTTTGACCCAAAGTTCTTTCCTCCCACAGGGCAACAGGAAGTCACACAAGAGGGATTTGAGCTTTTTAACATACCATTCTCTCAATAAGCTCACAAGTTCATACACCGTGCAGCTTTGACAACATTACTGATTCAGAAAGTTTTTCATAATTTACAGGGGCGTTTAAAGTACATTAATCTAGAAGCAATGTCTGTAGAAAAGGGTTTATGTGCTGTATATGTCCTTTGTTTGTAATACATGACACTTTGGGTTCAGTTGTGTGAACATTTGTTATGTTCACACTCTTACTTTGGATAAAGCACCTTGTAAAGAAAGCAGCATGTGTATCAAAAGTTGCTCAGTGACATTTTTGCACAGCTTATGTAATAGAGCCCTGTGCTTGTTCATTACCTTTGCCTCCAGGACACAACTTTGTAACAATATTCACTGGATTGGATTTTTTTTAATCCTTAATGATACCTTTGTTTTCCCCACAATGCTGAGAGATGGTGCACACTGAAAACAAAAACAGAAGTTCGAGGCTGTTGTGAAAAGACTGAGGCTCCCCTCATTTCTCAGTTTTCTCATGAGTCCTGGTTCAGCCACGCTGACGCGGATCAGACGCGGGGCTCTGGCGACACCTGGCGGCGATATACATCTACTACATCCCAAAACAAGGAAACATTCTGGAAGAAAGAAAAATGGTCAAAAGTGTCCCAGCAAGTAGCTTTATTCCTTTTTTTTTTTTTTTTTTGCAGAACTGTAAACTATGCACCACCTTAAATGCATAAATTTTAATTAAAACATCTTAAAATAAATGATGCTTATATATATATATATATATATATATATATATTTTTTTTTTTTTTTTAAAGTATGCTTTAATTTTTTGCGGTATGTTTATTTTTCCACTTGTAATAACTAAATGAACTTGACCACAAAAGGGCATTCATTTTGCAGTTTAATACTACAGATGCACAGGTGTATTTTTGAAATCAGTATGTTTATGAGGATGCACGTTGCATGACCCATCTGTGTTTTTTAGTTTGTAATCGTGCACCCACCGAGGGATAAATTTAGAACTGTCAAACTAGGCCAACACTAAATAAAATGAAAAAGAAAGGAAAAACATCCCGACTAGACTACATTTATAAACAACAATTTCCTCTGCCTCCTACTCATGTTTTGAGATGAATCCGCTTCAGAATGTTGCTATTGCTGGGCGAGAGCGTGTGGGCTCACCAGCTTCAGTCAATCCACACTATTTTGTTTTATCTGGGCTCCCTCTGGTGTCCTTTTCTTTATTATTCATGTCTTAGTTGATTTGGGAAAAAGAATAAAGAAAAACAAGGAAAAAAAGACCTTCTGGGAACCAACCAAAAAAAAAAAAAAGGTTCCACAAACCATGGTTAGGAGTTGGATGGGCCATCAATATTTGGGCAAACATGAAAAACCCAGAGGACAGTGAGGGGGGATGGAGAAGAGCAGGTGGGGAGAAAAGAGTGAGGGAGGCCTGAGAAGGATGAAGCAGTGCAGTGTTGTGTCTCCAGCAGCTTATACAAACAGACTGAATTGCTTGCAGTTGCCACAGTGGCTCCTCTGTGGGGTTCTAGATTCACATCTGTATGGGTGAGACGTCGTCTGCCTAACAGGCAGTTTAAACCTGCAGAATTCTGAATCCAGCCCAAACTCAACCATGTTTACCAAACCCCCTCTTTTGTAAGCAGAAAGCCACCTAAAACACTGCCCTTAAGGATAAACTAAAGGTTTCGTCTACCTATACTTGGACTGCACAGGTTTAATTAGGTCTGGTTTGTGGATATGGAGTCATCCTGCTGCAGGATTAGGAGCAAAACCTGAAATTAGAATTGCAAACCACACTTGGAAGAGTGGTGTTTGTGTCAGCATTTCTCTTAGCACCATAAAAACCCAACACGTTTGCAGCGGACTTTCCAATGTCCAAGCAGCCTTTTCTGCCCGATTCCATCCTGATAAGAGCTAAAGCTGTTTATGAGATTTAGAGAAAGAAAGAAAAGGGGGAGGCAGGAGGGGCTGTGTGAGAGGTTGTGTG
This sequence comes from Tetraodon nigroviridis, assembly GCA_000180735.1. Taxonomy (NCBI): domain Eukaryota; kingdom Metazoa; phylum Chordata; class Actinopteri; order Tetraodontiformes; family Tetraodontidae; genus Tetraodon; species Tetraodon nigroviridis. The sequence goes on from CAAE01014991.1 coordinate 643,640, forward strand.
AGAGGAAAGCCATAAGCAGGAAATAGAAAAACTGAGAGGATTATAAAAAAAAACGAGAGAGACAGATATTCTTGACCCTGAACTGGTAGCTTGGAACAAGATAATCCTGGATTTTTATGGCCGTTGTTTTTCCTGAAAAGCTTTGGGATTACAAGTGGCTGTTGTATTATAGCGCCTGTGCTGCGCTCAGAGGATTACAAACATAACCTTGCACCCCTGCTGCTCAGATGAGTGGAGCTAAGAGATCGAGATGCCAGGAGAGATAGAGCAAAGGAGGAGGAGAGGTGAGTAATGAGTGCTGCTCTGCCAAGAAGGCCCCGTCAATCTGCATACGCGCCCCTGCACACTGTACCGACAACCCTCTGCTGCTGCTATGGTAACTTCTATCATAGTTGTTACATACGTTCAAGACCAGAAGTTGCTTTTTTAACAAAAAATTCACCAGTCTAATAGGGAGGGTGAAGACCTGAGCCACATGAGTACATAATACAACCTCTTTGTCAGATAGTACAACACTTCTGCCTATTTAGACCAGAACATGGCAAACATTCCACAGTTTTGAAATTTGAACCTAAAGCAATTGCAAACAGAAATGTAGTGAGGAGGCAGGTTACAAGTGACTAGGAGGGGTGCCCCAAAAGGTGCTTTGTGAACTGCAGACCTTCCACAACAAGTGTTGGGAAAATCATAAGGTTATAGAATGCTGAAATGTGTTTGTCTGCGCTCATTATCAGGTCGCAGTTCTCCTTGGGGGACAACTGTCTGCTTTGAGTGTGAAGGAGTCATGTCTGGAGGTGAAATCCTTCATCTTAAATTAGATCAGTGTGAGGTATGTGTGTGTAGAATGGCCGCAATATTATTTTAATGAAGCTAATTGCAGCATAGCTCTGGCTGCTGCTGCTAATGAGATTCTCCAGCGAGGCTCAGCTCGCTTTCATGCTGGGTTGCAAGGCTATCAATTAGCAAAGAGGGCGGGGCCGCTGTTTCATCTTCATCTTGGCTCTGGAGGAATGAGTCCATTTGAGCATTTACATCTTTGGGAGAGCCAGACGAGAGCGGAAGAGTCAGTCGAGAGGTTGCACCCCGCTGCTGTCAGAGATAAAGCGTTCTTCGCTGAGAGCGGCTGTGGCTTTCAACTGAACTTACAGCCTCTGATAAGCAATCTGCTGCAACTTTCCTCTTCTTATCTTATCATTACTCACATTATTCTGAGTTCTAAAAAGCACAGAGGGTAAAAAAAAAAAAAATTCTCTTCTCTGCATTTTTTTTTCAGATGTGAAAATGAACAGAGATATTTCAAGATTAGATGTTTGGAAAATTCACTTTGCAGGGATTGTAACATGTTTTTAAAGAGTAATTTCTTGTAGCAGAGTCAACAGTCCATAGTTGCAAATAGAGTAAATTTAAATAAGGAAAAAAAAAGGGGGGGAAAGGGGATGGCAAGCATGAATGGCAGCGTGCAGGAGATGCAGAGCAAGAGCCAAGAGTGCAGTGGCGCACGGTGAGCTGAGGGTTAGGGAGAACAGAGGAGCTGCCATCCAGAGGGAGAACACAACACGCAGCAACAGTGACAGCAACACCTTCCAGCTGCTATCTTTCATATGCTAATTCTGGTATTACTGCCTGCCAACGCAATGCACCAGACAATAGGTGTGGGTTTGTGCGTCCGCCACTGCGCGTTTGTTCGGGGAGAAGAGGTGCGTTCAGCAGGCTGAGCCACAGGGCAGCGGTAATAAGTCATCCCACAAAAGCTTTCAGACACATGCACAGGTACTGAATCCATATAATAACAGCGCGTAAAGCTTTAGATTCATGCTGCTGCATGGCAAATTAAAGATTGAAGCATATTACAGTGTAAATCTTTACTGAGGCCGTTTGGATTATAGAGCAGCAGCTGGCAACAGGTCTCAGGAATACTGCTAACAGGAGCTGAAGACAAAATACTCCTTTATTACTTCCAAAATTAATGTTCTAAAAAAATCTTGAATATGTCACAGTATTTGCACAGAAACTTGCCTCTTTTTATTAAAGTGAACATTACCAAATATAAATGACATTTTGTAAGACTTTTTAAAGCTGCAGCTGATATTTAGTTGGGTGAAAATGGCTGAATAGATGTTGAATGTCATGATCTTACCATTATATTTATGCCTTTGTGTCAACAAACATCTTTTTTGTGTGTTTTTTTTTGTGTGTTTTGTATCTTTGACTCAGGAGGCATCGCAGACTCGTGACTGGTTGGGGCCAGATTGCCAAGATATTAGCTGCCTTGGCCTTTAAATATTTTCTCTGGTCACGCACATTAACAGGCGTGACCTAGCATGTTCATTGATGGTTAGATCCAAGGATTATCTCATTTAATCCATGAACATTTGTCTCATTTTCATTTGTCCCACTGAGCTGCTTAAACATTTATTAAATAATAAGACTATTTTGAGCTGCTCTGTTAATGTGCCCGTGGATCTGTGTGTGACAGATGCGACTTTTACTGCAGGTGTCTAAGAGTGTGTGTGTCTGATAACTGGAACACTGTATTGCACCAGAACAGCACACATGTCTGTGACTGGCGCATGTTAAATCCCACCCTGCCCGACTCAGAAGCCGTCAGCCTTAGAAGGAAAGCAAGCGAGACGGAACGCATGTACATCTGCAAAATGCCACTGATCCCAAAAGTACCCAACTGATATTTGAGGGCTTCCGAGTTGCTCTGGGATCTTGCGCCCAGGCGGGTCTGCATTATCTTGCGCTCCACACGCTGTGTTAAACTGTCGCCAAAGAATGGCGCCAAGAAAAACCAAATCTCACGGTGCGGTTATCCATGATTCACCAGTTGAACTGAAGTTGGAGCAAGGAATGGAGGGATAAAGGAAGGATGGCAGGGTAAGGGAAAAACACAGAGGTTAGCAATAGTTAGGAGGAGGGGAGGAGAGGAGTGGGATGAGAAGAAGGAGCTGAAGAGTGTAACGCATGAGCTCAGAGGATAGAATCACCCTTCCAGGAGCATTGGTGTACACCAGGGGTGGGCAAACTTTTTGATTCGTGGGCCACAATGGGTTCCAACATTTGACAAAGGGGCCGGACCAGGAGCAGATGGATGGAGTGCTTTGGTACCCCACCTCATTGTAGAAAAAATACACATCTTGGGATATGGAGAAAACATGTGATTTAATTTCAAATGAAAATGAAGAAAAGCATGACAACAAAATATCTGACTTTGGAATGAGTCTCAAAACACTGAAAATCAAATGAATAAAATGTGCCTTTTTTTAAATTACTGTCTGTTACTGTTAATTTTTTCTGTTACTGTTAATTTTTTCAAGTTCGGCAGGCCGGATTAAAACGTTTAACGGGCCGCATGTGGCCCCCGGGCCGTAGTTTGCCCATGCCTGGTGTACACAGTCAAAGTCAGAGCATGTATAGGATGCTTTGACCCGCTCGCTTGCTCACAGACAGGCAGCTTCCACGGAGAGCTGAGTCACAGACAGAAAGGCCACAGACAGACTGACAGAAACGTATTTGGTACATCAGTACCAACAAACCCGAAAACAAAAACCTCAGCATACTCGGCACAACAGCAAGCAAACTGCAGATTAAGGCCCACTAAGCTCCCCGGAGAGGAAAGACTATGCAGACAGAAGGCCGAATTTCAGATGGACGTATTGACCATTTCTCAACTAAACAGAAAGCTCAGGGATGCATTGTGTCTGCAAGGTTACCACAGCCGCGGAAATAAATGGTAACGATAAATGGAGGACCTTCATACTCTTTACGAGGATTTTTCCGATCGGACACATTGTCAGTCTGCACTGACCATTTACTCTGGCAATAAAAAGGTCCGAGAGACTCAGCGAGGGAGGCAGAGAAACAAGGATGGACGCACAGAGACTTTGGGCAAAAATGACTCTATTGTCCTTCTTAAAATGGCACACACATCACACACGTGTCCAACATAAAGTCCCTGCAATTCTGCTTTTTGTGTGTGCGTGCGTGTGTGTGTGTGTTGGGGGTGAGGGTGGAGGAAGAGGGACTATTGGACTTAACCGTACAGTATTCCACCTCTTTAGTGTGTGTGAGTGTACCATCTAAGTTCCCATTTATAAACGCGTGGAGGCGCTGCACCACCAACAGCTCCAGCCTGGCGCCGCTCTCCCGCTCCAGGCAGTTGGGGCAGGAGCGCAACAGCAGTCTGCCCGAGTCCCCGGTCGGAGCGCACCTCCGTCCCGCGACCCTGCCCACTTTCTCAGCTTCTCCCCGTCCAGCGGACGAAAAACCAGAGACATCATCCAGTCCGGTGGGCAGTTGGATATTTCCTCCAGGAATGAGAAAGTAAGTCTACAGCCGCTCAAAAGTGACAGGAAACAGTGCTGGCAGCAGTTTTGTGGTAATTAGCTGGAATTGAATGCATCCGGTAATTGATGATCC
>CAAE01014991.1:664539-680621 GCA_000180735.1 Tetraodon nigroviridis
TGTGATGGTTCCATATTTCAAACTGGGAGCATAACTTTTTATTCCTCGATTATTTCTCTTTCTCTCTTTTCTCTCTTTGCACGCGCAGTTACAAAGTTCTTTTAAAGTTCCTGTGGTTTTTTGTTTGCACTTGTATTGTTGATACAGCACAGACTCTTCTGCGCCTCCGCCTCAAACCTGATCTCTGAGCTTTCAGGCTGTTCCTCTCTCAAGCCCTTACTTTTTTCAATCAAATTTCTTTGGCTTCATGAAGCTACCAAAAGCTCAGCCACTAATCAAAGGTGCCACCAGGTCCAGAGTAAAGCCTGGATGGTAGCTGTTATCTGACATCAATATCTCTTTAACTCCAGTCTCCATATTTGCTTACCCTCATTCTTTAAGCCAGTCTGGTAACCCTTTGCTCGAAATTTAAGGATTTCTCAGGTGAGATGGACCCAAGTTTGGTAGAAAGGAAGCTAAACTCTGTCCTTCTATCTGTCGCTGAGTCTTGTCAGCACAGCTGCTGATCTGCCTGTTCCAGTTCTCCATTATCATGTCTGGCGGAGGGATGTGTGCAGAAATCAATATCACACCAGGGCCTGTTGGTGTCCGACAGGGGTTTTGTGTGTGTGTGTCTGTCTGTGCCAGAAGTTCACATCTGCCAGACTAACTGGCTGAGTAAAGATGCTGCTCAGTCAAATTAGTGATGGCATTATAGCCAAAATCTACAATTTATTCTGGTTTGCCAGTTTTTTTGGAAAAGGAAAAAAAATAACACACTCTTACACCTAAAGTATACAATTAGAAACATTATGCAGACCAGGAGAAAAGATACTGTGGTGCTACACTTTTGTGTAGCTGCAAATTTGAGTGTAACTGGAGCCCATCTGTTGTTGGGATGCTGATATGGCAGCTACATCTGTGGGGAGCTGACTAGCACATTAGGAATGAACACACACACACACACACACACACACACACACACACACACACACACACACACACATAGGCAGAGGCAGGAGTGAAGTCGACCCACCTACCACACTATGCAGCAAACAGTTCATTTGACACTGTAATTACAGCCAGTGATCATGCATCCATTCATCAACCGTCTTCCTAAGGGCGTCAACTGACCTCCAATAACATCAGCATAAGATTGAAGAGAGGGAGGGGAGGTAGTGATAAGATCTGAAGTCTCAGAGGCAAATGCACGCAGGGGTGTGGAGGTGGAGAAAATGAGAAAAAAAGATGTGAGGAGAGAACTGGCTGCAAGCAAGTGGACAGAGGAGTCGTACAGAGACCTGTTTACAGCCCTAGAGGTGTGTTTGATGACTTGTGTGTGTGTTTGTGTGTGTGCGAACATCCGTGCAGTAATTACATCTTCCACCACAGTTGCTCGGGTTGACCTTAGTAGCTGCTTGACTGTTGCGTCATTTTAATGATAAGTTATATCTGCCGCCGCTGTTATCTGCGGTAAACACAACGCTCATATGGTGATTGCACACACAGGTAGCCTCCGCGTCACAACCATCATAACTTGCACAAGAAAAAAAAAAACAAAAAACAACCCAGCATGCATTAGTCATGAGCACCAGGCTGGGACGTGAAATAGGAAAGTGGAAAGCAGCGACGTGGGGTGGGGGGGTTGTGAGATAAAAAAGGCGAGCCAAGTTGGGCAGTATACTTCTTTTCCCAGGTTGTAGGAAACATGCATTCCTACATACGTAGTGCACTAACAAACATAAGTTTTGTTATGGTACAGTTCCTGACTGAGAATAGAACGATTAAAATTCTGTGCATACTGTTGTCTATAACAAGGACTAACTACCAGTTCCAGAACAGATCTTTTAGCTAACAAATGAAGAAGTTGCAGTATATTCTTCCACCTTTCTGATCCGGCAAGTAGTTAGCCATTACTTACAACTCAGTTTACTGCATGACTCTTGCAGCCCTTTTATTTTGATATGTCTTAAACCCATTTTTTTAACATAATTGACTCATTGCTTGTGCTACTATGGAAACAGTGACTTTATTCTAAGGGTGATTGATTGCGCAAATAAATACTGACAACTGCGGCACAGCATTTTCAGCATTTTTGTTTGTTGTTTCATTTCACACGGCGGCAGAACTTAGGCATGATAATTAATTTTGCACACAGCATCTGCTTTCACATATTACAGTCTCTGCAAAACTCTTTACTTTTGTTTGCAACATTTGCACATTGTTGCCATTCCGGAATGATATACGTGACATGAGTTTCACACATGTCTCGTTTAAAGATCATGATACGTCATTTTGTTAGGTATTTTTGTCTGATGATGCGTGCAACTTTCTGCATGCTGTGCGCTGTAGTCAGCTAGCTACACATGCATCTGCTGGGAACACCCAGGCAGATGCTTCATTTACAGAATTATGCATTCAGGGCACAGAAATAGGTCTGAACCAGAGTTTACAAGATAAGACCAGGGGGGGCTCCAGTGGGGCCTCCTGGTGTGATCTGTACCTCGTCCCAATCTGAGAGAAAAAGAAAAAAAAAAAAAGAGAGAAAGAAGGACAGTGAAAGAAGCTGCATCACCTGTCAGACTCATGGCAGAATGTTTAGCAGATGAGGCAGAAATGTGAGCATTAATCACTGCAGACTCGGTCAGCGCTGCTACATCCTCAGCAGCAGCATGTGCTCGTCAGCGTGTTTGTTTTTCCTGCAGCAGGTGTTGGTTTCAGACGACGTAAAACGCTCCTGTTGCCCACTTCAATCTGTAATCTGAGTCAGCGCGACCAAATCATTTTCAGCGGAGATCGCACCCCTTCGCGTCATTCATCAATGACATTTCGCCTCATGTCGCCATCAGTTTAGTTTAAGGGCAAGTGGAGATTGTTCATTTCAGGAGGAGAGGAAGAGAGACTGGTGTCACATCAGCTGTAAGCGTCAAAAAACATGCTACACTTCATTTTAATGAAAATGCTTCACTTGACTCTCAGCCAGCAATCTTGATAGTAAAAAAAAAAACAAAAACACCAACTCCTGTGCTGTAGAACCGCCACACGAACTGAACCCTGCTGTTGGTTGGATTTCTACTCTGCTCAGCCTGCACATAACTAATCATATCCAAGAAGCCACTAGATTAAAAAAAGGGGGAAAAAGGGTTAGAAATTGAATTTATGGAGTGATTTTATTTCCTGTGGATTATATGCCCTTCCTCACCTGATGATATCCTCTTCTCTGCATTCGCTTTTTATGTATTTCCTTAAATACTAAAGCTGAAAGAGAATTGGCTCTCCCCCTCCCTTTCGATAAATCTGAAGGTCATGCCGTGTTTCCTGCCGTATTTGCAGTGCTAAGCTCGTTTCTAGCTACTGTATGGTGCAACCATTTCTAAATCAAGATTGAGGCTAAAACAAATCTCTGTGGTTACCGCCTGGATCAGCAGACGCACACCTACCTACCTGTGTGCGCATGTTCAAGGCCTCTATGGCTAACCTCGGGTTGTTTTTCTGTAGTTACTTCTTTGGTTTTGGTGGCTGCGTGCTGTGCGGAGGACGGATTTGCAGTGACATCAGGATAGAAGCTTGCGGTGCAAAGTTCTTCAGGTTTGCACAGCAAACGACATACAGAGAAAAAGAGAGAGAAAAGGGAGAGAGGCGGGGCGAGATACAGATGAAGTGTGACACCTTGGGGTCGAGTGGAGCTTTTGGGATGTGCTGGGGACGCGCACAAGGCAGCAGCTGTCAGAAAGCTGATTTGAAAGACGAGAATGCAGGAGTCTGTGAGGTGCACTCTGTCAAAGTCTTAGAGTACAGTTAAGTTAGTGAAAAATTTATAAGAGAAAAAGAAACAGAAGGAAAAAAGGACCTCATTTTCTTCCCTCTGTTCTTTCTGCCTTTACAGACACACACACACAGCTTCCACTGCGCTTGTTAAAATGGGGCCTTAATTTGGAGCTGTAGGCTTTCTGCACAGGTCACATGGAGAGAACCAATCTGCAGGGGATGGATGAAATACGCACTGGCCTCCACACACAAGCATGCTAGAACACACTCCTGGGCAGGTTCAGGGGGGCCAATCAGGCTGCAGTTCCAATTAGGGACAGGGAGTCTGAACACGAGACCAGATTAGCTGGGATTATCATGCAGTTGTCTCGCTTGTTCTTCACATTGGTCTCATGCTCTGTGCTAATTTAGCTACTAAGCATTTATCAGATAACAATAGCATTAAACTCCAAGGTTGAGTGAGTGTGGAGGAGCAAACTTGGAAAAAAGTAGTTTTAAGCCACAGCTGTGCTCACCTGCCTATGTCAGTGGCATCACATCATCTGTAACTTCATACTGTTGCATCAACATGCATGGAGAGAAATCAAAGCAACCTCTTCACATCAAAAAGCCACTAATTTAGTATTTCCACACTGGAAATATTGTAGCAAAGCAGCTAAGTGTGTATATCTGGTGACACCCAAACTGAAACCACTCCAGGCTAAACGCGGTGTAACCAACGACACCGATCCACTGAAATGGAATCTCCTTGCCTTTCCGTGTATTTCCACTACGTTTCCCACTGACCGCTGGGACATCAGCTCGATGCTCACATGCCCGCGGGACGCCTGTCTGGCTTTAGCTGAGATTCATGCAAACGCACACCCACGTGCACGCAGATTCAGGCGGGAGCTATGGAGGGGAAGCTGATCAGTCACATGGAGTAGGAGAGGCATTCCAGCGGGACTAATTAAAGGGATGGAACAGACTGCAGAACTCATCAGAGATGCCACTCGTTTTCTAAGCCTGCTCTCTCGCTCTGACTTTCTGTTTTGCTCCTCTCTGTTCCCTTAATGAAAACTACATCATCCGGGTTTAGAGGATCCAATGTTTCTTTCTCGCCTCTAATCACGTCAGACGATATCATCACAGAAGCACATTACTATATGGCGGCGCTGTGATGTATGCGTTCTTCTTCTTGCTGATTATCCCAGAGGCCCAGCCGCTGTGATTATTTCATTTTCAATGGAAACAATTACATCTCGATCCGTTTACTTGCGGTTTCGGGAAGACTTTTGCAGAGCCCAGTCGACCAATCACGCTCTGTTTTCTGTTTTCGCACGCATGCACGCGCGCACGCACGCACGGACGCACGCGCACACACACACCCAATAGATTATGGAGTAGACTAGAAAAAAATACTATAATTTTTTCTCTCTGTCTCTCTCTCTCTTTCTGTGTGTATGTGTGTGTGTGTGTGTGTGTGTGTGTGTGTGTGTGTGTGCTATCCAACCAGAGAAAGCCTTGGCTCAGCCAGTCTGGCTTATCCCTTTCTCCCAGCTCTAGAAAAGTCTGGCTGTGGAGCCAGATGAGATGAGTCACACATCCAGCTCAGAAGTCAAGCCAGTGCTTAACACACTACCCCCCCCACACACACACCTTTCCGACATGCTCACACACACTCACACACACTCACACACACACACCCGCACACACCCACGCACACCCACACACACACACACACGCGCATGCATGCTCATCAGCCCATTAGCTCAGGTGTGTGCAGAATCTGATTTGCACTGAGCTAATTCTGAAAGGTTTGGATGGTTTTATTTGCATCTATTGAGGAGTCTAGGGAGTTCCACCTCACGTCTGAGAAAAAAAAAAAGAATCACCTTCCAGAAAACCATTTCAACAGTCAGTTTCAAAGTGAAGTGTATATATTGAAAAATTCTGTCTGTTCTTTTCTGTCAAGGCATTTTCTTGTCAATTCAGTTGGGAAACTATACAGGTGGTGTCAATACTTGCAGGCGTTTGCTTTATTTTTTATTTCTTCTCTTGTGTCATGTCCTACTTCAGACGCATTTTCTTTGTTCTTTTGCCGCCTCTTGCGATTACTTTAATGTGTTTTTGCATTTGCCTTCTGGTTTCCAACTTCTCTTGCCTGCTGGACTGTGTTTGCTGCTCGTGCCCGCTCGGATTGGAATGCCTTTGTGGACCGTTTCCCGGTTCCAACCCCCGCCTGCCTCCACATGCAGCTATGTCTGTGTCTGACCTAAGCTGCTCTGTGGTGTATGACTGCACCTGGATTTTTGAAGTGTTTTTATGGCCACGTAAACATAAAACAACATAGAACATTGTTGTTATTTAGGTTTTCCGTTATTGAGGCTGCACATGTATGTTAATAGCGTCACCAGTGTCAATTGGTACAAGTTATGTGCCCCATCTCTCTTTTTAGTTATTAACATTTTTATCAATATGGTTTTCCACTTTATTTGTGTTACTCTAACAACTCTACAGTGTGAATGCTTGATGCTATGATTTGGTGCTCAGTCAGGTAAAACAGAACATTAAATCAGGCCTCTGCATGCAGTGTCTTCAGGTTTATTATAATAAATTCTCTTTTAGGGAGACATCAATATTTCCCTCTGATCTGTGTAAAGCTGTAATCTAACTCCGTTTGTTAAAGGTGGGTGTTCAGGGGGAACTATAGGAGAAAAGAAAACGAAAATTCCCAGTTTACACTGCACACTATGTCATTCACAAGTTTGGAGTTTTTTGTGTGTTCATGTTCTGAAATGGAAAAGAGACACCACACGATGTGCTGGTGAAATGTATTGCCCTCGATCTCTGATCGGCCATTGCATTCAAACAACGCCAAGACAGGAAAAAAAAAACAAAACAAAACAAAAAGCCAATGAATGCCATTAATCAACATCAGAGGAACCTATTGCAGATCTGCAGGTGTTTTCTGTTTTTAAAGTGGACGTATGCAGATTGGTGGATGGATTTAATGCTCCTGCACTGTTCAAGAAGGTGGAAAGAAGCTTTTCTGAAAGAGCACCTGTCCTCTCACACTTGCTGATGTTTCTCTTGCAGAATGCGGGATCGGGCTCCTTGCATTTGTGGAGTAGGTGTGTGGAGTCTACTACTGTCCCTGTGTCTGGCCTCGCTCACACATGCACACAGGAGCCACACAGGTAGGTGTCTCTACATGTTGCCGCCCGCGTGCTGCGTCACATCGCCTTTCTTCTCAACGTAGACTCGCTGCCTCCGATTTCTTTTCTCGTGTTGTAGATTTGGAGTGAATAGGCTGTGCGCCACCCGAGGGAACACAGACATCGCGTTTGAAACAGAAGCAAAGACCACAGGGGCTGGTTGCCAAGAACTCATGAAAAGTTCTTTAATATTAGAAAGAAGAACATGAGTAATTCTGCGAGAAAGGTCCTTTGAGTTCAGGGGCATTCACGTCTTTTCAGTCACAGAGGTGGCGACGCTCCAGAATGCCTGCAGGTTACACGGTGACAGCATGCGCGGAGCTGTATGGATTAGAAATCCCCGCTTGCGTGATACCCGTCCTGTGTGTTCCAAGTGGGTTAGTCACCAGCAGAATTAAACCCTGAGGCATCTTCGTGCTTTCTAGCTCATTGGGGGCAATAGGGCTTCGTTTTTTTTTTTTATTAAAGCAGTGAGCTTGTGGACACAGTTGGGTTTGGATCTTTGGGGAAGGCTAAACGCTGATTATGCCCACCACTTCACCCCACACTGCTGAATCATTGATTTTTGGTCTAAAGGCAGCGGTCACCACAGATCACCTCTGATTAAGGGCTACGGAGAATTTAACTGGCGTTGAAAGGCATTCTGTCTGCTGGGAAGTGAAACGTAGAGATGTTACGACAAGGACGTGAAGGGCGAGAGTACTTAACCGCTCCCGCACAAGCTCTGAATAACATGTTCATCTAGTCAGACATGCAGACAGGCCTCTAGTAAATATGCATGGAAAGACCCGCCAAACACACACACGTACACACTTGTGGTGCGCGCGCACATGCTAAAATGCTTCTTTAAGTTTATGTGCAGAGACATGCTGTCTGCCCTCTTTAGACGCAGTTGCACAGTTAAACTGCCCATCCACGCTCGCACTAAAACCCTGCACCATATGGCTAGTGAAAAATGCAAGCAGATCTTCACAAATATGCAGTATTTAATGCGGACCAACATTCCTGCATCCTCTATCAGTTTTGATTTGCTGGTCAATAAAGCAGTGAGCACATGCCGAGTTCTAAGTCCCTGCAGCAGTTTGAGCTAGCATGTGTGAGTTTGACGGGATATTTTCATCAAAGGCAATGGAAAGGGAAGCAACAGCACTAATGGGAACTGAAACTGAATCCACCCAGTTGTTCATTAGGAACAAGATGCATCTCTTATTTGTTAGCATATTGATCCATCCTGACGGTCAATTACCAAATAAATAAAAACAACCAGATTCACCCAAACTTATCTCACATTCACATCTGGTTTTGCTAAAAGCAGAGCCATCATTCTCAGGGCAAAAGCATGGGTTTTCCTGCTAATAGCCTGTGATATCATGCTTTTTTTTGTTGCTGTTGTTCCATTTCACCTGTCCCTGGTCCTACAATCAGCACGGCTACAACCAAGGATGAGTTAAGCAAACAGGCAGTGTGTTCAGCAGCTGCCTCAATATGTGCTTTTTAAAGATACCACTCACATCCATTTTTTTTCTTGTGGGAATGTTTGATATTTCCTATCCACATTTTCCCCATTTGTACTTTCATTTTCAAATTTTTACCAAAAGCACTTTCCTAATCATGTAAAATATGCCTCTTCATTTTCAGTAGCAACTACGTTCTGTTATTATTCTCTACATTTATTTCAAGCTGTACAGTCTTTTATCCAAGAGGATTTTACTCTTACCGAATAAGCTGGATGAAGAAGCTGGGGAGAGGGTAGCCTGGGCTTCCCTGCTTAGCATGGTGCCCCTGTGACCAGACTCTGGATAAGCGATGGAAGATGGATAGATGGATGGATGGATGGATGGATGGATGGATGGATGGATGATGGATATTCATGAAACTATCATTACTGCTGTTTTATAGCTCGTACTTCTCTTTCTCTTTCCTAGAGTTTTGACTTTGATTGTTGTTGACAAATTCCAGACATTTAAATTTACATGTCCTAACCTTCATCAATCAGCGTGTCCTTGCCAAGACATGTTTTGTTTTAACCACGATGGATTCAGGCATTCTGACTCCTATTAGACTATCAGAGCAAAAACATTGTTTTTATTCCTGTTCAGACACAACTCCTTCACCGACAGGCTATAATAAGAGAAGCTTAGAGAGCCAGTTTCTAATGAATCTACAAGCTCTCCTGCTCTACCCTCCAACAATGGAATCACAATGTAGCTGAAATAACTTTAGTACCACAGAGGAAGAGCTTTCTGTTTGGCTGTTATTTTCCACTGCGGAAAATGAATATCTGAAAGTAGAAAGGTGATGCCAAACTGTGAGATGAACTCTGCTGGGAGGCTGAGTGATTCATGGCCCATGCCTGAGGAATCAGGTCGACAGATAAACAAGAGCCGACCGCGAGGGTGTGATTGGGTTACAGAAAAACGCCCGTGTGCTGTGAAGGTATATATCTATAGTTTTTTTTCTGCGGTTAATGTTTCTGTGCTCCCAACTCTGCACATCAGCCATTACTAAGAATTTAATATATCCAAATCTTTCAACCAGTTACCCAAACTAGCCGACAGATTTTGGTCTGTCACCGCTACCCAACGCTGGTAGTACTAAATGTCGTTTCAGGGAAATTTGTTGCTTTTTTGTGTTGAAATGTTTCATAAAACAGGTAAATATCTGACATTCTGATGGTGCTAGTTTAAAGAAAAAGTAATTGTTTACAATTTGCGCTCAGCTTTGAAAGCGTTTCCTACTGTGAAACAAAACCAGGCTGTTAAAGGTGAGGACATCTGGAAAATATTTTATAACTGCAGAATTCTAAATGGTTACAAAACTCTAGGTTAACTTACAGAAAAGCTAAATTGAATCAATTTTTTGCTGTTATACTGAATTTGTGACCAGCCACCATGCTCACCTCCACAGGCAGGTTTGATGTTTCCTGCAGCATCACTATGACAACCAGATTGCAATGTAGGGGTGCTCTCATTTTGGAGACAACAGAGGGAGACACGATGGACCACCCGATCGACAAAATCACCTCAAGAATGAAGCTTCAAGCACTTAACGTGGTAAATGTGTAATTTATCTTTGTTTAGCCCGAAGGCTTCCCAGCACACTGACACAGTATTCTGGTTGCTGTCCGTGCTTGTCTTTTTCGAAATTGGCCCAAATGGAAAGCCTCCTCTCCTTTTATTGGATTCATTTGTGCTCATCACTGGCAATTAGCTCTCTAGCCAAGCCTGCATAGATCCAGCTGTATGGATCCTTAAGCCCCCTTTGACTCTCTATGGCTGGCTAAGCCACGATTGGGAGCTGGGCTGCTATAGGAGATTAACCTTTAGCCAAAAAAACAAGCTTTGACTAATTGCCTTTGATTACAGATTTCACAAGTCATAACTCACTAGCCATTACCTTCGAGTTTCTGCTCTCACTGCTCTGCTCTTTCCCTCTTCTCGCCCCCACCCCCTTCAAACTTTTGCTTTATTTCACAGCTATTAAACCAGGAAATTTCAATCAGGTAGCACAGCGTGAATTCCTGCAGGGGCAGGAGGGAGACAACTTTTATTTAATGCACTGGCTCTTTCTTTTCTCTTCGCCAGCTCCATCTCGTCTCTCTTTTCTTCCCTAGCTGAACTCAACCTTGGCTTTATAGTTTAGTATAGTTTTTAGTTTACGATTCAATTTCTCAATTCTTTGTCCTCCAGAAGTATTCTCCTCGTGGCACGGCGGTTTTGTTCTTATATTTATACGCTTGTCTTTTGTATTCATAGGAACGAACAATCCGGACAGCTTGCACACCTTTTTATCTGCGTTTTAATTTAGACTGAAATTTTACATAAAACTTACGTGGTGACCACTTTCACTTTCATTTTGTATGAACCAAGGATGACCAAATGAGCATAACTTCAGACAGAAGCCTGACCTAGGTCTCTAATATCCTCTTTCTGCCAAGGAATGCATACAAAAATCATCTTCAGACCAACCCAATCTATGGGCTCCGTCCAAATTTCCAGCTTTGACACAATTTCTAGAGTTCATTTCTACGAAGCACGGTGTGAGCAAAATATGAAGATTGCTCCATTTTCCAGGCGACGCTCAGTCGTGCAGGTGATGGTCGAGACCTTTCTGATTGCATGGAAACAAAAAAAAGCCACTCAAGTTTCATGTTAGCAGGCTGGTTGGGAAAGCTTCCCTTGCTTTATCCGTGGCTAGGATGGCGTTTACATGTCCCTGATTAAGTGAGGTTAGGAACTTTTTTATGTTGCAAAGAAATATTAGCTTTGCAAACTAGGCGAAATGGGCCCACTTCCAATCATCTGCCAGCTAACTATAATTCTTCTGTGAGTTCATGCTGAACACTGGTAAGTGCATTGTCAACACAGCGGGAAGGACATGTTGCAATGCACTGTGGGATTTTTAGCATGGGAGTTGTGGATGGGACATTCAGATGGACCGTTAATGCTGAAATGGACATGAAAGTATTTTATGGGCTGGACATAATTTTACTGGAGTGATTTGTGGCCCCTGGGTCAAATGTGGCTGTAGTCTGACTGATTAATGGCTGACTGAAGGCAACAACTGAGCTGAAAAATGAGTGAAAATGATAAACTAATATTGTCATTTAATATGTAGGTATTTTAATTTGCATACTTTTGATACTACTATGCAAACCCAAGCAAAATATCTTTTGAGTTATATTTTCATTTTCTATTTACATTATATTGTCCATAAAATCCTAGAGCCTCTTGAAGTGTAAGTTTCTTTATACAGTATATTCCTGCTTCCTGCCTGCTGCTGCATGCTTTCTGCTGGATTTATCAGGAGTAGCCACTTTCAAGAGTATTCCCAGCAGAGCTCGTGTGCTCAAAGCTATGTGAATAATGAATAGAACAGGCTTTTCCTATAGCGGATCTGTATATATAGGCATGGAAAACGGCAGACTTCTGAGTCACACGTCCATTTGTCCAGAGTAATTATTCAGCAAAGTAAGTGCCTCAATCAGGCTTATGTAGCAGTAATTAGGGTCCTGTATACTAGGACCATGTTTTTGGATAGATACCCCAGAGCAAGGTTTTGAAAAGCCATCTGGGTTTGCGTGAACAGCGTCAGTCTGCATCGTAGCAGGACGTCATGCTAATGTTGACATACACGGAGAATTGTGCTTCTGCGTGTGTGTGTGCTGCTTTAACATTCTTCACAGCAGCTTCAGGACTGTGCACTGATTGATGGGATACTCTTTGCTGCGCTGATGTACTGTGATCAATGCTGATGCATGTAAAAGAGTAAGGGTGAAAGCGACAGACAGTAAAGAGAGAGAGGGGGCAGTAATGTGCTGCCTCTGCAAATCTCCCTCGCTCTGGTTCTCTCGCTTTCCCGGCCTCTTGCATTAATCCTCTCCTCTCTCCCAGTTTTCCTGCTCTGTTGATCCAGCCGCTATATCTGCATATGCTGCACTCTCACCAACACCAGCCTTAACTCAGATGACGTGTGTTTCCTTCCTGAGCATATGCTGCACTGGGCAACTTTCAGGAGATTACCAGATTATAGTTTAAGTGAAATAAATCAACAGTGTGTGTGTGTGTGTGTGTGTGTGTGTGTGTACAGATCAGCTCTTTGAGAAGGGTGCTGACATGTTTGTCTAAATGTCTGGCCTGTCATGTTGCCTAAATGTGGTTTAAGAGGCTTTTATTTTTAGTCTTTTGCTGTTGTGCGTTAAATAAACGGCAGTAATGCATCTTCACTAATCCTCTCACATAAATAATCCTTGTAGAACACCACTGTAAATACTCTGTGGGCTGCATTAAAGCACAAATCATCCAATCCCTCCCTGATTCTTTTATGCTTATTTTGGTTCAGATTAATAGATTTCTTCCCTCCCCAATTTGTTCATGAGCAATGTCCCAGAAAAAAATTAGTGTGACAATCTGTGTGCTGCATCCTGTCCCCCTCCCACCGATCATGATTACCTTCACATGTTGCACCTGTTCCTGGTTGCACCAGCTTCTTCCCCATGTATTTATACCTGCCTCTCCTTCCTCGCGTGCCATACAGTCTCATGTGAGCAAGCTAACTATTGGAGTTCGTTTTCTGGGTCTGTACTGTGATGTACATTTAAATAAAGGCACCAAAGTAATTACAAGAATCAATACACGAACCAATTGTGCCACCGTTCTGACGTGGCTTGCATCTCTTTATGCGTCATGAATACATTTGTGTGTATTGTGCATAACCTATGCTGCAGTTAAAGTTTAAAGATTTTATGTCTTTAACAGCTATTTTTAAATGTTGTTTTGCTCATACCAACGCAGTGGGAAATTTCTCCGGACTCAGAGGCATTAGCTCTCTTAGCTGTGCCTGTGTGTGTGTGTGTGTGTGTGTGTGTGTTCTTGTACTTGCTACATACTGAGAACTACAACCAGCAAATGGCTGGTCCTCACCACTTCAAAGCCCTAAATGACGGTTAAGACTTGGTTTTGAGGTATGGGTTAGAATTAGGTTTAGGTCAGGGTTAGGCTAGGGTATATAGGTGCTGATTAATGCATTTTGCCAACAAAAGTCCCCACAAAGTTAGAATTGTAAAGTTATATGTGTGTGTGTGTGTGTGTGTGTGTGTGTGTGTGTGTGTAGTAAAGTGCAAGAAGTAATTAGTCAGGAAACGCTTCATTAATAATTTAGAACCTAATTACTCATCAATATTTAAATCAGCTAAGTGCCATTAAATAACAGACACCTGCACAATAACATGAGCTTGTCAAGAAAATCTATTTTATTATCCAAAAAAGCACTTTTCAAGGTGGGACTTTGCTGCTTAGTCCTTTAACATTTCCCCTGGTGGTTCTGAAGTGAATTATACAAGCTGTTTCAAGCTAACACAGGAGTCGTTTGCAATTTCCTTAAACAGAAAATGAAATGTTTGACAGAAAGTCACCGTTATCTCAAACAATAGGCCTGACGCTCATATCAAATCGAGTTACTGATCTGATGCTTGTTGCATTTTGAAAATGGTTTTGCTCACTAAACCAAACTTTTTAGAAACTTTTCAAAGGGCTTGTGTCTGCTATTTCTTTCCAGTTGTTTGCAGATAAAGGCCTTCACTGTAACATAAAATGAAAAAAAAAATGGTACTATGGTATTTTCTGTTTTATGTGTGCAATATTTCGAAGAACAGGAGTGCGATAAAATGCATTTGCAGTTCCTTGTGTGCAGAATAAACATGTTTTTATTCTATGCTATTACATATCAAAATGGTCTGGTGCCTATCTAGAGAAGGAGCGTGGCATAAATCAGCGCTCTTTAACCGGGAAAAGACATTGGGTTCATGCATGTTTGAACAGTCCATAGAAATGAGGGAACACTGAGGAGGTCTCATTGGGGTCTTGGGTCCGTGAAAACAGACCTAATCCTGTACAAAGCAGCAGCCAGTGTGCACAACTAAAGGGTGAACCTGCAGCAGCCACTCTGCTTTTATGCTTTTATGCTTTTTATGCTTTTTTTCAAGGGGGTCTGCCTTTGTCTCCATGTCGGTTCCTTTAAAAAAATGTCAGAAGTGCTGGAAAACAAACTGTTTTTAGTTTGTTTTTTTTTTTAGGTGATTATGTCTTATTAAAAGCACCTCTGTTGTATTCAATACAATGTGAAATCGTGATAGATCCAGCAGGTGTTTGCCTTGATTTAACGGTTGCAGTGTGATCCTTAAAGTTTCAGCAGAGAAGCTCAGAGCTCGAGTTTACCCCCTGCTGTGTACTAATGGCTCGACTACGGCGGTTCTCCACTCCCCTTCCCACAGAGCTCTAACAGAGATCAACCATGCCTCCAACACATTTCTCAAACCATTTACAGTCAGAGCAGGCTGTGCTTTATGGTTCCTAGGGTTTTTTTTTCCTCTTCCCTCATTCCTTCTGTTGTACCTTCGTCTTCAGCCCCCCTCGCTCCTCTCATCTTTCCACCTCTGGCGCTGCTGCCAGTCAGCCTCAGAGACACCAGGGGTTTCCCTTTCATTTGATAGTGAGGGATTGGATGAGAGATGGAGCAAGGCGGAGAGGGAAGAGGAAGCATGTAATGATCTGCCTTGATGAATGCATTTAGTGAGGAAGTGCTGATACAGCAGAAGGGAGGCCTGAGGAATAGATTTAAGGCATCAGTGGCCGAGCCCACCGGATCACCTGTCAATGTTTAAAGGCCAACAGAAGGAATGAGGATCTTTATCAAAGAAATTAGCTCGATAAAAAATACACAGTGAGTCAGGATTTACCTTCACCTCTCCTACACTGGCTGAAGGTGCAGATCAGGTTTTCTCACAATTTCTTAGCTTATGTCAGGTGTCTGTCTGATTCAGCTGTGTAAGCTGGTTCAGGAACACCATGAATGAATACTTTTACTTGGAGGAAAGTCCAGCTGGACGCTTGTCTTTAAAGGCAATTTTACTTTACTTCAAAATAGACCAAGATCAAAGGCCAAGGGGCTTTGATCATAAAGCCCCTTGGCCTATGAAGCAGTTTTGTTCTCTGTTTAAATGTACAACTTCTAAAGAACATTTCACAGTAAGAAAAGAGAAGGCTTGAGTATGAGATGTGCAAAAAGTCCACCACGCTTTAACTTAAGACTGTCATGACCTGGCTGACTAAGGAACCTTCTCGACCTCCCCCATATTTAACCTGTGGGTGTCAAGACCTGAACAATCATTCTTAGTCTGAAGCATTTTTTTTATTTCTTGTTTACAGTATAAATGCATTCTGACTGCATACCGGATGTTACAATAAAGAATCACTAAGTTGGGTAGAGTTCCAGCCCTGGACCTTTCTGTGTGCAGTTTACACATTCTCTGTAAAACAGGCTGAGATTCGCATTACACGTCTACTTCCAAACCAAAGCAAGTGAGCACTAAGATCATTCTATAGTTTCTCATCTGTGCTGTGGGTTGACTGGTGCCCCAACACATGGAAACTGTCCTCTTTACGAGAGTAAACGGGATGAAGGCAAACCATTTATCTTGATCTGTGACACCGCTACAAAATAGAGTGACATAAACAACAGCCATAAGTCTCACACACACACACACACACACACGCACAGACACACACGTACATGGCAGCTTGTTAAAGTGAAATACGCAGAGCTTGACGTTTATGGGTGTCCGTCGTTATTCCTTTGACA
>CAAE01014991.1:725252-752635 GCA_000180735.1 Tetraodon nigroviridis
GTGACCCGATAGTTCCGGCCCACCTGAAGCACAGCAGAGCCGAAACGATATTGGAGTTTCTCCATCAGCACAATGGCCTTTTCAGTGAGGAGGGACCACTCAGACAGACTTTGTGATGAACAGGTGGCGTTTCCCTGGGAGATGGAAGAGAAAAGACTCTGACGCCACCTCCACGTAACACAAACGAGTATTCGTGAGCCTTCACTGCAGAGGACTACATCACCCATAATCCTTTACTGCTACCACAGACAGACAACAACCTGGAGAGTGAGAAGTTACCATAACAAGGCTGGACGCGATAGATTTCCTTTGCAGTCAATATTTTTCCTCTCTCTTTTATGGCTTCATTGTGTTCTCTGCGCATAGTGGGACTAAAGAGGCATCTGGATTTTTGACTATTTCAAATTACGAACCCATTCCGATGATAATAAAACTAGCCTGGGCGGCATATTTAAGCTTAATTTTGTTAGTTATAAAACAACATTCAGTGTTTCAAAAATCATTAAGCTGAAAGTGAGGGGTTTTGTTTTGTTTTGTTTTTTTGTTTTTTTTTTTTTCAAACTTCCCGTAATTCTAAATATTTTATGTCCTTTACAAAAGGTCTTTTTTTAATGAAAAGATGGTTTTCTTTCCAACGAAAGTCAATAATCCTTTCAGGGGTGAGAGTAGACTAATAACTAGTAGATGTTACAGTATATTGAAACATGTAAACGTGTACAAACTCTGGAATCAACGGGGCTAAAATGAAATCTAAGCTCTGGTGGTTTTAATATGTGTGTTTTTAAATGCCTGTTAACCGCTATTGAGTACATGTGTCAGTATTACATGAAATGAATAAAATCTTTTAAAAGAAAAAAAAAACTCAGATTTTTGCTGGTATAAACAAGTGCACAAACCTAGAAGTAACATTAATATTAAATTAAAAATTCAAAGTCATAAAGCAGTTAGGCTGGTAGTTTGAGCTGGTGGAAAGCTGGTGGCACATGATATCTGATTATAACTACCATGACTAAAGCCTACAAATGTTATATTACAGTTGAACCTCATTTTATATTCATTTCCTCATTCGTTACTTGAAATAACCAGATTTTAATGTATGCCAGGATTTTAATGTATCCTGACATAATGCTTCATTGCAGCTGGAAGATGGAGGACACAACACCCACAGCAGATGTTTCACTTGGCCACATCACATCAAATAGAAATGGTGCCTTGTCAGAACACATTTCCTCAAGTCTTGATCCACGGTCCCGAGTATAGCGCTGGAACCTGGTGCAAGTGCTCCCCGACTGTACCGCAGAACTTCTGCCCTGACAACGGCGTAATGGATCGACGCGAAACGACCACAGAAACACAACTTGTGCCTTCTTAAAAAAGGACCCAGTGCACCGTGTGATCCTGCAACACAGAGATCACCTCTAATCAAATTATGCGTAAAACCCTCCAATTCCTCAGCTTCAGCCATCAAGCTTGACAACTAAATGAGAAACCTGCTCAAAAAGAAGGGCCCTGGAGAGCCGAGCGCTCTTCCCGCTGTTGTGTTTAGCTGTACACTAAGATGAGGCTGATGTACATTTAAATATAGAACAGGCGTGTGTTGTAACTGGAAAAAAAGAACTGTATCGTGCTGTTGGTGACAGGGCTGATGCTGAGTGACGGGAAGTGTCTCCCGTGAACCTGATAATGCAACGAGGGAATGAAACAAGCGGGCTGAGTTATGGAGCTTTTCTGATTTGGCTAATCTCCCATTCAGTCCTTCATCACTGAGCCTCAGGGTTTGTGTGCGCATGTCCTGGTCGCCTCAACCTGTCATTACCACCTGATTCCATACAGTCTCTGTCTATCCACAAGGCCACAGGGCGCAGAACAGATAATTTACCACATTTACTCAAGGAAATGTGCAATTTCCTCCACTGACATTGAGGTGTTTGCCCAGCTGAATCCATGTTGAAAGTCTCCCTAAACACATCTGATGCTGATGCGGCATCGGGTGCGGAACTAACTGTACCTCCATATCGCAGTGGTAAGGGACATTGCCACGCCTCCCACTGTTAATCTCCTTGTTTATCAATGTGCTCCGGATATCCAGACGATGTAGAGATTAGTAAGATCATGTCTGCTAAGCGACGGCCATGAAGTGGTAGCGGCGAACAACAGATGCCAGAGCAGATGCTCCAGGCAACCAAACGATGAGATAGGCAACCTTGGATGCTCACTCATCACCAGCTGGGTAGCGATCAGGGTGAAGTGACACATGGAAAGAAGCAACAAACATGTCGTGCGCTTCACGCGACAGATGCATGGCTTTAACTTTCTGGTTGTGGGACACACAAGGAGGTGAAAGTGTTATTTTCACTTAAACTCTGCTCTGTTGTTGGCTAAGTAGATTTCTGAAAGGAGACATAAATTTGAGCAAGTTACATAGTGGAGGTCTGAAAGTCAATTTGCTTTGGGTTTTTTTTCTTTTCTTTTTATGATATAACAGAAGGTGCAGTGCCTTCCCACGAGCGGCTGGTCAGGTCATTACCACTGTCAGGCTTCGCTCTTTTGAGACACAGACTCGAAGTGATTTGCACCATTTACGCCAGGTTCAGACAAATTGAGCAGATGATGTCCAGTGGCTGAAGGTTAAAGCTAAGCACAGGAGCTAATACTGGTTTTCATAGACGTCTGTTTATGTGGACGCAACCAGCCTCAGAGATTCATCCAAATTTTTAAAAAATCTGTTGAACTTTAAAGGATTTTACTTCTTAATAACCAATTAAATAAAGGTCAAAATCACTTAAAAAGTCAAAGAAACATGGATTTTTACTGTTTGTTTCTTGGAAAAAAGTGCAGTGTCACAGATTTTGTTGGATATCTGTAGTAAGATTGTCAGACTTGTTGAAAAAATGCTTTTTATTGCTTTTTCCAGGAAGATAAATACCAATTTTATCTTCTGAAATGTTAGAGGAGCTGCTTCTGCATCGTGCATAGGTTGATTCCAGCTGGAATGGCTGAAGTTGGTGCGGCTCCATAAAGCTAAGTGACACAAATAAAACACATTTGGCAAATTCCCTCCCTGTCAACAACATATGTTATGATATTCTTTCACAGTCATCTGCACAGTGAAGAAAATTAAAAGGACGTCCATGTCATTAACATAATCAAAATTAGGCTTTAGACATGCATGGTTGAAAGGCACGATTACCGGTATTAAAGCCAATGCTGTGTTTTCAGAGAGATGCATCATGTGCCAATAGTGTTCTTGCACAATGTAAGGTAACATAGATCAGAAAATGAACATCTGTCTCAACTAATTGTTTCCCTGTGCAACATGAATCTTACTACCTTCTTCAAAAACGTGAGGACTGTTCTTCTCCTTTTTTCAACTCTCAGTTAAAATCAAGTTGAACCAGATTTTATTTGCATAGCAACAGAGGACACAGTGGGCTAATTTGGCAATGGTGCTTTTTTTTTTGTAAAATTTGTATTTACATGCAGCAAAAGGAGATATTTTAAGGTTGTGTAATTGTGTAAGCATGCAGAAGGTAAATAGCCTGGTACAAAAAGGCTGTGTGTTGAACTGAGCCCCAAATGCCATCTGTCACTGCCCCTCTGCTAAACACACACACACGCATCATGACATCATGTCACGTGTGTGACGAGAGATCATCTTGTGTGCTCAACTCAGATAAGTCATCACTCATTCAAAAGAAAAAATGTTTCCATGTTTTTTTTTTTTGTGAGTGACACCATCAGGATTCAAGTGATCTACAACGTCCAACTGTTAGTAAAGTCTGTCCAAAGACAGAAGCCCGTGAAGCAAAGCCGCACAATTTGTGGTCAGATAGAAGAGGAAAGGACGTCCGTTATCTAAAAATATCACCCGCTCAGTGGGCCTTTAGCAGGGTCACAATACTTCAGCTCCCAGCTAAAAAATTGGACAATAGTGCATCATGTGAGATTTCTGTCCACTGCCGTTATATCTTCACTATTAGTTAGATGTAAATGGCCATATGCATCTCATAGTGGAATATAATCCAATATTAGTAGTTTGTCATATTCTAATCTGTCTGTGCAGAAAGGGGGATGGAAAAATGTCTGTCCTGAATGAGATTAAGCGAGACAGAGAGGGGAGGGTGTCGCCTCGCTAATGAATATTCAGCTGTTGACATTTAGCGTAGAGCGCCGCAGTTGTGCAGGCGGGATGATGCCAAGTTGAATAGCAGAATGACAGAACATGGAAGAGATAGGAGGGCGAATGAGAAGTGGAGGTCACACACACACACACACACACACACACACACACACTGCAATTAACAAGAATTGTTATTGATGATTGCTATTGTCATTTTTTCATGAGGAAGCTTAGCGGGTCTTGAAACTAGATCTGGGTCATGCTGTTACAGCCTTCTCATTACACCCTCTCAGCTTCTTCGCTCTGCCATCAACTGTTTATTCTGCCACTGAGACGCTGCGGATGTTTTCCTCTCAGCTTCAGATGCTTCCCCTGAAATGCAGATGCTCATCAGTGAGACCAAAGACCTCGGCAGAGAGAAGTAATAGACAGAGAGACAATAAACGCTAAGAGAAAAAGAGAGAGAGAAAACAAGCAAATGTTGTCTTTGTGGAATTATTTACAGACTCTGTTTATTAAGTTAACGACTTCCTTTGCATAATTTGAGTCACACACGACCAAAACCCAAGAGAGTTTCTATTCCAGGACTCCACCAAGGAGCTTTTTTGTGTTGAAATCAGTTCAGCAACCATGTGATATTCCTAACATGCTTCTGTTCTCACTTGTTGTCTGTGATTACTTGGGCGTCACACCACCTTTACCTCCCTTAACTTTCATATTTTACCTCATCTGTCAGCTCCTGCACAACCTTGATCCCCAATGATCAGATAGAGGTGTAATAATTGGTCACGTTGTGGCTAATGAAAAACCCCAAGACAACTATGAACCAAGCTAGGAAAAATCCCACCAAAGTGTAAATTTGAATGTTGTAAAAGCCAATTATATTGAGAACTGTAATTAGCAAACTTGTTAGGTGAAGTGTATTCTTGTGTGAGGCCTACTTGTCAGTGAATAGGCCCCTCCCGCCTAAAGTACAGCCGGCGAACAGTGAACAATAATGGCTGTTTAGACAGGAACGGAGGTACTTCATCAAATCCCTGAGCTGTTCCAATTTGGCACAGCTTTGTGTATGTTTACTTTCACATGCGCAAGGATTCGGGCTTTTTAAATGTATCCCTTATCTCGCCCGACGCCGGGTTACTAACGTAAAAGGACGGTACGCAAGTTTGGAACTTCTCTTCTGAAAGACGTGAATTCACCACCTCTGCACGAATACTCGCTCAGCTCCACATGCAGATTAGTGAATATATTCCACAACACTTCAGAGACAGCCAATGAAGCTGATTTGCATAATTAAGGGGGATGAATGGAGGGGTAATTTACAGTATCCTCTTGTCCCTCTTCTAAAACACAAGTTGAAAAGGGAAAGTGGCACCAGAAACCTTTTGAGGAGTTGTGAGCCAGATGAGGGATCAGCAGAAACCAGACCTTTGTACCTCTTTGTCGCACATAATATTGATGGCTTTAGACGAACACGCTCTTGCACAGAGGCATGCAAATCCAATCAATCCAGCACTGAAGTGCAGCATACAATTTTTCAAACACACACAAACACACACCATGTAAAAGAAACACTCCACCATTTTTCCTCCAGTATCTTCACACGAACATCTCTGCTCATTTTTTTTCTCTTTATCCACCCATCCATCTCTCCAGCCATCTCATTCCCAAGCCTCCAGTCAGCAGTTACTTACTGGAATTCCATTACAGTCTAGTGAAGCACCACTTCAAGATTTCCTCATTTTTTAAATTTCAGGTTAAGAATATGTGATTTGATGATATGTACAAAAGAATGTTTATTATTATCATGTTATCGCACAACATTAATAGTCATATTTAGTGAAATATTCTGTGGAAACATTGCAGACCTTTATTCAGAGAGGACAACATTTATGATGCTAACTGTGGGCAGATGCACCACTAAGCTTTAAGAATGTAAAACAACAAACGACAACCTGAGCCGACTGGATCTGAAAAGCCTTTATAAGATCCCCAATAAATGTCTCTTCCTTTCAATTTGATTGTTCTGGTATTTCTGCCGGTAAATAATTCACAGACGGGGCCATCAGCAGACAGGCACGTCGTTATAAATGTTTCAGTGCATGCGTGTGTGTCAGTGGATGACGTTGGAAATGATGGTGTGGGGTCTGGCAATGGAAAATGTTTTAGCGGCGTTTCCTGTGCTTTCAAACATTTCCTGCTTCGCCTGTCCTGCCTGCCTCTGCCTCAGATGGACCAGACCAGAAAGACCAGGCTCTCTCACTGATCTCATTTTTTTTTTTCCTTTGGAGGGAGTTAGTTGCAGTGCATGGCTACTCAGGCAGCAAAATAGCTGTAGGGTAAGACAACAGTAATACACATTTCTTTATTTATTTGTTGTATTTTCAATCATGTATCTGAAACACTGGTACTGGATGTGTGTCTGTGCACCGTCAGCCCTCATCTGCTCTCACATGGACCAGCTCAAATGTGCACAGGTCTACTCATTAATTTGTGCATCTGTCTGACCATAAGTTCAGAAATTCTCCCCTCATTGTCTTTAACAGCACAAGCGGGCACGGTGAATTTGCAGTAGCGGGCTAACGATGCATTTCTGCAGGACTGTGAGGATGGAAACGGGAGCCACTCAGACATTGTGTTTCTTGGACTGCAGACCGGAACATTAAGAGCGGTAAAAGCTGCAGCCCTGAATGCAAGATCTAACGTCTACATTTTATTTTCCCTTCCCCGCGTCCCAGTTCAAAGGTGTGAACAATGGCGGCGGACCCAGTGCTGCTTTACTTTGAGGGCCAGAAGGCCGAGCGTGCCTGACGAGGTCTGGCTGTAAAGTCTGATTTCACACCATGACGGGAACATCATTAGCTGACAGCATTCTTGTGGGCTCAGACTTCACCATGGTAAGGTTTTCACTAAAAGACTGCTTATCTTGGCTGACACAACAGCAGAGGGATTTATATATAGTTTATGAAGTCTGTATATAGCACCTTATCATATCCATGACAATGTAAGAGGCAAACTGATTAGCATTAAATGCCGGGCACTTTCAAATGTTATATCTGCCAACTTAAAGGGGCAGGTGAGGAAGGTTGCCATTGCCTGTATAGGTTCAACGTGACGCAAACATCACATGCAACAGTGTCTTTGTACTACAGCATTTATGCAGTGCGCCCCTTTACAGTGAAAGATATCCACAGGTCGCCTGTCGTATGAACAAAAGAGCATCTCATGTTCAGTCAAGGAACCATTTCCAGTTTCATTCATCTCCTAATAGAGAACCAACATTTTTTCTTTTTACTCCAGGCAAGTGGCTTGGGGCTAGAGTACATTGTGTTACGAGAAAAACACACATGCACGCACACACACACACACAGAATAAAAAAAATATGAGAATCTGAGACTGATATAAAATATGTTCCTGAAAGAGTGTCTCTCTAAAAACAGTTAATTTATCACCAGCTGAGATGTGGATTCTAAATGAAGAACTATTAGAGGACTATTAATGTATATCATCTGTTCAATATTTTGACACACTACACTCTTTTAACATGGAGTGTCTTGAGTCCAGTTTTAAACAACTATGAGGTTAGATTTAGTGCAATGTTTAAAACTAGAATACTGCTCCATTAAATGTTTAATGTTATAAACAGATTTCTGTGATATTTTAAGGATATGTAATAATGGGCCCAGGAACAGATTATTAAGTTTTGGTGATTTGACCTTGGTGAACACGTGTGTTTCCTTCTAAATATGCTGTACACTAAAACTGTACTGAAACGCCATAAATTTGCTGAAATACGGTGTTTTTTAACTTTGTTTTGACTTTGTCCTGAAACGCCATCAACCTCTCAGCTCTGCGGGGTGACTGACAGCTGCCCAAAGTTGGCATGTTTCAGCTAAAAGAGGGGAGAGAGTGAGCGAGAGAGAGAAAAAGAAAGGGACTGAGAGTGAAAAACAGGAGGGATGAGGCGAGGTTCTGCATCCATATTCACCTAGATTTACGAAAAAAATAGCAATGAAATTGTGTTGAAATCGTCAGTTGGTCACACAGCAGCGTGTGTGTGACCTCCTCGGATAGTTCACACAGCAGCGGGTGTGTGACCCCTCTTTGGATGGTCACATAGCACTGTGTGCAGCGGGATTGTGTAATTAAAACAGACAGTTAATGAGTCTCTGTTTGATTAGGCAAAGGCGCTAAATTGAGGCACAAATGGCTGCAATTTGCCATTTTCTCCCAGTGAATTTCTCCCAATCTTAATGTCTGCGATTAAAGAAGCATGCTGGTAAATTGATTTAGCTATTTTTAATTGCGGCGTCATAAGATGCCTCTGGCAATCCCTCTTTATATTTTTTTTATTCTAGATAGGTCTAAAAAATCTGTCTTTTTTATTTTATTGACATTTAATAGCACATTGTGAATAATGGCTGGTTAAATTTGTGATCAGGTTGATCCACGATGTGTGTTTAATTCAGTGGTGTGTTGTGTGTGCGAGTGTGTAAAACCTTTGCAGTAAATGGTGAAGGGTCTGAGAGCCCAATTGTGACTGTCTGCGTGTGTGGATCGAAGGCATTGATCACAGCAGCGAGCTCACCTCGCTGCACGTCACCTGCCTGTCGAATGAAGATGGAGGGATGCATTTGTTCCGCATGCACAAACATCTCGGGCTCCTTCTCCGACATCCTCCACCAACCTAAGGAGCCTTTCTCATGTGATTCTTCTCGCTCCGGTTAGCTGGGTTGTTTTGCAGGCGGTTTTCCGCTCTTGCCTCCTTTCGAAGCCCAGCCTCGTCTTGTTGACATCTCATTTTGACCTGTCACTTTTCTCCTCGCTGATAAAACGTCACTGTCAGATGTGAGGCTCAAGTGTTCTCAAGCACTTGTCCTTCCTAGGTCGCCGGAGCAGCGACCTTGAGGTGGGTTGAATGGTTCCAGGTTTACGTTTATATCCTATTGGTGCCATCTTAAACGCTTACACACACTTAAATTTACTGCACTTCATTACATCTGCTTAGGGGATGTAATATAATAGGTAATATGTGGGTGTAATGGCCCAAACGCCTATCTTTAATTTACATGATGAAAAATGGATTTTCCCACAAGTTAAACATCACGTCCTGCCAAACCAATATGCGGATATGGACCATCTGTTGCACATTGGCGCCTCAGTGCGAACAAACGTGAACTGGAATTTATGGGTGTGAGGTTAATGAGAAGGAGCGAAGGAGTGCTCCGACATGTTGTCTGGAGCCCACACGGAACCCAAGAAATTCACACCCGGCAGCTAGAGGCGAGCGTGACCCTGTCAGTCGAGCCCGGCGACACCACTGCTGCAAGTTTTAATCAAAAAGGTAATCATGCAGAAATTACAGCTGAACAACCACTGATTAATAAAAGCGTGTTGTACAAGGAAGTCAAGGATTGGTGAGGCTGCTGCGGGTTCCTCAGATTAACCGCTCTCATTGGTTGAGTAAAAACCCAGTCAGCCGTGTGTGCGACGACTGCACTTAGATAATTGGGCTCATAACTTGCCTAAAGTTCCTCATCCTTCCACTTCCACCCCTCTACCCCCACCCCCTTTTCTTCATTCGTATGCAAAGTCCAAACCCTTAGGCTCCCCTTCCTTCTCTTTAATTTCCAGCCATCTTTTTTTAATCAATTTTCTTTTATCTCGGGGAAGTTATTTTAATACTCCTACATCTTATTTCATTCTCAGCAAGACTGTGTGGGGATATCAATTATTCAATGGAGAGGGAGCCGAGGAATATGTTAATATTGATTAAGCTTTTGCCACACCTAAGAAGATTACACTTTTTTATCACTGCATTAGCCAGCTAAATTAACTACGTTAATGTGCTGAATGCACAGTGACGTAACAACATTTATGCATCTCCCATGTTTATATTGAAGATTAAAAGCCGCTTTGTGCTACATGACAAGGTAGGGGGGGAAAAAAAAGATTGACCGGTTTCCCTAATGACTCATATGAAGCTTTAGAGCTCTAACCCCATAACAGCACCAACAAAATTAGTGAGCAGATTAGCCTGGAGGGCAAATGAATTAAAAATCTTATGTCATGTTAAATGCACGACTTAGAATACAAGCAAAGCATTCGGCGCTGTTGTGTGTTTAGAATCGTATTCACCGTTTAATCCCAATCGCTGAGGCCGCATTGCTGCTGTTTTATCGCCGAGGGCCACGGCGCCGCTGCGATACTCAGATACTGTGGCATTTGTGT
This sequence comes from Tetraodon nigroviridis, assembly GCA_000180735.1. Classification (NCBI taxonomy): domain Eukaryota; kingdom Metazoa; phylum Chordata; class Actinopteri; order Tetraodontiformes; family Tetraodontidae; genus Tetraodon; species Tetraodon nigroviridis. Next base: position 735,605 of record CAAE01014991.1, read on the forward strand.
CTCATTTCCCCAGAGCACCACAGGGCAACCGAGAACCGTATATCTGCCGAAGTACAAAGCAGCCAGTCAGCGGGCCAAGGGAAAAGGGTTTGATACAGAGGTGGGCGTCGGGGGGACAGGGTGCCATTATGCGCTTCTGCCGCGTTGTGAGACATGGAAGCGTTTCAGATGCAGCTGAAGGGGCCTCCAGGAGTCAAAAGGCTGTTTGTTATCATCACTGACAGCTCACACAGACTGAAAGCATGCAGGGCTCCTACTACACACAAACTATTAGACTTCACCCCTAAATCGATCCTATTTCCTGATTATTTTCTATCTCATTAAACCCACAACCGCAGACCTGCAAAAGCAGACCTGCACGGATGTTTGCCTGGGCTCAGATCTGTTGCTGCAGTGTTTGCCCGTGTGTCTGTCTGTGTCTGTCCCTGTTGGTGCCTTTTTTTTTTTCCTTTTTTTTTTTTTTTTACATTACCACCAGACTCCAAAATATGTTTACTTCAAGCCCAGCAACGAGTGCCACCGAGCCCACCGGCCTGCTGGGTGTGCTGCAGCAACCGCTCAGTGTGCAGCTGTTGTTTTCTTGTTCCCAACAACAAGAAACATAAGGGAGGGGAAAAAAAGAGAGCGAAAATGAGAGAAGGAGGAGGAGGGTGATGAGCAGGAGAGGGACATGAGAGAGATAAATAAGTGAAGATTGAGACGAGGGGGGGGCCGCCCCCTGCTCTGCATTAATTCTGTGTTTGCCAGTCAGATCATGCTCTTTCCTGTGAGATTAGACAGATAAAATGCATGTGGGTGTGAACACATGCATGTTCCTTCACACACCTCTGTGTGCACATGTGTGTGTCTGCAGACGTGTGTGCACGTGCACCCGAAACACACTCCCAGGCCCTCCCCTGTGAGATAAGACTGATTTGTCGGTGATGCAGGAGTTCATTTATGATTAATAGTCCAGTGTGTTGGAAGCAGTGTTCTTGTGCATTAACTACCTGTGGGACAGACGTAAACTACACGCGTGTTTGAGCGACCGCGCGGCTAACAGCAGGACTGCCAACCCTGACATCTTGTTCCGGATGTGTTGATGTTGTAAATGCGGTGGAGCGCGAGTCAACTGCCTGTCATAAGAGCTGCGTATTGTGCATGGTCCTCGCCGGTCGCTTACTGGATGCGCGCGTGTGTGTGTGTGTGTGATAGCATGAACTAAAGAATGAGTGATCTCATGTGTGACATCAGCCAGCGCCAGATTCAAGGAAGTTGGAGATGTAAAATGCAAAACACAGCCCCTACAGGCCGCCGCAGATGGTGAGCATGATTACGTGACCATAAAAATCCGATAACTAGAAGGAATCACATAAATGTATCAGCAAATCTGCACTTTAGAAATGAGTTAATCAAAAACAAACAAACATAGAGATGTATGAATCCGGTGCTGCGGGCCACGTTTGTCTCGTGAGTTAGTGAAGATGTGAAAATAAATTAGATTACTGTTTATACATGCACAAAGACAAAGAGAAAAGAGACAACTAGGTAAGTAAATCTGATTTCTCACAATCAAATTACTTCTGTTTTTATAAATCATCGCACTTTATGCTGCTTATATGAACAATTTAATAAACAGATAACTCCACAAATCACATTAGGATTGGATTTTTATGGTCATAACAACATGCTCATTGGCAAAGCAGCTAGTATTAGGGCTCCAAACTGGAGTTCGAAGGGTCAAAATATCAGCAGGGCATTATCACATTTACTCAAAGTATGACATGACCCGACAATCTGATATACTAAATATTTGTACTATAATTATTTATAACAATCACTTTTAAAATATAATTTGATAAATCTGTAAGCAGTATTTAAGAACAATTATGTTATAATAGTTATTTAACAAGAATGTTGTCGTCTGATCACAATTAAACTTGAAATTGGGCCAACAAAAGTGTAACAATGTTTTTGTTGTTGTTGTTTTCTTTTTGTTTGTTTTGTTTTCATTTTTTACGTAAAATTGCATCAAGAGGCAGGATGAACTCGATTTGGTGTTGCTTTCAAACGCAGGCATGCGCCAGGACGACTGGTGGAGACGCCGGCAGTAGATGGGAAGGCGAGTCTGTGCAAGTAAGGAAAGAGGATCGATAGCAAATGCACTTTGTGAAGAGCGAGAGCCGAGAAACTGCCGCCAATTAAACAGATGGATCAGGCGGACGTGGAGGGAGAGGTCCATAAGTCTGGGTGGTCTGCTCTGAGCTCGTCTCTGTTGTTCTGCTCTGTTGTCTGAGCGTGTAATAACCCTCTAAGTGTCTCTATCAACAGGTCAGATATGGCTAACATGACCTTTTGCTTTCCAAAGAACGGTGACATGAGGAGAAATCTGTTGTTTTATCTGATTTAGTTCCTCTTTAAACACAAAGACGTCCTCATGTTGTGACATGCAAACACACGTGTGTTTTTAAATTACACAGTATTTGCTCACATCGTGCACACTGGAGCACTGGAGCAGCTGCTTGACTCGAAGCCCTCTGTCACATCGGCCTTAAAATCGCCGTGCAAAACAACCAACTTCCCTCCCTTCAACTTCAGCTCCTTTTGGCGGCGGCATTTATTTTTCAGAACCAGGCATGAATATTTCAGGCCTGAGTGACAGATCCGATGAAGAATGAAAAGGAGGAAGGAGTGAGTGCAATGGGGAAGGAGGTCTGGGTAATCAAATTTGGTTTTGCAGATCTCATAAATGACTTAAAGTCTGCAGATTTCAATCTGGCCGCCCCGGTCTTCATCAGCCTCCCTGATTTACTCCTGCTGCTCTCCGCATTTTGTCTCTTTCTTCAAGCCTGAAATGACCAGATTAAAAAAAAGAACAAATCGCTACTGTTGAGTAAATACAACACTTTTGTTAGAGCACTAAATTTATTAAGCATTGATTTGCACCTGAAAACTGACTTAAACATGAAGGCTGTGGAACAGGCGTTTGGATTAAATGACTATATTCACGTTCTTTTATCCTGCCTTTGAATTGATCTGTTCGAACTGAGATCGGCGCTAACAGGAATAGTGCGCAGGCAGGTAGGAAATGCGAGAAGTTGTAACCTATATTGTTGAGCTTTTACAAATACAGTCAAGGAGATAAGAGTAATACCCCCGGCTTTCTGGGAAACCGGGGTCTGATTTACAAACACAAAACTGATATAAAATCTATTTCCCTGGAAATAGAAGAAATAATCTCCCCCTTTTATGTTGCAATGAGAGAAGCTGTGTCTGGGGAGGGCAAATAGAATTGTTTGTTGCCGACGGAACGGCTGCGTCGGCGCGCCGCTCGTGGATGCGAAGGCGGAGCCCCGGAGAATTTAGCAGATATGCGGCCCTGGAGATCTCGCTGGAGTCTCGCTGCGAGACTGATTTAGGCATCCAGACATGGATACGGACACGTGCCAGCGCTCCTTCGTGGTTTACTTTGAGTTACAGGCAGAAAATGCAGCCTTTGGTAGGCCTGCACAGTAACGGCTGAATTTATGGCTGCCAAAATAAAATTATTACAGTGTTTAAATAGTGGTGACCTTTGAGTGATTTGTCCTTCAAGAAATACATCTATTATAAAAAAAAAGAGATGCTAATGATGAGTTATTGCTTATTGAATGCATAACCAAAAAACTGGTAAATATACAAGTGAATATATCCAGACACATTATGCTCAATTTTATCTGTTCGAGATTCTTTCCTGCTGACGAAATAACTGCAAGGTCATTCCTGCTGCTGCTTAAACAACAGCAGCAAAGAAGACTGTTTATAGGCTCCTGGCTGCATCTTAAAGCAGGTGCACAGAGATCAAATAAAGTCACTTATATGATAGATGTAAAGGTGACATATGATAAAATGAAAACAAATAGCTGTCTGCTGCAGCTTTTGAAGCTGAGGAGACAACAAAATAGAAGCCAAACCCTGCTTCTGCTCAGGTCTCCAGGTGATTAGTTCAAACTCACCATTGCAACAAACCTTTGGCTACACAGTTAGATTGTCCGGGGGATCATCAACAGCCTGTGTTGTCTGCAGAGGACACGTGACATTAAAGCATCAAAACCATCACTCTGATTACGTACTTTTCCCTGTAATACAAATCTGAGTGGAAAAACAACTTTAAATGGCTGTTGAAAAAAAGGTGCTGACTTGATGTTTGGCAGCTCTGGTACCTCAAGAGCACATTTCTAAGAGCATCAGTTTAAATAAGAAAATATTTTAGTTGGTTTGTTGATATTACTGCTGTTCATCTAAAAGATTGTAGCTTCACAAGTCCAATATCTAGACACCTCCTGTCTAGGATATGAAAGAACATGAGTGTTTTCTGTCAAAAACATGACTAATTAATCTACTTTATAATTACTATGCATTTCTCTCTGGTTGGGATTTTTTTTAAGATGTTGATAACATTAATAACAGTGACATAAGTACTGAGTGTAGACCAAAACCAGCAGTGCTGTCTCCATAGCAACAGCTGAGAAGAGCTGGCACCATTTCACCTACCAAATTTTGCCTTTGACATTTTGCCCCATGTAGTTAAACTTTGATCTCATCACTGTGGTGTGCACACGAACACACACACACACACACACACACACACACACACACACACACACACACACACACACACACACTCTCTCTCTCTCTTTGGAGGCTGGGCTGAGCTAGAACTGACTGTGAGCCATCATTAAACTGCATGTAGCAGCACTCTAGTGGAGCCTGGGGTCCTGACTGAGTTAACCAGACTTTTCACATTCAGAGGGGGAAAGAGCTGCAAACAGTTGTGACCCAAGAGCACACCCTTTCACTATAAATATGACCACAACCTCCTCGTTTTATAACTACGACCTCTGGGTGATGATTCCTCCCAACCTATTGTCCACAGATCTCACGCAGAGGCAGCGGATTAGCGCCTATTCCCATGTGGCCCAGTAGGAATCAGCGCTTTTGCTGAGGTTCTCATACCTCCATGATACTTTACTAGCACATCTCTGCCACATCTCACACTGAAACATGTTTAGATTTCTCAACCGTTGTCCCAGTAAATATCCCTGAAACAGTTAAGGAGCATCGCACCCCGCCTCCCCCCTCCTCGCTTACCGTCCCTGGCATATTTAGACGTGCTGTCAGGACGGGTTTCAGTCAAAGAGCATCTTCCTGTCAGCACTGTTAGGTGTTAGATGGGTGATGAACCGTTAATAACGTCTCAGTGAGGAAGTGGATGCTTTGGCGAATGCCGCTAAATGAGGCTGCGGGCACCAAGGAGACGCCGGCCAGCGTTCGTCAGTCGCCTAATCCAGCTCGATCAAACACGAGGACCCAGCCGGGCGAGTCACGTGACTGCGGCTGCCATCAGTGTTCTGACTGACAGGTGATGGAGAGCTGGATCATGATGATGATGGTACCGCATGTTGAGAACCAAGGCTGTAAATCAAGCTCATTAGGAGGGCATTCTGATGCACATGTGCACAAGCAATAATGTACATTAGTAGGGTTCAGGTGACACATTTATCAGTGCACAACCCAGGTGAGCAAGCTGTTACTGGAACCAAAACTCCCAGAACGCCTTCCTCATATTAAAGAGTGTTACTCAGAAGCTTCATAAAATCTGCAGGCACCAGCCTGGTGGTTGCGGAGACTCACACATCGAAAACAGGCTTTAATACAAAAACCCCGTAAGACTTACAAGATCATTAAAAGAGCTTTCAGGCTACAAGGTGGATGGAGGCAACAACATTTGGATTCGGCTCAGCAGCCCTAAATCAAGCTGCATGAAGCTGCCGTAGCGAGCACACACCGTATAATCATATTCTGCAGTGCGTCACAGTTTTAGCTGAGTGTCCAAAGTCTAAAATGTTCAGGCTCTGCTGTGCATGTGCACGGGTGTGTCTGCCATTGTTCCTCTCAGGTATTAGCATTGTTTCTGCACATTATCTGTCTGCTGTAGATAACTTATTCTTTATTAGGTCAGACTTTTTGCAGCCTGTTATCAGCCACCATTTTAAAAGGTCTGTTTTACAATTAAAAAGATTTATTCAAACAACCACCTGCCTCTGTCAGAGGAAGATGGATAAAACTTAAAAGAACTCCTGCTGCCTATTTTATTATCTAAAAAAGAAACACACAGCCAGGATTTGGCTTTTTCTCTTGAAAGAAATCTGCCAGAATCAACGTGCTGATAACATGAATGAGGATTTAAAAGCTGTTTTAGCTGCAGATGCTAAACCAGGTCACACAATGGAATAAAAATATTTATCACGGTATTTATCCCCTCTTTCTTTTGGTCCCTTTGTGTTTTTTGACCATGAAAAAAACAGCAAATGCATTTTGGGACTGTAATACGGCAATGTTGTGCGTCTCCAAAACTCTTCCAGTGTTTGTTACATTGTGCATGTATGAGTTAAAGGGAGAAAAACAAACAGGGAGAAGCAAGAGAGAAACCGTACGGTGTTATTCATAGTGCTGGGTGGAAGATAATTAAGTGTGGCTGTCTGTCTAGATGACTAATTGCTGCAAGCTTCATTACCCACATCAACTCTGACAGGTGTGCATTAGTGGGTACAACCATGAGAGAACCCATAAAGCATGAAACACACACACACACACACACACACACACACACACACACACACACACACACACACGGCAAATATTGCTAGAATATATATACACATAGGAAGGGAGGTACTGATGGATATAAATCAGAAAGTCAATCTGGCTGCAAGAGGTGGGGACATTTCTGCATGTTTGAGTAAATAATCCACAAGGCTCGAATGCGATAACATGTGTAAGATGTAGATGCAGCCCCCCCGATACCGTAATCAGGGCTGGACGGAGCATGGTGCTGAATCACCAAGATATAAGAGAGAGAGAGAACAGGACAAGAAAAGACAAGAATGACCTTTTTTAAAATAAGAGAAATGGAAAACAGTGTGTGTGCGTGTGTGTGTGTGTGTGTGTGTGTGTGTGTGAGAGAGAGAGAGAGAGAGAGAGAGAGAGAGAGGGAGAACCTCTAAGCATCAGTTAATCGCCTGCTGCTGACAGTGTGCACACGGCAGGGCGATCTGGGACCTGCTTTGACATTTTCAACTTGACTCATGAATTTATTGTTGGCGTTGAGGGTGAAATTAAACGCAGAAGCGTGTACTTGTAGGTCCCTTACGATGTAAAAAGAAAACATGGCAACACTACATATATATATCTATATATATATATATATATATATAGATATATATATCAAGACAGCAGAGTTAAATTATCTCAACGGGTGAAGGCCAAACGTTCCATTCGTGACCCAAAGTGGAGCGACAGCGCGAGGCAAATGTCATCCCAGTACTGCTGCCAGTCCCATCCAATAAAGGAAGTGATTAGGAAATGTTCTCTCCTCCATTAGCCTATTACATCACTGGAAGTCAATCTTTACTGTGCGCCATCAGAAAAGTGTAACTGGTGCTCAGATGTGAGGCATTTCCAATGCTAATAAGGGCTCATCAAAGCCGTGAAAAAAGGATCCGGCAGGTCCGGCAGGGCCCAGATCATTTTTCTGCAAAATTAGGCACAAATATTGTAAGAAATAAAAGTGCTGTGATAAATTGAAGGATGATTCTCCTGCTCTCCAGCTGATAAAACGATATGAGGAGAGGATAATTCAAAAAGTCCACCTCATCCGTTCCGTCATTCCAGCCCGGGCTCAGTAATCACACGCTTCCATCTTCTTCTTGTCTCCGTGAAGTGAGTGAAAGTGTCAGTCAGAGAGGTTCTTTAATAACGCTGCGCAGGTTGGCAGCTCCATCTAATCATACCGCTGTAATTTTACCGCGTCCGCATCTCCATTTTTTATTTTTGAGTGGACCTCCAGGTCACTAGAGGCGGGAGAAGAAACTCACCCTCCTGTGGGTTTGCAGTTCCTGTGTGTGTGTGTGTGTGTTTCCTCGTTTACGGGGGGGTCTGCCCTGTGGACTATCCAATCACATACGCTGTCCCGATATTTAGGAATGATCCAGATGTGCTCGCAAGCCTTGTTACACACACAGGCTGGTGATCAGAGGATGTTGCTCAGGCATGAACATAGATATTTCAAGACACGTGAGCAGAACAGTGAAAAGAGCTATGTCTGCACACAGAATCACAAGCTTTTCCTCTGATTTAAGGGGAAAGGCAGGAAAAGCAAGAAAGGACGATAAAGAACTGGGCCAGGCTAGCTGACAGCTCCTCAAGGTCACATTAGCGACTTGCTGTCAAACTTTTTTTATGACCTATTGGCAAAAAGTATAAAAACCGGAACTCTGCATTAACATGACAGATGCTTATCATCGTTGTGCATGTTTGTGAAAGCAGGCTAAAGCGTGTAGTAATCTGGTCTCCTCGCCACATCCGCCAGCTCCTCTGCGCTAGACTCCTGCCATAAATTCCAATAAGGGTTTACCTGACAACAGCCCCTGACCTTTCCTTTCACTGAGTCGGCGCTACATCACAGCTGAATGCTGAGAAGCTGCCGAAGACTGGAAGGAATCAGTCGGCAGACCCCCGAATCACCCAAATATGAATATTCATTATCTAAATGGGCCAGTGACATCCTGGGTTTGGGTAAGTGTAACAGCAGAATTTGTGTTCATCTGTTTTACAGAGTAATGGAAAGAAATTGCAATCACTGAAAAACAGAAAACCAGGATTAGTTAAGAATAAAGTAATAAGTAAATGATACAAATCTAACAACGGGTCTGTGCTTGGTTGGATTTAATGGGAGTTTCAGTGTGTCCAGACAGAATAAGCAGAGGTATTGATTTGGTCACAGGGATGAAGTTGTGTTTACCTTTACAGGGGCTGACACAGTTATGCATATACACTGGAGATGAGACGCCAGACAAAGGACCGCATATCCTCCCCCTAGATCGATGCCGGGTCTGTGAGAGTGTTTGTTTGGTCGGTCAGGAGGGAGAAAAAGAAGCCGGCAGGGAGCATCTGGCGCAGGGCTGCCCGACTTCAAATTAATCTGATTTTGATGGCACCTCATTACACCGCCCATCATTGGTAATCAAAACCAGTATGAAGTGTTTTACACACACACACACACACACACAGGTATACGCAGTGGTGGCAGCGCAGTGAGATTGATCATCAAACAAGAAAACAGACAGAGTCTGAAGATAATGAAACATCTGTATATCCACCATGTTTTGCAAGACCATTCATCTAAGTCATTTGTGCTTGTCAATGACTTGTGGAAGTCGATGGGTGCGCATGTGCATGTGTGTGTGTCCAGTCTCAAGCACTGATGCCATTACCGAGTCCCATCAGCACCTGAACGCCTCCCAATATTGCATCTACATTCTGCACCGTAATAATATTCAAAACATGCATTATTCCATCTTTCTGCTCTCCCCACGGATTGTCTCTCTTCTCCATGCCAACAAACAGACACACACGGAGATGCACACACGCATTACTCACACTTTATATCGGCCTCAATTTATCTCCCAGTATTAAATAAAACGAGTAGCAGGATATTAGTTATTTAAAGGACCTGCAGACTGTGGAATGATGGGAAAAAGTTAGGATCCGCAGAGTGATGATAGGACTGTTTTCATATTTGTGATGCCTTCTAGGACACACACACACACACACACACACACACACACACACACACACATACACACACACACACACAAACAGTACCATTAGCCCTTGCTGCACCACCTCACTCAGCAAAGAGCGGAAACGAATGGCAGACCATTAACAGTTTCATTATGGGGAGTCGGCTGGAGTGGAAGGTGTGGAAGCGTGAAGGGAGAGAGACAGAGACCTATAAGTGAAAAAAAATGAAAAGAAGAAGGGTGTGTGCTCGCCTCTGCGCATGTGTGTGTGATTAGGAATCAATAGAGGACAGAAAAGTGAGGGGATGAAGAGCTGTTAGTGTGGGACAGTCTGCAGGTGTGAGCAAGAGTCCAGGACCCCAACCCCTTTAATTGCAAATCAACCATCAATACTGAGATCTGCTCCAACACGGACCACCTGTTCTCACACACACACACACACACAAATGTATGCACACAGTATAGTACCAACACAGATGACTGTCTCCTCTGTGTCTCTCTACCTCTCACTCTCTCTTTAATGCACACACACACACACACACACACACACACACACACACACACACACACACACACACACCTCTCCAAGGTTAATAGCAGCTGTCATGGGCAGGGTGAGCAGTAATGGAACACAGAAATGCCCAGGGGAGGAAGCAGTTTGTGGATAGACAGAATGTGGGAATGATGAGTTGAAGGACTAAGAGGTGTAAGAGAGGGTGAAGGGGGTGCGGGGGAGGGAGGGGTGGGCGCCTGGGTGTGTGGGGGGGGGATGATGACTGTAAAGCATGCGGACGGAACAAACCGCCCGTTTAAACCAATGGCGACTAATGCAAATGAGATAATTTATCCCAGTGTTGCTGATAAATTATTCACGCTCCGGCTGCGTTCCCGTGTATTTGTAAGCCTTTGGACCACCGCTGATGAAAGATGGTGGAAGGGGGGTCTGTAAACCTGAAAATTGAACAACAAGCTATTTTCAGGTTGCGTCTGCAGCGCTTGTTAGCCCACTTCGCTGCTCTTTCACTCTTCTCCAGTTTGTCACCTCGATATTTGTTTGTTTCTTTGTGTAAAATATGCCGCAAATCTAATTTTCTTCCTTTTTTCTTTGGGGAAAATTGAGGAAGCAGTTAAGCACGAATAATGTGAAGGCAAGTGGTTATTCTGAAGCATCGTTTATGAGCTGTCAGCACTCACAAAAACATTCGTGCTGCGGAAGAATGCGGGCAGATTTGGGAGATGCAGATAAAACGTGATTGTATTGCTGGAGCATCGAGCCTGGGAGGGACGGCGCTCATATTCCCAGCTTCAGACTTCTGAGACTGAGCCAAAGGTGAACACTTTTTCACTCATTTGCACCTGCCAAGGTGGGTTTCCCTCCACAAGCTTGACCTCACTAAAGGGTGTCACATCTTTCAGTATGAATGAAGAAAAGCTACTATTAAAAAACCGCACGTTTGGAATAAGAAGCGATGAAGTGAGTATATGATGTGTTTTCATTCTACGTGAACCAAAATCAATAAGTCAAGCTTTTCTTCAACGGCGCCCTTTGTCTGAAAACTCTGCTAAAGCTGCACGCTCTAGATAGCCCCGACCTCGATGTGTGTCCTCTTCTCGTAGCTTCTCCTCTTTTTCTGCTTCTTCTTGAAGTGAAGCTCACTCAGTCGCTCGGTAAAACGGTGAACGTAGAAGCATCCACTGAGCCTCAGAGAGATGATGTTAATAAAAAAAACTGCCCCAAAACTAAAAAAGTTGTCAAATGTAGAGTTTCTTTGAAAAGTCAAGGCCTTTTAGCTCCATGGCCGATTATTTAAATTTATTTCACCAACAAAAAAAAATACACTTTTTTAATTTATAAATAAAAAACACAAAGAATCACATTTCTAAACCTACACAGACATCACATTTCTAAAATTCCTCTATTTCTCCACAGCATCAGAAAATGTGTGAGGGTTGATCGTCATGTGTTCCCAGAAGAATGCAGGTCCTCTTTTAGAATATTTTTTAAACTGTTTTCAGGAAGAATGTTTCTGCACTCTTCAGCGGTGCTGTGGCCTTGCTATTCTGTGAGCACATATCTAAGCATTAACACACACACATAAACACACGCACACACACGTTTGTAACTGCAGTAAATAAACATTCCTAATGGGAAACCAGGGACCTGAACCAAACTGAGGGTGAACTCAGGAAGTGTTTACTTGTGTAGCAGCAGAGCTGTTGGCCGCTGAAAATCCCTGTAAATCACAACAGCCAGAAGCCACAGTACAAAGTCTGTTCCGAGAGGCGGATTCCACAACTCTCAACCTAAATAGACATTTCGTGTCAATTCGAAAGGAAAGGAGCATGTCGGGTATAAAAATGTCTGCATATAGGATCATAAACAGAGAAGAAGAAATGTAACAAACATAGATTTTTTTCCTACTGAAAATAGATTTTTTTTTTTTATTATTATTATTTTAATAAGGGAGCCACCTTTTGTAAATTAAAGGGTTAAAGAAGCTTGTGGGGACTCAGGATAGAGCTGGAGGCCACAGGAAGGCCAAGCATACAGATTACTATACAAGCCCTGTGGTGAAGCGCTGAAGTCTGGAGCAAACACAGCTCTTTTTACACATGGCTGCTCCGCCTGTCGGGCAGGCTGCAGAGGTTCGCCCGGCGTTAGCGTTTAAAGACGCAGGCTCTGCAAGGCGGAGGGAACGAGCAGCCGAGGGGAGGACTGTCTGCGTCGTGGGGCAAATGTTTAATTTCACGCCTTTTTTCCACACGCTGGAGGTCATCACAGCAAGAAAGAAAGAGCACAAAACCCAGCACGTTTTAAAAAGCGCAGTCAAGCGTCCATCGTTTTATCTGGTTTCTTTGTCATGTTTTGAATCTGAGACCAGTCAGCTTCACTTGAAAAGTTTTTTTTTAATCAAAATTTTCTTTTACAGCATAATTTTGGCCTGATAGGCCTCATCTGCACCTCTTCAGCTTTTCGGCTCTCCACTCATCTGCTGGTCCAAACATCTTCAAGATACTGTGTAAACTATCATTAAAGTGAAAATATTCTGTTTTGAAATCTTTTGTCATCCATGGAAATTTATTTTACTTTTTTTTCTTCAGTTTGGTTGATTTCATCTTATCGTTTGCCATTTGATTGAAAATTTCCATTTTTTTTCCCTCTGTTTCCTTTTTGCTACTCCTCCAATTTTCCATGATGACACCCACCAGCAAAGTCATTTTTCACCCTTCCTAATGCTTCGATAGCCCTGTCTAACCCGACAGCTCGACAGAGAGAGGCAGCAAATCCCCTCCATGCTTAACCTGAGCCCACAGACTTTCAGCCTCCTGAAAACCGGCTCAGACAGAGGTCTTTATCACGGAGGAGGAATGAGTGAAGATGCAGAGCACAGAGATCAGTGGCCCCTGGCAGAATTGACAGCTTTTAACAAATAACTGAATCAATTAACAGATGTTAATCATAGCTAAAGGGCTGATCTGATAGCCGGTAAAGTGAATTTTGCTCTACATCTAAGCTATTTTTGTACCATTAACATGTTTTGTTGTCTATTCATAGATGGGTTTGCCTTTTTGTTTTGTTTTGTTTTTCTTCAGGAGCCATTAGCAGCAGTGTCTGATGATTAAACTTGAGTTTGCCCTTGTAACTCTTCTCCAGCACTGAAAACAACAGAGACAAGAGCAACAGAACATTTAGGCGGGTTTAACTGTAGCGCATTTCAGTTCAGTTGGATCTAATCTGCCGTTGCATAAGTAGGAAAACAAAGCCAAAAAAAAAGCTTTTAAAAATGCCTTTATTGGGTGATAATGATATTTCTGTCAAGGATGTAACAGAACAATTTAGACAGGTCATATTTGCAAACCAGTTGTGTTGAAACTCCAGTTCAAAAGTAACACCCTACGGTTTAAAGCCAGTATTTAAGGCAAAAACTGTTTCTAGAAAACAGTGTCCCTGTTTTTCTGACAATCCTTCAAAAAACAGCAATCTAAATTTTTGGTTTCAATTGTTTGGGGAAGGTGGGTTGTGATGGAAACAGGAGCGAGGGGAGCAAGCTCAAGTAATCACTGCTGCCATCATTTTGTTGTGCCACTCCTCTTATGCCTCTGTTGGATTCCTCAACACGGCCGCGATCAGCAGAGACATAAATGGTAATCTCCATGGGCATTCCTGCACACATGGGGCCGCGAATAAGTACACGTGCGCGTTCTCATGCATACACATAAACACACCAACAGAAAAGCAGTGTGACGCTAATCCCGCACGCGTGTGAGGGGGCACGCAAATGCATGGAAGGGAGGGGGAGCAAAAAGTGAGGGAGGCAATGGAGTGGGGGCAAGAAAGAGAAAGAGACAGAGAAAGAGGGAAAGGGGAAGGAGCGAGGCTTTATTTAATCTTAGCCGAAGTGTCGATAGAGCAGAAAGTTTAGCAGGCTGGATCGACGGTTAAGCCTTGAGTACTTTTACAGTTCTCTGTGTGTGTGCGTGTGTGTGTGTGTGTGTGTGTGTGTGTGTGTGTGTGTGTGTGAGTGAAAAATTGTGTTGAAGTCATTAAATGCAGTGCAGAGAAGCAAGAACATACGACTGCTGGAAGAATTGTATTTAATCAAGTCAGAACAAAAGGGATGTGTAATTTTCACCAGAGGGCAGAGACACAGGAGTTCCTCAAGCAAAATAACCAGCTTTGGGGAAAAACAATGCTTCACTGCAGTTTCACAGTATGATTGAGACGTTTTATTGATCAATCGACAATACTTTCGCTTTTTTTTTTTTTCATTTGTCTCTCGCTCTACTGATCCGTCCTTGAGATTTCTCTCAGTGCTGACTCGGTAATGAGTGAATATCTTTTTTTTTTGAGAGAGAGAAAGGGGCTTTCCTTGAGGAACAGGGTCAGAACCAAACTTTGACACTACAACAAGTAAGAATTGCACAAAATTTAAAAAATCATTAGCTCACAACTGCCTGTATGTTCAGAACAGCAGAGTTGAAAGTGAACATTCATCTTCTCTCTCGAGTGCTACCCCCCACTGCATGACACCATGTGAAATCTCATTTCAGATTCCCCAACTCTGTGGGGAGCTTTGGTTACAGATCAAGGTTTAGTATATAAAGTAAATCGTTCAACAGCCGGATGTCAAAGATGTTCATATTCTGTTATCCTCACAGTATGAAAGCATGAAATCAGTATGAAAGCGGAGATCGCGTCTAGATGACTGTAATTTGGACTCCGAGGATATGTCAGGAGTGAGTTTTAGCGCTGATCTAGTGTCTGATTAAGATAAGTGGTGGACCTGCAATAGCTCAACATGCACACAGACTGGTGACAGATTATTTAAATTTAATGGGGTATTTTTTTCTGTTTTTTTTGTAAAAGTGTCCATTAACCAGCATTTGTTGCCGTCAAACAAAAACATCTGAGCCCTTGGAGTTAGAAGAGTTGAAGGGCTGCTGTGAATTATGAGCATCAGCTGTGTTTACATCACTCTTTCAGCTTTTGTTGTGTGCTTTTTTTTTTACACCTAAATAAAGAAGGAGAGCAGAAGCACGGGCGGCCCACTGTGTGAGAGTTTAGACAAGTACTTTAGCCATGGGGGAACCTGGATATCGACTCCACAGGCCTTCAATGCCCTGCTCCTTCACTTTCTTCTCTCCTCAACTCCTCTACCACAAAAAAACCAACTCTCTCGTCATTCATCCATCACCAAACAACTTCAGGCTTCCAACCATCCACAAGGACTGAAAGCTTCACTCTCATACAGTACACACACACGCACACACAGACACAGACACACGCCAAAGCACACAGTTTTTCTCTTTTCCTCCAGTGGGTGGTCAAAGGACCTGACCTATTCTTGCGTGCTCCTGACACCCTGCAGCTCTGATCAGAGAGAGTCTCATAACATCGTTCTCTCATTAGTAATACTTGAGGGCAAAAGTCAAATGTTACGGAAAACAAACTAGAAATCCAATATAGGGCATTAGTTCCTAATAAAACGGTTTCTGAAGGTATTTTTGTGCAGAAGGGATTAATAAAAATGTTAAAATGAGGGATCGATTGTGTGTGTGCGTCCCCGCGCGTGTGTGTGTGTGTCTGTATTTCTCTGGGTTCGATAGCTGCAAAAACCACCAACTCATGTCTAAATATTTGTTTGCCGATAGCCATTTTACCAAGCAGGATTTTCCACGTGTTGGGACTTGTGTGTTTAAACAACCAACCAACTGTTCTTTTGTAATTGAAATTCAATTGTCCGCCCTTCAAAGCAATGTCAAATTTGCCTTTGCGTTTGCTTTAAAGATGCTTTTACCATCTGTTTTCTGATTGCATCTGATGCCATCTTAGGTCGTCTGATAGCGTCTGATCGAGTCTGGTGTGTCTGATGGTGTCTGATAGCGTCTGATCAAGTCTGGTGTGTCTGATGGCGTCTGATGGCGTCTGAGGATGTCTGAGACCTCTGAGGGTGTCAGATGGCGTCTGATGGCGTCTGATTGTGTCTGATGGTGTCAGCCGGCGTCTCATTACGTCTGGTGGTGTTTGAGGGCCTCCAAGGGTGTCTGATGGCGTCTGATGGCGTCTAAGGTTGTCTGATGGTTTCTCATGGCGTCCCATGGCGTTTGATTGCGTCTGAGGGCGTCTGAGGTTGTCTGATCGCGTCTGAGGGCATCTGAGGTTGTATGAGCGCGTCTGAGAGCGTCACAGCCCGTCTGAGCTGTGGTAGCTAGCGTGTGCGTCCTTTCGTCTCTGAGGGCGTTTGATGGCATCTGAGGGGGTCTGATTGCGTCTGATCATGTTTGACGGCGTCTGATGGCGTCCGGGTGCGTCCAATCGTGGCTGAGTGCGTCTGATGGCGTCTGATGGTGTCTGAGGGCGTCTGAGGGTGTCTGATGACCTCTGATATTGTCTGAGTTCGGCGTCTGATGGTTTCCGAGGGCATCTGATGCCCTCTGAGGGCGTCTGAGGTTGTTTGACGGCGTTTGATGGCGTCTGAGGGCATCTGATGGCGTCTGATCGAGTCTGGTGTGTCTGTTGGCGTCTCATTACGTCTGGTGGTGTCTGATGGCATCTGATGCCGTCTGATGGCGTCTGGTGGCGTCTGATGGCGTTTGAGGGACTCTGATGGTGTCTGATAGTGTCTGAGGGCGTCCGGGTGCGTCCGATCGTTTCTGAGGGTGTCTGATCGAGTCTAGTGTGTCAGATGGCGTCTAATGGCGTCTGATGGTGTCTGGTGGTGTCGGATGGCGTCTGAGGGTCTCAGATGGCGTCTGATGGCGTCGGAGGTTGTCTGAGGCTGTCCGACGGCATCTGAGGGTGTCTTTTGGTGTCCGAAGATGTCTGTTGGCGTCTGATGGCGTTTGATCGAGTCTGGTGTGTCAGATGGCGTCTGAGGGCGTCTAATGGCGTCTGGGGTTGCTGATGGTGTCTTGTGGCATCTGATGG
>CAAE01014991.1:759817-808675 GCA_000180735.1 Tetraodon nigroviridis
AACAATCACTAGTTCGCATTTTTCCATCGTTTGCAGATTGACAGCGTAGCAGCTTTCACAACAAATGACCATCTGGATGGCAAAAAAGACACTGTCAAACTGGTGGTACATGGGGGGAATTTAGCACAGATTTAGTGGAATAGAGTCTGGCAGAGGCCTAAATTAAGGCTTTTTTATTCCAAAGAGTTCTTGGACATTTATTCCTCCACATTATTATTTTTCTTGGGTTTTTGTTTTTGCTTTTTTTTTTACCATTTGTAATTTTTGTGGATAATAAAATCAGACTGGGTGTTCTCTTTTCCAACTGAATTAATCAGAAATGCAAACACACACACACCGCCAAACAAACTCATGTTGAGGGCAGCAGATCCTACAGCGCCAAGTGGTAACAAGCCTGTTAGGAAAGCGAGTGACAAATGAGGCCAGGATCTAGCGTTAAAGATGAGCAGAGGTGGGAAAATGTCACCACAAATAGCCTCTGGTGCCCAAATGTCACCTATCCAGTCTCCTCCTAACGTCTGCCTTCCTCAGGCTCTGCTCCTGTGCACTCTCTTTCTAATCTGCAGCAGTTTTCTCCTTTTCTTTGCACTTTCTTCCATTATTTTGCCTTTCTCGCTTCCCTCTGATCAATGTCCTCAAAGATATTTCCAGTATGGTCTAGATAGAACCACTTTGTGATGTGCAGATGTCCTGGCCAAACTGGTTGTTTGGCAGAGGCATATCTCCCTCACCAGGGCAGCAGAAGCACCAAAGAGTGAGAAACAAGCTCATCTTGAAATGAAAAATGGATATGACAGATTGACCTGAACAGCAAAAGAGAAAAGGTTTTATGTTTTCAGACGATCAGCGTACAGGTGTTGGTACCAGTCTAGGTGCACTTTCTAGTTCAGAGCTGTGAAAGGGGCGTGGACACATGGACATTTTTAGTCCTCTCCTTTTGCACAGACGCTTTATCAATGAGATAAACTATGATTGATTGGAGATGGCGGGCTGAGATGAAACTACCAATCAATGACCCTCGTTCATCTTCCAGGTTGAGCATCAGCGGCGCCTGTACAAGCGTGTTTTTCCAGGCAGAAAAAGTTCACAGTGCACTCAGGGCTTATTTGCATCAGAGCGTTTTAAATTGAGTGATGAGTCATTGATGGACATGCTGGGACCGTGGTGACTCCACGGTTTCAGGTATCGACAGAGGGATCGATGGCGCTGATAGCAGCCTGAGAGCGCGTGTTTATTGGCACCTAACCTATTGAGCGCTCTGATGAATTAGACTGTTTAGGCTGTGTTTTTTTATTGGAGGGCAAAGGACAGGACAAACGCTGGAGAAGATAATAGAGGCAGAAGCATCTCCACACATGCCTGGAACATAATTTTGGTTTGTTTGGTTTCAGAAGCACTGAATTGCAAATGCCTGCTATCAGGAAAACATCTGAACCGTCGCAACGGAAGAAAAGCCATGGCTGAGAAAGAAAATAAATGTGCATGTGAGGTTTGCTGAAAAAAATGCAACAATGAGATGTGTAAATAGGTGAAAGGTAATGTTTCGCTGTGTTCTTAACTTTCCCTTCCTGGCTAATCTTCATGGTTCATGGTAGTCACCGAACTTTTATTGACCCCAAGAAACTAGACAGGAATTAAATAATTTACCGTTCTAGCAATTTTAATGGGTTAGAGTTGAGTGTTTAAAAAGTGCCAATTTTCATCTCAAATAGACCAAATGTTAATTATATAAGATGTGTTTCACTTGAAGAAAATCAGAACATTTCTGGACTTTTCATTCATAAACTTCTAAACTACTAAACTAGGTTTTATATTTTAGAAATTCGCTTACTTTTTAACTATACCTTCATTTATTTGTCATTGCTTTACATTTCCATATCATACATTAATAGCTGTTTTCCGCTGGTTTGTCTGTGATTTCTGGGTTTTCTGGCACCTCCCAGGGGTCAGCAGGTCAAACAGCTGTTTGTTGGTGGTGGGATCACCAGGGGTTGCATGAGCCTTCAGGAACAGCAGAGGGCAGCTAATGATCTTTTGCTCAGCTTGGAGGACATTCTGGAGCCTTTTCCAGTCTGCAGACAAGCTGTGCATGATCCCCAGAGTGATGCAGTGGGGGGCTTTTCTTCAGCTTCCTTTAGAAAATGGACAGTTTATTCTGTCTTCTTAACAAGCCCGTCAGGGTTTATCTTCCATGAGAGGTCGCAGTGCACAACCTGAAGCTCGAAGTCACACAGAGACAGGGTGCACTTCAGGGATTTTACCCTTAAGTGCTGACTCCACCTTAAAGCCTTAATAACATTGAAACATTCATCGACATTTGCATATGGAGGTGATTTTTTATTCTCTGACGTGCCTGGACATCTTTCTAGAGAAGAAGCCAGTTTCTCTAATTGATTATTGATTGCTGGAATATTTTCCTAATGGCTAAACAACTTGTAGAAAATCTGCAAATTCTGCACGGGCGCGCACATACATACACACACACACACAGATTTCTATTTGCAAGATTAACTGTGCCTTTCATTGAATTGTCTTTATGACTATTACTCAGTTTAATATAATAATAGTTATAATTTGAGTTAAATATGACGTCTGGTGAATGGATATCACTTAGTTTTTTTTCATGCATATCAGTCTTTATAACCAGTTTAAGCATGCAAATACATCAGATTGAAATTTGCTAGAAGCTATATGGTGCCTAATCGCAGCTTTAGATAAAGTTAATAATTATAGAAACAATCAATGAAAACTGGAGCGAGGGAGAGCACGGGCTGCAGATAAGCAATTGGTTTATTGAGTCGTCAAGTGTCACCATTAACACATTGCCTTTTGAGTCTAAGTGCTTGTCTTTCTGTGTGGGTGTGTGTGTGTGTGTGTGTGTGTGTGTGTGTGTGTGTGTGTGTGTGTGTATAGGTGTGAGTGTGTGTGATGGTATGTAATTAGTGTATGGTATACCTCTGTTCCTCTTTGTCCTGGGCTGACAGTTAATTAGTTGTGCTGTCTCAGGGGTAAACCTAATCAGTGGAAAATGAGAGAATTAGTGGATCCACCTACTTTCATACCCAGCAGTCGACGCCTGGGGGTGGGGACGGGGACGGGGCCGGGGGGCCGGGGGATGTCAACATCATGTAGGCATGAAGAGGAGACAATTTTGCAGATGTTTTTGTTGTGTTTGTGTTGTGTTTCCTGCCATCTCTGGGCCATTTGTCTGGCTCCAACGCACCAGTGCTGCTACCGTATGCTGCACCACTAGCTACAGTTTCAGCTCTGCAAAAACATTACAATAACCACGTCCGCTTAGTTCATCAGCCAGGGAGGTCAAAGGGCATTTTAAATCATCAGATTGTCTACCAGGATAGGCAACAATTAGGAGGTGTCTGAAAACCGCTCGGTGCTAATTATGCAATTATTTTTTAAAGCTAATGCAGCAAAAGTTCTTAGGAGATGAATGCACTTTTATTTTTATTTTTTTATTGATCTGTTTATTCCTGCAGAGAAATTCAGCAGAGGGAAGAGCGCACCTGTAAGGGAGGATCCTCCAGAACATGTTTGCATTTCAAGGCAATGCAATTTTAGAAAATGGAAATGTCCTGAGAGTTTTTATGTGTCACTGTGGCTCGAGGCTGTCTCCCTCTGTCTCTCTCTCTGAACACCCGTGCACATGCACATACACATACACACACAAAGAATGAGTCCAAGGAGACCAAGGCAGAGATATTGGCTGCTTTCTTCCACCCCCTACCTGTCTCACCAAATATGATATGGCCATATAAAGACAGACTGCAGTGGTGGGAGAGGACGGCTGAAGAAAGTCACCGAATTTCACCGCATGGCTGAAGTCATGGACAGGCAAGAGAGAGCAAGGAAAAAGGAGAAGAAGGGAGTGGATTAGCAAGGGAAAAAATGGCTTGCCAGAGAAGAAAACTTTTAGTACAACATATGCATGCATGAGAAGCAAATGATGGAGACAGAAAATAAAAGGCAGTGCCGCAGAGAGGAGTGAGAGCAGACGTATCCTACTAGCTGAGGGTTAAACCTGCAATCTCTCATTCTGTCTGATCTCAGACAACCTAAGAGTCAAACCAAGAAAGCTTTGAGACACTCTGTGCACATTAACCTCACTCATCCCCCACCCACACGCCTCTGCACCGTCCCTACTCCGTAACCGTATTAAAGTCAGATCTTCAAACATGTCGACATCAAGAGCATAAAACTGACTTTTAGCCCAACTTTTGCTTATTTGTGGGAGATATATGACAAACAGCTCACAGGTAAATATTCTGTTGCAGTGGCTGTTGTGATGATGGTTATGTTAAGTCATTTTGGTCTCACATATTGATATTTTTGGTACGATAATGCTGCAGAGAGAGCTTGTGGCTCAGATTATGAGATAAATCTTTTATTGGATTACCACAAAAAGAATAGCGGTGCATAACTCCCACTGCGGCACCGGTTGCAGGCAAGGAAACTTCAGATTTGGGCGACAAAAATCCCCTCATCGCTTCTTGTCAGTTTTGTTCTCACCTACTATGAGAAATAGTCGAAAAAGTAGAGAAAGGGAAAAAGCATGTTTTTCCCCTTTTTCTCCCCCGAGCTAACATTTTCACGCCGTGATTGAGCGTGACCATAAGGTAGGCATGGAGCTGTGAATGTATGGCTTTTTCATTATAGATAAGAAACACAGAGACAGGGAGATGCAGCACAGTGCATGTCCTTGATTTAGCGGCATTGATCCCTATCTGCTCTCTAGCCTCGTTCATTTGCCACGTGTGATGGGGGTAGCCTTATGGCGACGTCGAGTTCAGCAGAGATAAGGTTATCGGAACACACCTAACTGATATGATTGGCAAGGTGACAGAAGGCCGCAAAGCATCCTGAGGGGTTGACTCGCCACACACACACACACGCACATACACGCACACACAGAGACCCTAAAATAAGTTTAATCTTTTGTTTATCCCCGTCACAAATGGAGGCAATATCTGCATGGAACACCAGAGAGACGTCAAACAGCTATTGCAGACTTCAAAAGGCTCTGCTTATTATTTTCAGCGAGAGAGCTATCACTTTTGATAACAACACTCCCGAGAGAGACTAAAATGGGGAAGGAGGAAGGTTTGAAATGGTGGTGGAGAGTGACACAAACCAGGAAGGAAAGTGGTAGAGGAATGGTAAAAAAGAGAAACAGAGAGAAGAAAATAGACGAGGGTGAATCTGACTGGGAGATAAACTCAAAGAGCACAAAAGGCTGCGCAAACAGAAAGTGACGCACAGAGATAATTCTGTTAAGCAGCCCAAGAAGGAGAGATACGGGAGGAGTAACAAGATAAAAAAAAGGAGATGTGAAGTGCTGGAGATAGAGAGGAGAGCAAAACTCTGAAATCAAACACAGATAGGCAAAAACACTCACACTTCACAGACTGAGCAGGGCCATGGAGACAGATGCGTCATGAACACATCGTCTAGTTGTCTTTTTTCTGCTTGTTTGATGGTTTGCAAGGCAACATTACCTGAAAACTGCAGCGGTCGTGGTAGACTGGACCATTCCAGTAAACTAGTATGATGGTTGCAGGAGTGAGTTACTGAAAAACTTATAATGTTCCAGCATTGTGCTCAAGATTCTGCCCATTTTCCTTTCACACACACACACACACACACAAATCTGCCTGTGTTGTAACCATTTTAAACCTAGAGTTGTGGTTTATTATGGCTTCAGACAAAGAAAAAGATGAGGTCAGGCTACATAACAATGGAGAGACTCTCCACTTTGCTAACAAATGTGATACTTATTACAACCATTTTACTCATATCTGCTGTATAATAGCCTGTAAAAATGAAAGAAATGAAGTCCACTTTGCTCTTTTCTCCTACATCACCTATTCCACCGCCTTTACTTTCCATCTCCATCTAAATCGTATTTCAACCCCCCCTTATCCTTGCGGTGGCCTCCACTGCTGGTAAAACACACCCCTGATAAATTGCCCCACGTAATCATCTCCTCACTTTATCAGGATGTGGAGGAGAAATGAGATCCGCAGAGAACCGGGAGGAGAGGCAGCACATGGGAAGTCGAGGCAGAGAAAAGGAAATGTGGGATACCGGTGAAATATGAACAGAAACAGTGTGATGGAAGAGGAGAGAAGTTAGTAGAAGGGATGGCAAAAAAAAAGCAGCGGGGTGAATGAGGCAGCGGCGGGTACAGGCGGAAGAAAAGGCTGGTTATGAGATGGATACACAGAGCTGGGAAGAGTCGGGTAATACCGCGAGGGCAACGAGATAAAGGAAAAGATGAAGGGAGCGTGACAGATTAGTGATGGAGGGACAGATGAAGGCAGGACGGAGGCGCAGATAGATCAGTCCGACTTGAAAGGACCCACAGGAACAAATGAATCTGCGTGATGCATGAAGCCAGCCGGGCTAAGAAGACAACCAATCACAGGCCGCGCTCTAAATGAGATCACCAATCATGCACCGCGGCTGGCATCATCATTCCCAATTTCAGATAAGGCCCCCCACACATTCGGCCCATCTTTTACCCCACAGCAAGCTGCAAGCTGCTCTGTGTGTTGTCTTATGCGTGTGTGTGTGTGTGTGTGTGTGCGTGTGCTAGCAGCTCTGGCTGTATTTTGATTCCATTGCTCAGATATCCGTTTATATGAGAACTCGTGGATCAGTAATGCTGCCTTGTTGCTGCGACACATCAAAACACTGCAGGGGCACAGAAGAGAAGCATTTGTTACTCCAAACTGCTGAAACAGCTAAAGTGTCCTTCCAGATGGAAGCTCTAAAAATGTACATTTTAAATCCAAAATGTTCGATATGAAACGACACCCAGGTGTCACACATCCAGGTGCTGCCACGACAGCACGGTATACCGTATATCATAAAGCACGAATGAAGACGTACGACGACTCACAAACATTTCTGTAATTGCATATGTGGTGAAAAGTGAGCAAGCATGTCTGACGGAACCTCCCCCTCCAAAGGGAGGGAGGTTCCGGGGGGATTGGAAAAAAATTATGACAAATCAGGCAATTTCTTTGTTTTTCACACAAAAGTACAATAAGAAGATTCTGCGATGTGACAGAGATGAAAGCCAGACAGAGCGAGCAAAGGAGAGGTGGAATCACAGCGTGGCAGGGGTCTTCGTGGGGGGTGGGGGAGGTCAGCGCGCCGGGACGTGCTGTAATTGCGGGAGACACTTTAATTAAAATGTTTTGAGAAGGTTTTCAAGAGGTTACAGTCTGTGGGGTGCAGACTGTCTCTTCCACACAAACTCACACAGAAGTGTCTATGTCTTGGCTCACGCGTGTCAATGGGGGGAGGGGGGGGGGAGACAGCTCCGTGTCCCCCAGCAGGGTTGTGACAAGCTTGTTTGAAATCGTCCAAAAGAGATTGTTTCTTTTGCTTTGGCCTCTGTCTCCTAATTGCTTTTTTGCAGCATATTTTGCTGCTCCTTCTGTCACGACCACCATTTTATGAAACAGCAAACTCAATTTCCACATGACAAACTGCCTCTCATTGTCTCTTCCTCAGTCGAGCACTCAGGCTCAAACCTTAATAACAGAGTTGTTGACCTGGAAACTTCTTGAATGGTTCTTTTTTTTTATCCTGTCCTAAAACTGTTCAGGCAGTTGCAGATCATACCAATTACTACACACACTTTTTTGTATTTAACTGTAATTACCCTTATTAAACTACTACAGATGCCAGTCTGTCCTCATTAAAGAGGTTGGTCACCGTCCTTTCTCACAGGATGATGCTGAAAGAATTTTTAAAACTATCTCTGATGACAGATTCCAAGTTAGGAAGCAAAATTCCACATAAAAAGAACCAAAAAGTCTCTCAAAGACATCGGTTCTGTCTTCAGTTGACAGCTTTGAGGACTGCCTGGCTTCTGCTGAGCTTTGACACTGAACAGGTTGAAAGCTGTGTGGCCATCAACAACATTTTCCTCTGTGTGTTGTGTGTGTATGTGTGTGTGGCCACTGTGTAAATAATATATAGAGGTGTCACATTAAAGTTCACCATTGCTTTCATGTGTCTCCCCTCTGGATGATTAGAGGTCAGGGTGCTTTATCACCAAAGGCCGAGTAGAGTAACGATCACTCACCGGTCACGACTGTGTGTGTTTCTGTGTGGTTTTCACCCGTATGTGGCCGACTGGACTGTAGTTATCATTGTGTGGAGCTGTTCTTGGCTCGTGTCCTCCCAGTGTGCTGTGGTATCGATTCCTGATCGCCGCAGGCTGGCCAAGTATTGATCCAAACGCTTCCATAAACACGTTGAAATTACTTATGGCACGTGTGTGTGTGTGTGTGTGTGTGTGTGTGTGTGTGTGTGTGTGTGTGTGTGTGTGTGTACGTGTGTGTGTGAGTCACAGGAATTGTACAATTGTGCAGTGTTGATGGGATGACTGATGGGGTAAATGAGAAGCTAAATGAAATACCAGTGTAATTTTACACACATAAAATTGGAAAACAGGGCTGCTACTTACTAAGAAGCCAGACAACACTCCTGGGAAATAAAGGTTTCAACCATTTAGCCAAAGCAGAGCACCTCATTACGACAATCAGTCAAAAAAAAACCTAGTAAAGGAGGACATCTTCATGCCAGATAGTGCTAACCTAAGCATTTAGCTAGACAGATGCCTCTTCACCACAAGTCTGTGTGCGCGCATGTGTTCATGTTTTAAATAAATACACATAATGCAAATGTAACGGGTTAACATGCTTGAAAATGTGTGATAACAGCTGAGAAACTAAAGGGAAATGACTGCTGTAGGATATAAGCGTAGCTGAAACGGTGCCAACAGAAGCATGTAAAATTACAAAATGATTTAAAAATAAAAGAGAAAAAGGAAGTTTTGGGCTCAGATGGCAACAACAGTAAATGGAGGTCACAACTGGTTGAAAAAAAAAATGGGGCGCTCATTAGGCAGAAACTCAAATCCCCAAATAAGACCATATGGTGAAAGAGTGTAGGACATGGAAGGAGGACTTCTGGGGGAATTCTGAAGTTAAAACAAGAAACAGAACTTAATTAATTAATTGAGTGACCGGTTAAACATTTCAATCATGACTGACTGACCAAAGGTTTAAACGTTGACAGCTAAAAGATTGATTTTCATGGTGTTTGACAAAGAATTAAAAGTCTGGAATGATTTTTCTTTAATTACAACCACATTCATTTTATCAGACCGGCTAACTAATCAGACTACGTAAAGCCTACCCCAGCAGAGGAGTTATAAATCACCTTCTCCCCACCTACAACAGTGGATGTTTGCCATTAATCTTCATATCACAGTCGTCCAGGTTATCTTACACATCAGATAGTGGTGCCTGGTCTGTTTTAGGAGGGACTCCACATCACACTGCTGTGGTCATACAGTGATATTTCATGCCTAAATAATCAGCTTCTCGTGTCTGACAGACTGTGTAGATAGTACAAGTCAGTAGATGAGAGGCCCAATTCAGCAAAGGGAGAAAAGAAAAAGAAAATCAATATTGAAGTGAAAGTATTAATGAATGTTTAAGCGTCTGCTTCGGGTTCCTATTGATTAGATGGCCTTCACCGTGATTCAGGTGTCATCCAAGCAGAACGCTGATCTTCATACTCAAGAAAAATTAGTCCAGATATGAAGAAGAGACCCAACATCTGCTCTCCGATTCTGGCAGGACTGAAACGACAAAATGGAGGTCTTTTCAGTAAAGAGAAGAATCTTTACGCTCGAAGTGTGTAGGCGCGGGGAAGCAATTAGAGGATCTGACATTTACTTCTTTACTACCTCTCCTAAACACACGTACACATCATATAGAGTATACCATACAGTTTGCAAGGGTGCACGGCACGGAGGGGACAATAGATTGATGCCTTCCCTCTACCCACACAAATGCTGGATGTTTGGCATCAGTGTCAGAAAACAATACAGATAGAGAAAGACAGAGAGAAAAGGAAAAAGAGAAAGCAGATTAGTGTGTGTATGAGCTACATCTGCATTTGTGTCTGCCTGGAGCACCTCCAGCTGCGGTTCCTTTTCTGCCAAACGCAAGTGCTGAGCCTTGACGTGGCTAAAAGCAGGCCCAAAAAGCAGTGACTACAACAAAAACTTCCCACCACAGCTGCTGTGAATAATCAGCAGCTGAGGTTTTGTCCTTTAGTTGGCTGCAATCAATGGGCCTAAGAAGCTGGTAATTGAATACATCCATTCCTAGGACTGGTTCGAAGGAGGGGCCAAATAAAGTTGGCGCTGCAATGCAAACTACCCAACCTGGGACGCTGCAGTTCGCACTGGTTCCCATTACTCCTCTAACTACCTCTGAGTCTTCTGTTTGTGTGTGTGTGTGTGTGTGTGTGTGTATGTGTGTGTGTGACGCAGATGATACAAGGGGAGAAGACAACAGCACTTAGCCGGTGTGACGGATTGCCACCCGGTGCAGAAACAGCCAGCTGGTAATCAATTCCAAACACTGATGAGCAGCTGGCGTCAGACTGCAGCGAAGCTTCTCAAAACGTCACAAACATACTGTATCCGTCTTCCTCGTTCATCATCTACCGAGCTGCCATTGAAGCTGGATGTCAGTGTTCAATGCTCTTCTAAGCCAATCAGATGAGGCTCATCACAGGCATCGTGCGACTTGTGTTTTGTAAAGTAGCACAAACGTGAGCAGACTGTCTGTCCGTCCCGCTGGGAGAGGGGGTAATGCTATCAGAAATATCAAAATTATCCTTTTTGCGGCAGGCTCGACGCCAACAGAGTGATGGAGTAAGGAAATTGCTGCCAAGACCGGCAAAGGTGACAAATGTGATAAAGCACTTGACAGTGCATGAAATAAATGGTATCCACAATATCAATATTTCAGTCACTGCCCCCAAGCTCATGGCCATTGGTGAGGGCTGGAATCTAAATCAGCTGGTAAATAACTTTGTCTTGCGTCTGTTGAGCTCCATCCTTGCCATAAAACTGACCGGCAAAGGGCCTGCTCTAGAGAAAATACCCCACATAGGTCTCTATTACACCCTGTCCTTCCTCTTTGTTAGCCGCTGAACTGGCTAAACAGGTCATATGTGAATGTGGTTAGCAGTGATTAAACATGAAAAACAGGATTTTAACCTTTAAGACTAATCTTAGATTAGTCAAATCGCCAAAACAGCTTTTTGCATAATGATTTGTCTTAGTGGTTATGGCTCAATTCCAGAGATATTAGGAGTTTAAGGTACTTAAATTTAGCCCTGTTTGATACAGCTGGAAACCAACATCACTAATCCCAGAAGCTCAGCATGCACAAACGGTGCATGTGGGCGCAGGCAAGCCGTGGCAGGTTACACAACACGCATTCATCTCTTTATGTGCATATGTTTGTGTCCTTCCCCCCGGCTGTAACGGGACAGCGCAGACATGTGTTACACACAAAAACCCACAGTCGTACTGCCTGTGTGACACCCAAACCGATGGTTTCTGACAGGCAGTGGGTATAAGTGGCCCCTAAGTCAATTGCGAGGTTACTGTCTTCAGGGGGTGACATTTGCATCATAACAAACACACAAACACACACACGCACACACAAGGAACAAATATGTTGTATTCGGCCCTGTTGGGACAGAGAGAGTAGAAACCCTGACACGTATTTCATGTTGTTGTTAACCTTGTGTGGAGTCTGACTCTGATAGCACGAAGCCAGATGTGCTGGACGACGACACAGCTGGTGAACATTACAATCCTGCAGGGGCTAAAAAAGCTGGAGTGTGCCTGATGAGTGAGGGTGGAGCAGAATGGTGAATCACCTATTAAAGGCGTGTAATACCGCTGCCCCCGAACCACTGAAGCACCCAGCTGTTCACCGCAGTTGCTTTATTACTCATAACATGCTCAGGCCTAAGTCCAGTTTCTTTAAGGAGCCGTTTATATTTTCAAATGGCTCCAGTGTGCCAGTATGCACATGCAGCTCCTCCTCTGGTTCTCTGATCAGATGAGCTTCTCCCCGTCCTGTGTCCTATCACGTTCTAGCATCGATGCTCTCTCCGCTAACTCCCGCAGCCCTAACCTTCTTCTCCAGCGGATGGTGTGTTTGCTCGTACGTGGAGTGCAGTCAGGCTAGATTGTTTTCTTGGTTGGAGCCAGTGAGCTGATGGATCTGATCCTGGGAGACTTGCCGTCTGTGAGCAGCACACCTCCTTCAGTCTGTTTGGTTTTCTCGTGCACGGGAACATGCAGCTGAAGTGGACACGCTGTCAGATTATGTTTTGGGAAACATGTCGATGATGCAAGGTTTGCTTGCTCGCCCTGGTGTGTATTGCCATGCTGTCCGTGGATCTGCCTTTCACTCCCTTACTCTCTTCTACACACACCTACCACTGTAAAAGCCATTGTTGGTGTCTGCCTGGCATTTCTTTTGAATAACGGCGAAACGCGCTGGAGAGCACGCATCAGACGCCTGTGCTCTACACCACGAGTGGATCACTTTTCACAAGTGTCAGACCATCAGAGGGATTTAAGCGGATACACGTTGAAGTGTTCTGCCACACTACAGTCTGTTAATACACCCCTACAAAAGAGAGTGGCATTTGAGAACCCTGAAAGCATGCACGTGCACGCCTGTGTGTGTACTGCTGTCTGTATTGTAGGAATCTCTGATATTTGGGGCCTCAAGTCTACACCTATGTTAAGAATTCAAAGAGATAGAGGGGCACTAACGAACTGATGTAACTTTGCCTTATTGCAATACTAACATAAAACACACACACACCTACACAAACATACAGACACACACACACACACCCATACATATATATGCCTCATACACTGTGTGGCCTCCTTAGTCCATTTTCCATTTTATGGTGTTACAATAAAGTCGACCTATTGTGAAAGCAGATGGCCCCCATACAGTCATCATATAGAGATTTCTCCTTCACTGCACTGATGAGAAGAGATTGGAGGAAGGAAATCGAAGAGCGGGGGGGATGAGGAATAATAGGAAAGGGGGGAAATAATCAAATTATTATGAGGGGAGGGTAAAAAAAAAAGTGCATTCAGGTCAAACCTAGGTGAGATGTGTGTCCAGGGAATAGTTATGAAGGAAAGAGAGAGGCGCAAATGAGTTTGAGAGCAAAAAATGCTACAGAAGATGCAATCACGCCAGGACTTCCAGAAGGCATCTGTTTCTTTCGCACTTAATTCACACATGTGATATAAAATCTCGCAAAGACCCCACCCCCACCCAAGTTTTCTTGTTTTTCTCTGAAACCCAAAACTTTTTGCAAATATACAGAATTGAATTTGACAGTTGTGGCCTGGCCTGCACCTGCAATAAACCAAACCAAAAAAACTAAAGTTATAGCAAACAGGAAGTATCAGGAAAAAAAAGGATGAGGTTCACGGCTTTGTATATTGTGCATTCTTGCAGGAAGGCGGACAAACATGGCTGTTCAGGTGCCTAAGAAACAGTTACCTTCCTTTAGCCAACGACCTCCCAGAGTTATTTCTTAGGGGGGTTATTCTGAAGCAGGAAATTACATTTAGAGCAAAATCATTTAAACAGGTGGGAAACAATTCTTTTATTTAAATCAAAGATTATAGCTCAGCCACAGCATCAATCTGGACATCCAAGATAAAATAAATTGATCATTTGGCTTTCTCAGAATGCAACTCCTTTTGACTTAACCACCCACAATCAAAATGAAAATGCCATTTGGATTGACTGATTGATTTTCCTCATGCACTCACCGCTAAAAGAGTCCATCCTTTATAACCTCAGTCCATTCTCCGAGGTGTGGAAGGGGGCAATCGAATTAGCCCCACCCTCTCCGGATGATGGCGAGTGATATGTGACTGGATTACATTACACAAACTCTATCTAACCCAGACTGCGGCCTATCTTAACCTCATATCCTTGACAACAATCTATACATCAGCCCCTGGCTAATATGTTGTAATAGTTGGGGGCATTGGCCACATATTTGCCCACATGACCAGTCACCTCCTCTCAAACACACAGGGTACCGTTTATTTTCCTTGAACCTTCCTACGCACAACCTTCTGCCCCATTCACCCAAGCGGCTCTGTCCGTTTTGCACCCCAGCTCTCTAAATCTGGCCAGTTCCTTTTCTGTAGCTTCTTATTGCCCCACTTTTCTGCACGTACATCAGGGAAGCGTAAAACCCGTGCCGGGACCAAAATCTGTATCTCGCCATGGAAACAGCCTCACAGCATCTCCCCCTTCCTTTCTTCTAATACCAGACTCTTCATCTGGGGACATATTAAAACTCAATCAATTACACACACACACCCACTAACTGTCTGTCCATGTGTCACCGCTGGGCTCAGTGCCAGCATCTCTCTTCCACTGCCTGCAATGTCTTGTCCTCATCTCTCTCATTGTGATCCCGTGGCCTCGTTGGCCCTGGCATTCAATTTAGCTGTCATCCAGATGCATCCTCCTCTCTTTCTACACACACAACCGCCCACAGACACACACACACACGAGCAAACACGCACACAGAGATGGATTTTCTGTCAGGACAGTTTGAGACCAATCAGACTGTGGTATTGGAGCATGGCTAGATGACAGCCAAAGGCCATCAGGGGACTCTAAACACAATGAGGCGCTCCTTTTCGTCCTAAAAACCGTAACGAACGGTGCCAAAAAAAATCTTTACCTACACAAATATGAAAAGTCTGACTCTGCATAACTGGATTTTTACACTGTTGCATGACTCATGTGTGATCAGTAATTAGGCAATGAATCCTCCTTGCATGGATTTCACAAAATATCATTAGGCCCCAGCCCCAGAGCATCTCAATTTCTAGATCGGCAGAGCCAGACACTCAAGAGTGATGGACTCAGATTGTGGCATGGACTCAGAAAAAAGCAGTCCCTGCAACATGGGGTAGAAGGAGGAGGAGAGAAAACAGCATCATGGGAAGTGGAGGAGGTTCTTTACACACGGGCATCTGGGATGGTGAAGAGTAGGAGTATACAAAATCACAGAGCCAAAGATCTGACACCTCCATCAGGCAGTGTCTCATCTGTCAGCGAACCAGGTCGTTTCAAGAGACCGCACGAAAAGTATCAAAAATGCAGCACATCAAACCACCATTCCACTTGGGCTTTTTTTCCTGCAGATTACTGGTTCAAGCTCAGTTTTATGTTACTTTCAGCTGAGCTTGAAATGACATCCAAAGCAAGCCCAAAGTGGTGATATTTTCAAGTATGCTGGACGGATGGAGAATCCATGTGAGATGTTTAACTGGCCGATCATTGTGTCTGTCGTGAAACACTAACTTTATTTATTTATTTATTTATTTATTTTCCTGCAGAACAACTTTAGTAATGCTGACCTGGACTGCCATTATTTCTTCACCTAGTGTGCCTCCTACCATGGAACCTGTGAATATGAGCTGTCAGTAAAGATAACATTTACTGACCCTGCTTGCTGTTATTTTCTGGTTGCTGGTGATTCACATTTCAGCAGAGTCAAATATGGTGCATCAGGAAATAGTTCCAGTGATGTAACAGCATGCAACGGGCAATTTTTAAAGCCTTCCCCAGGAAATGTACGTATTTCACCATATACTTGAGTTAGAATTTCAAAAATGCTGTTACCAGCTTTAGTAAGCGCCTCAAGCTTATGATCCTTTTTTTATTAGTATGAAGCAAAGAGTGGCAACTGAATGGGGACCAGATCACATCGTTGATAGTTTATTATTCATACGCCTAAAAAACATCTATCAGTGTTCCTAAATTGACTTTTTATTTTAAATTCCCCACATTATTCGGTCATTAAAGATAGGATATAAAGTCGAAACCTTTATACCCTGACCTTCACTCTTCACCCACCTGGTTTCAGATCCGCAGCCCAGATGAACTCAGCCTGTCTGGGTGAGGTTTACTGTCCTTTCAGATCTGTACGTTTGTGTCTGTGTGGAGGTGGCAAGGGCAGAGCGCAGTTCGATTGTTTGTTAGGGGTGTTGTGCAGGCGTGCTTGACCTGCGACCCTTCTGCCCCACACTCAGCTCAGGCCAAAGGTGTCGATTGCCAGTTGACCGTGGGGCTATTTTAAGACCCAATTAAATTCCTGCTGATTAATTGTGATAATTAATTTGCCGTAGGTAGATGAATGTGGTAATTAATTTGCAGTGGCCCGATGATTAAGGGTCAGCGGTGTCCTGCCGTGGCTGGCGGTGTTTGGCCGATTAGCTCCTTCGCTGCCGCCTTCACTTATTGTTAGAGCGCGTCTGTGCTCACAGCTGTGATGAAGGTCTGCAGCCTCCCCCACCAGAAAACCCACCATCAGATTACCCAGAGCAGCAAATTGGAAATATCTCAGCCCAAACTAAAAAATACACATTGCGGGGGGAAAAAAATCCACCTGTTTTATGTCAATCTCATTCCTTTAACCCAGCACGAGCTGCCCTGCGAAGATGGGGTTGCCGGTGTGTCAACCCTTCATGGTGTTCCCCACAGTTACAGTCAAACTGGTGAGGTGGAGAACTCCTTCATCCAACCAAATGAGCCTCAATGCTCAAATGAGAACAAATGGTTTCTCTAACCACAATATTATTAAACGCTCGGCGCCGGCGTTTCGAACGCATTAGCGGGACTGATATGGAGTTGTTCGGCTGACTGGCGGAAACAATGAACTCTGGCTAACGCTATTAATCGGAATCATAAACCCATTTCTCATGTGGTCTCAAATAATGAGGCATGAGAAATAAAGCAACCGCTTTCCATTAAAGCGATGGAAGTTGCACGTTTTTTTTTACATACATTCACATGGAATAAAAAAGGGGCTAAAGTGACAGCAAAGCAGAAAACTGCACAGAGAACTGTTCAGGCCTCTTGTTTAAAAATAACTGCACTGTTGCTTCTTTCATTGTAAAATGTAGTAGAGTTTAAAGGACAGGGAGTGACTCATTTCAAAGCAGAAATGTCAGTGTTTAAACTATGGTAATGATATTTCGTTATGCATCTAAATATAAAAACGAACAGAAAAACCAAAGGATACAGCTGGAGAGAAGGCCTACAACACACTCACGAACAGTATGATGCATATACATACATTATGAAGACATGTACATACATTCATGTTTAGTAGCCAACGTTGTTAAGATGACACAAACTCCTTGATTTGCTGGTTCTTGCAAGAATCTCTGGAGCTGATGGTCATTCAACACCTTGAAAGTTAAAAATATTTTACACTCAACCCCAAACTCTGCCGATATTAAAGAAACGTACCGATAAGCTAGACATCTGTCACCTGGAAGCAAATATACATGAGGGACGTTGCTGCAGTTCCCTTTTTATGATCCTATTTTCTTTTTCATCACCTACCACGTGCACTTTCACGGGTTTCTACCTCTGTGGTGTATTTCGACTAACACACCCTGTGTTATGGTATATCTATCAATTCAGAAAATTCCCTTTTAAAAAACAAACCATGAGGAACAATCCTTCTGAAACGACCCTGCAGGCCATTAGAAGCCCGTCAGTGAGGGAGCTAGTTATTTATGGTTTGCAGATTTATGGCTGTGCGTCACCTCTATAATATACGGTCCAGGAAGCATTCACACGTTGCCATTCTTTGCACGCTAAGTAATAAACAATTAATGTTTGTGGCTATATATTTTCACTCATTTTGGCAGCTTTTGTCGGGCTTTGAGAAAGACTAAGACAAGCATGCACTTTTGCAGATTTTTTCAATCTTAAACTGGTTCACAAGTGGCAGGAAATGAAATGCAAGATGGAACGGCGCAGAGAACAAGAAGATCCATTACAGCTTTGGGGAAGCATCAGGTATCCTCAGTATTTCTAAATAGATTTATTCAGACAAATGTTAAAACTCTCAATGTATAGCAGGTACAGGACCACACGCTCTCTCTCTCTCACACACACACACACACACACACATTTTGATGAGGTTGTTAGGATTAATAAGGGTGACAATCACTTGCAAGCTTACGAGGCCCATTTGACTCCCCTAACTCCTGTAGCACACACACAGATCGCATGCAGAGTTGTTAGCGCGTGGTGCTAAATGGAGCCCTCATATGGGCTATTGATCGGGCACAATACGGCTAGATTAATTTATTCTTCCAATCAAGCTTTAATTAATAGCAGGGCACCAGGAGGACCCCATTAAAAGTCTTGGTCATTACTCACAGCGGGACTGTAGAGGAAACCAATAATCAAAACAAGGCTGATGCTCGTGTGTCCTATATGCAGAGTCGACCAGCTGAAACAGGGACATCACACATACAAACACACTTGTAAAACTCAGTTTTCAAAAGTTTCAAAGTTTTCAAAATTGAAGTCAGCATCTGACCAAAAAAAGTGACTAAAAAAGTATTTTATGCAAAATCAAGCCATAATAGTGAATTTCAAGGATAAGCTGCAATCATCTCAAGGTGCCAAATGCCACAGCAGATCTTTGATATTTTGTGCCTTATATCATACATCTATGGCTTGTTTTAGAGTAAAGCAGGTCTAAATAATAATAGTATCAGTTAAAATGGAGAGGGGAGATGACAGAAATTACATTCTAAGAGCCTGACCTGTTCAAAGCTGGAAAATCTGTCATTTTGCATTTAGAATGCCATAAATCTCCCATGCTGCTGCTGCACCAACCATGTCCTAAGTAGATACGGAGCTGTCCCTAAAGTCAATGTCATCAAGAGACAGGAAGTAAATATCTAGAGATAGACAGGGAAAGAGAGATGGCCTCTCTCACTGTGCCGGTACAGAAGAGAAGATAAAAAGAGAGAGGACAACTTCAAAATTAGTGTTGCTAATGGAATCGGGGTTATGTTGCCTCTCGCCGGGCACGGATCATGAAAACGAACACTAATTCAGTTTGTCTGTTCCTGTTGTGGTGGCCCTTGATTCTGACTGAATGAACCCCTCTAAAAAGCTGTCATACTGACAGCACTGCAGCCTAAACGCAATGTAATCAACTGCCCATCTATCTATCCATCTATCTATCTATTTATTTTGTGTATCAGTACTACCAAATCACTCCCATTACCAGGACCCAGCTTTGCCTCAGTCTACCCAAATGAGCAGACCCAGGCCTCCAGAGATGGATGTAGTTGCATCCGTGACAACCCGACAGCAGACAAGATGGCGGACATCCTTTCTTTTGATGAACGGCTCGAGTCCGACCCTCAAGGTCAGACAGCTGACCCAAATATTACAAACTCACAAAACAACAGGCAGTTTAAAAAAAACAAACAAACAAACATCACCCACACACACAAACATACTGGCAGATAATTAAGGAAAAAAAGCATCGTTTAGTCCCAAGTGCACATTTTTTAACTTCCGGGGCAGAAGGGAGAGCAGGGGGTGTCTTTCCTGTTTGAGGGAGCCGTGGTGCCACGCCCCATGGCCCCAATCCCGTCCTCATCGATGCACCTTATCGATGGAGCCTAATCATTAAGACCGATTAGGAGACATCGCAGTGTGAAAGGACCCCCACACAGCCCATGTATCACGAACACAGGGCTCAGACGTGCACACACACAAGTGCACGCACGCACCGCCTTCATCCATCACCCCCCCATCGGCTGGTCTATCTGATGTCTCAGTGATTAGTTGTCCTGCCTGGCTGAATTATGATGTTAATAATTCACTATTAGTTTCCACATCCACACCCACGTCAGGTGTGCACGAACACACTCGCACACGTAGCCAAACACACCCATCAGAATCAGACAGCTGTATCTCCTGAACTTGACCTCACACATGCTGCAGACTCACAAACGCTGCCCAGAACACTTCAACTTTACCTCCGCTGCAAAATAAACCTGTTGTGCAGTTAAATACGCAAACACAAACAATTACACTTTAAATATCTATTTTTTTTAATTATTGAACACAAATTTCCCAGGAACCCTGTCAGAGTGTCACACTGGCGTGTTTCACAGGGATAATTACTGAATCTGGAATTTTACCGAGTGTCCTCCGCTGTCGCTCCTGCTGGAGGCACCGATTTACCATCGAGCTTTAGTTTGACTTGACGCACTAATTATCGCAAATCTATGGGTGATCAGGCTCAAGTGTCACGTTAACGTTGAGGGGCCTCATTAACAAATGTTTAAAAATCAGCTGGCATGACACATAGGAGAATTTAGCAAAAAGAAAAAAAAAGAGGCTATAATCATGATGTTTTTACTTATGACACAAGTTCTGATTTCTTGCTTTATTTCAAAATGTGCTCTCAATTGGTTTGTTTAAAGGAAAACTTATTTCTTGGATGTTTTTAAAATACAATGGGCTGCAGAAGCTTCTCTTCAAATGACTATGATCCTGACCCAAATGTTCTTATAATTAAGTATAATTAAACGCCTGCCTACAAAGAGATGAGCAATATTCACACAACTCATCAACAAACTTAAATATAGGCAAGCAACCGTATCGGATTTTTTAACATTTTCCATTTACCTGTTTAACAAAATGTTGGTATTTAGAAATCATGCAAAGCTTCTCGAAAATAACATAATTAAGTGGAGAAAAAGTCGAAAATACTGCTGTTCTGGGTGAATTGATATTCAGGCAGAGAAGCAGAGACAGAAACGGCAAAAAAAAAAAAAAAAAAAAAAGATACTGGTCAAACTGGGGCTTTAAAAATGCAGCCAAGGCCCCAGCGTCAGGACTGAATAATGGATAAGGACGGGTCAATAGTGATATGTATCATTGTTGGTTAATAAGCTAGAAGATAGCCTGAGAGAAAACCTATAGATAAGACTATTGATTAGCATATGTCATAGAAGGCTGCACCGATGACATCGGCATGTATGTCACAGAGATGGTCGAAAAATATAAGTCATCAGAGCCGATCAATAGGAAATCCTCATATGCCCTGCTCCATTTGAACCGGTTCTTTATTACTTACTTGGGAGAAGTCGGTGGAGCTATATTGAGTCGAATGGTTCAGATGTTCTCATGAGAGGTGGTGTTTAGGAGCGAGGAGGCCTGGTTTGTTCTATATCACACCTATAAGTACACACATCTATTTCTGTAGCAAAAAAAAAAAAAAAAAAACCCACGACATTTAGGGGATGTGTGTTATAAACACAAACAGCATGTAGAGAAATCTGGGGCTTTATTTCTGACATTTCTCTCAGAGCCAGTTAAAAAGGAAACAACTCATGTATTAGCATTTGTGGCTCCTGAACAAAGATCCATAGCAAGCAAAGTGAAATGGGAGAAGAAAATGTGAAAAAAAACACAAGTTGGCGGTTGCAGGAACAATTCTGCAAGGCTGCAGGGCAGAGCTGCAAGGTGACATTTGCTCCGACAGGATGGCAAGTTTCTAAAAATCTGTTCGAAAATCCGTCTCTGTATTCCAGAGAATGAGCCATCTGGGAATCACAACATGTTCACGTTATGTGTCACACACACAATGCACGCATGCGTGCACACGTGCCTTGCTGCATTGGAACTGATGTCTTCTAACAAGCATATGGGACAGACGTGCGGCGCAGAGGCATTTGTTGCCTTTGTCTTTCAGATTTGGCCACGACAAAGAGTGAATGAGAGCCATTGTTGTGCTTGTCAGGCGTCGCGCGGAGCTGAAGTGTCTCTGTCCGAGGTCTCGCATCAGACGCTTTCATTCCACCCGTTTTTCCCTCATGGGAAGGATTTAAGTCTTGAGGGTGTGAATGCATTGGAGTTTGAACAAGGTGTTGAAGTTTCCCCAAAGCTGCCAGGCCTGTGTTAATACGATACTTTCACTTTAAAATAAGCTGCAACGCGATTACCGCTTCGCTGTGGTGCTCGGTAGGTTCAGTGATGCGCAGATATCAAAAAACCAGTCAGTAAAAGGAATAAAGACTATCAAGAGTAGAAAAGTGGATTTCCCTGTGTGTGATATGCAGCTTCAATTGATACAAGGCACACAGTGAAGGTTAGTGTGTGTGTG
Organism: Tetraodon nigroviridis; assembly: GCA_000180735.1. Taxonomy (NCBI): domain Eukaryota; kingdom Metazoa; phylum Chordata; class Actinopteri; order Tetraodontiformes; family Tetraodontidae; genus Tetraodon; species Tetraodon nigroviridis. Next base: position 781,736 of record CAAE01014991.1, read on the forward strand.
TGTGTGTGTGTGTGTGTGTGTGTGTGTGTGTGTGTGTGTGTGTGTGTGTGTGTGTGTGTGCGTGCGTGTGTGTGATTGACCATCTTGTACTCTCCTATAACTTCATTAAAGAAATATAAAATGGCAGGCCATTAGAGCAAACACATTCAACAGCCTCTTATTGAGAGATGCTTTTAGACCAATCTAATTCACCTCAGATTGTATGGAGCGCACGCACGCGCTGCAGTAGGCGGAGATAAGAAGCACATTCCCGTTGAGATGAAGTGGATCCTCTTACCTCCTCATCAGAAGGAAAGACAAAGAAAAAGTTCAAGGGACCAACAAAGAGGCCAAATCTGACAAGCATTTGCAGTATTTTTTTTCTGTCCTCCACATTCCCCTCTCTGCTCTTCAGCCTGAGTTATTAGAGATGAGAGGAAGTCATTACACTGTGTGTGGTTATTAGTATTGATCTGAACGCTGTTCAACAGCCTTTTCCTGCTGATTTCCTCACATTCGCCCGCCCGCCCTCCAGATCCTTTAATAGTCCCCCCGAACCCCAGTCATCCATCTCTGCCCTGCCGCTGCTCTGCTCCGAAGTTTGAACATACTGCTTTGTCTGTCTGTCACTGATTTACTAGAGTGTGGCTGTAACACACACACACACACAGATTCTCAAACAGCCCTTTTAAATATGAGAATCAGTCACAATGTCCTCACTTTTCCCAGTAAAATACATTTTTGTACTCATATGTAGCATATACAAGAGTGCAAATTAGCACAAGGCACGCACACACACACAAACACACAAACACAGACAAATCTATTATTGAAAAGACCACAATTTACTGCAAGCGTCCTCTGGATGGGCTCAAAGGCAGGGCTGGAACACGCCTGCTTTTCTGCGGAGGCTGTTGTTCGCAGACTCATATTCAGAGAACATTCTGGCATCCAAAATCCACTTTCACCAGTTTATTTAAATGCAACAATTCATATTTAATCATACTTTCAGGCTGCAACGCCTTTCTCGATGACTGCACGGATGAGATTACACGCTGTACAAACAGGCCCCCGTCTAAACAGTACAGTGTGAGAGTCGACGATAAAGGCGCAGCCATGCGCGCCATGTTCGTATTTTTATTATTAATGGGGCATTTAAATAACACGGTTGGAGCCACGCACATTATTCATGTTCCTAATATCAGTTCTCACCTTACACGGTTTGTCCCGTCAACGTCATCCATGCAAGACGCCGATACAAGCATGCACCGACACACACGCATTCATGTGAACCGTGTCAAAGTTAGAGACAGAAACAAGCAGATCATATTAGAACGTGTGCGTCTGTGCGTGCGTATGCATGTGTGTATCAGAAAGGACTGTATCCAGCAGCTTTATCGTTTTTAGACATCTTGAATGAGTCTCTCAATAGTTTCCTCTCACCGGGTGTCGTTAAAACATATTTATTTTCCATCTTTATTTATCAATATTAAAGTGTAAGTAAAAGCTAAATGTTTAGCCGCGGGCCCTAACGCAGCTTCAGACCCTGGGAGATCATTACCTTCTGCATCTTTAGCACTGTGACAGGGTCTCCCTCCTCTTTGACTTTGTAACTCCAACAAAGCAACAATAACTGATGGAAAAACATTCCACGGCCCCCACCGCAGGTTAAACAAGGTCAAAATTAACACAGATCCTCACGCTGGGAAGGAAATGAAGGGAGGCATGAGCAGGCATTAAATCAGCTCACAGTAGCAAACAGCCGGTATATTTGCAAAAGAAAAGGAGGTGGCAAAAAGAGGCCTGTTCAAGGGAAGAAATCAGCCTTGCAGACAAAATCTAGATCAGCTCGACCTCTTTCTGTGTTGTTGAGGCAGAACAACACAGCGAGTTTCTCTCCCAAGTTTTTGTGCCGCTCGGTGAGAATGAGGACACGATTTGTTTTCAGACGGAAAGCAGAAAGCACAGAGCGAGAACCAGCCAAAGCACGCAGGCTGCTGCTGGTTCACATCAGGGCGATTATCGCAAAAGTACAAAAGGTTCCCTCTCTTCATCGACGCAAACGGCCCAGCTTGGACAAGGAGCACACACAGCGACCCAAACGCTGCACGAACGTACACACTCCACAAGAGAGTGTGTGGAAACACCGCAGAGCCAGACAGGGAAAGGTGCTCGTTGGCCATCTGCTTGCGTGGTTCTTCCCCCAGCTTCTACCGCAGGAACATTCGGGTCAGCGGAATGACCCTTGGACGTCAGGTGAGCATGCACCAAGGTAGTTCTCCAGAAATAACTTCAGCTGAACCTCATTAGTGAGGTAAGTATTCCATCAAGGCGATAAGCGATCTGACATTTGCACAAGGAGCTGAAAGGCCATAAAACATCCAAACTGCACCTCTGCTGAACAATGCTAACGCACATTTTATGATCAACGTGGAGCAAATATGATAGGAATGATCCATGCCAGACACTAAACATGCAATAAAAAAGGGGAAAGCTGTGAAACATCGAAACCTGACCCATTATCGGGTGAGCCGCCGTAATAGAACTTTGGGATTTTTTTTTTTTTTTAACTGTTTGGCACATGTTGAGTAAAAATCTGCTCTCCTCAGAGACAGCAAGGCTGCTTTATTAAAAGGAGTTATAGAGAGACACACAGTCGAGACCCAGCCGGCTGCTATATTTAGAGAGCACTAACGGCGCCGAGTAATCGCAAGATTTTCGCTACGCTTCTCGCTACATGTGGAAAAAGCAAAAATTGTCATGCTCTGCTGCGATGAGACTCAGGATTGATGACACACCTGCTTAATGGCCCCTTGTGTTCAGCAGGCAGAGTTACATATCTGCATCTCATTTGTGCTCCTCTCTCCCAGCGTTCCTATGAATAGTACTCAGTTACAGCCTAATCCGCTCTGGATATTAATTACAGTCCCCATTAACATTTAATAAATACCTCCCAGGTGGGCCTGCTGCTGAGTGAAGTGAGGGCCTTGTCAAATATTAGGCCTTTAATTGGCCCTCTCATTGCAATGAATGGCTTTTTAATTAGCATGCAGTTATCGTCTGCGCGCCAACCACTGAGCCGGTCTGATCAGTGCGCGTAGATGTGCAGGTTGTGCTGACTCGGGGCATCTTAAAGACCCGAGCTACACCACCCACTGCAGAACTCTTCCCTGCCAGAGCCATAAAAGGAGCGGTGCAATCTGTGGCTACAGCCGGCCTGTCTGCTGGGATGCATTTTCACACAAAACAAGGATATATAGGGATATAAAAAACACTTGCATAAATGGCATTTGCTCTTATATAGCTTAAGACAGGTTTGAATAATAAAGCTACTCATTTTGCTCATTTTTATTAGCATTAGGTGCACAATTCTCATTTATTGAGCTCCCTGTTGAGTCAGTTTTATGTCTTTCTTGCTCACTTGTGCACAGTCTGCAAACTTGTGACTGTACAAGTTACGACAATGACAAAAAAAATTGGCTGCAATGCAATAAACAAAGAAAGAAAGTGGAAAGACCTATGATGGCATCATTTCTTTTCCTTTTAATGGCTGATTCTTGCAAACTGGAGCAGTTTTCCTATCAGTAAAGAAGGACCAGCTGGACCAACAACAGCAGCAACACTCGCTCCTCGTTTCCCTGTTCAGTGAGGACACGTTCCCCCCCTCAGGAGTGACGCAGAGTCACAACCGCTTCCTGACTGTGATCAGTTATTGTCGACGTCAACACACACAAACGCAACCGCGCAGAGACTGAGGAAACAGCAGGAAGGGTGATAAATGAAATCGCAGAAACACTGACACCCCCGAAGCTTTGGATGTACCCAAGAACACTTTCGCACTCACGGGCACACACTCGCATGTCAAAATGGGGAGTAGAAAGAAAGTTCCATCTACTTTTTCAGAAATTAGTCTGGTGCTGAACCTACTTTGGTAGCGAGGTCTCGGTCTTGTTCGTGACGTTGGGATCTCCACTGGACGATGACGGACAGGGCGGACGGCTTCAACCTTGAAGAGAAGAAATGTTGCCACCAGTGATCCAATCTGCTAGTTCAATAAATCCTGGTTTTTCTGCAAAATGATTGCAAATCTAACATGAAAACTGCAATTTAATTAAACTGCACTGCCAACTTTTTTCATCAGAGCCCAAAAATTATCTTAAAGGGTTTTGTTTTTTTCACCTCTCAGTGCCTAAAGAGCTTTGTTTTTATGCATAACGGAAAAACTAAATAAATACTGAGCCTCAAACAACACCTTTAACCTTTGAAGGTAATGATTTAATCTTCTTTTATTCCAAAAAAATATCTATGTGGTTTACAGAACTGATTCCATTTCATCCAATAATTCTAAAAAGTTAAATTGTCTGTATATATTTATCTTTAATTTTTAATTAACTCGTTAAAGATATGGTTTTGTTTTGTTTGTTTTTTTAGGGGTAAATATGTTGGACGTTTGTCAACGGGGTGATTCTGTCTGACTTTTGCTCCTGTAACTCTATGTTTTAGTCCAGTGTTGAAATGATTGTCCATGTCGCTGCAAATCCACATGGACCCTAAATGCATCTGTGGATGTCAGCAGGAGTGGCCCTTACATGGATCGATAGTTCAGCCGCGATGTCCCTCAATAAACACGACAGACTCCCATTTGCGCTGAGGTCGCAGAGTGCAGGGCGCACCGCTCCCCACTCCCGGTCAGCTCGATGTTTTCTTTTCCCCGCTTGGAGGCTCAGCTCCACAACCTTTCCTTCCACCAAAATATGGGCACGTTGCGAGGCTGGGGCAGGCCTGGCGGAAGCGGGTGAAACCATAGCCTGCAGCAGCAGCAGCAGCAGCTGCTGAGCGAGTCGGCGTGAAAGCGCCTTTAGAATGGTGATGGCGCCCCCTAGCGGCCACCGCCGCCTCCCTTCCCCGGTGCAGCGCCTAACGAGATGGCGCTGACGAGACCTGGTCCAAAGGATTCCACTCCATTATTTCTGCATGCCGCTCTGTGATTGGTGATTCTGGGTCAAACAAATAACAAACAAATTGACTTCACTTGATTAAACACAAAGATTGGATTACAGGAGATATAGTAGGCCGACACCCGCCTGTCTGGACACACACACACACACACACACACACACACAAACACACATACAACACACACGTGTCTGAGCACTAAGGCAGCCTTCGTCCACTCTGCTGATCCCAGCCACAGCCTCTGGGAAAAGAGACAGATGAGGACATCTGTCCCTTTTCCCGTCTCCCTCTGTTCTGCTGCCCTGTTCTCGCTGTCGTTTCTTCCGTCATTCCGGCCTTTTATATATAATTCATGTTAAACAAACAGACATGTCAGCCTGACTCAAAGGCCAGGCTGTCCCCTGGCTGCAGCCCCTTGGGGAGGTACGGAGCCAAAAGGATGTCACGTCTCAAAGGCCTCTGTGTGCAGGCTGCAACCAGCTGAGCCACAGTCGACATAACAGGCTACATATTCCGCGAAGAAGACACCTTCAAGCCAAACTTTAAAACATTTCTGCACCACAATAGTTTCCTGTTCACAAAAAAGCTTCTTGAATCACCCGTCAGAGGTTACACCAAAGCTTTAGGATGGTGTTTGTGTCCTCAGGTGTGGCTGTGATGCGCTCATGTATTGTTTAAGCATGAACAAAGCGGTGTTTAATCCGTTTCAAGGTAAGCCCGGATGCCTTTTGTCCCTCGTGGCTCAGGGTGCTAAAGGCCGGCTGCAGCAGCCATTTTCCATGTCTGTTACTTTCCGTGTGAATCTAATTTATCCGTTAAAGCATGAGGAGCAGAAGCTGCTGCTCTGGCTCCCTTTGGACAACATACACGCAAAAAGCGCAGGCACGCAGACACACGGGCACACGCACACACTCATCTTGAAAATTCTAATTTTCCAGGTGCAGAGGTCTGTGGAATAAGGCCAGAGCCACTCTGCAGGAAACTGCGTTATTCTCCATCAGCACTGCGGAGCGTCAAAGCCATTATAGCACCCAGCACTAGCGCACACATACAAATGGGGTTTACCGCTTGACAGAGAGTGCGATGTGGCCTGAGGAGCACCAGGGTGTGAGTGGGATCGTGCTTTATCAGCAGCACGCCAAGTTCGCTTTCATATCTTACACAGACTGCGCTCCACTTGTACTGTGGCGATAACACAAGGTGACAAAGTGGAAATTAAAAAAATAATAATAAATAAATAAAATGACACAGCATTTAAAGCTGAAATCCAACCAGGGGGTCAAATATGCTCAAATCTATATCAATAAGACAGAAATGCCTTTAGAGGTGGATTAATTGTACATTCCTATGTTGCACAGTGAGTTTACATTGATGCATAAGAATAAACAGTCACAGTAAATATCCTTTCCCTTCCTTTTTCCACCAACTGCATGTAGAGAGCAGGGGGATTCATTCAGGCAGCGTGTACACACAAAGACTTAGATTGTATACAGTCTGTGGATGAAATTGGCTCCAGAGGCTTTTCCTCTCACATAAAGCAAATATGAGTAGAGGAATAAGATATTGATTTGTCATTTCCCCCAGCTAAAGCCAAGTAAACGGAGTAAGGAGGCATGTGACTGGCGGTCTCTCACCCTTCTGTCCTCTAAGAGCCTTTTCTCCAAAGCAATACATCCAGATGAACCCTTCTGTAGTTTACACCACAAACATTTCTGTGCATGTACATGCACTTGTTTGGTATTCACACATCCTTCCTTAATCTGCATGAGCCAAACAATCAAATATTTATTTTCATGTTTGCAGTATTCTGCATCCAGAGTCTGAACGACATTTTCTTGTTTATACATCTTGAGGAGAGCATCCAGGCAGCCAAGCCGTTTAGGTAAAACAAATGAGGCTATAAAAGGTGCAGGTCACGGCCAGGTGAGGCCTGCTGGCCACACAGCCGCTGCTCTATTACGCCCAGAAGGGGGCGTAATAAAGCAGAAGGGGGCGGAACTAAACAGCAACGTTTTCCTTTGCTGGCAGCAAATAAATGTTAATCAATAAAACATGCTCCGAAAAGCTGTGAATCACTGTCGTGAGAAGCCTTTAATGGAGTTGTGCACATGAACAATAATATCGTGCTGCAGCAGCAGACACATGCACTCACACAATGCCTAAGGGCATCTTGGGCTGTGGGCTGAAATGATCAACAACAACAACAACAACAACAACAACAACAACAATGTCACCTTTTATCCCTTTATTGTGGATTTGGATAAAAATCAGTCTGCGGACACGGCTCTGGTCTAATTATGGCAGGCAGCGCGTTCAAGCATAAGGGGAATAACACCTTCACTAATTAAATGCATGAGCATGAATAAGAAGGATCGTTTACCTTCCCCTCATTTTGTTGTTTGTCCTTGGTTAAAAAGCTGGACAGATGGTTCCACCTCTAAGTATCCCCACCACACATTGTATGCTTCTGTCAGATGTTTTGCATCTATGAATTTCAGGTCATGTCTTGGCAGAAGATTTTCTGTTTCACCATAGCATGATTTACTTTGATTACATGATTATTTTTATAGTTATTTGAGACAGAGAGAATTGATATAAGACTGGGACTGTTTTTGCAGTTTACCATTTCATGCAGGGGGACAGTTTTTAGGGTAGTGTATTTATTTTACCATCTACTCATTTTCCTTACCAGTCTGAAGCATATAACGTATTTACGTATCACCATAGCTAAAGTTAATCCAATACTGCCTTCAAAAATCACCTTTAAACTGCCGAAACGTTGCCTTATGGTGGAAATGCAATGCCGCGTAACAAACACATGGTGGCGGTCACGCGTCTTTACGCGCGACTTGCTGCCCGATAAACCACCAACGAAGAAGACGTACATTCATAAAAAACTGGACTTTCGCGTGATCTAGGTAAATGCATATGATCTATGATGTTCTAATATGTTCTAATCCTTGTGTTTATTTAAAAAAGAAAATAAAGACTTCTGTTTGCTTTTATCAAGTGTATTTTAGATTCCAATTTAAAAGGAAAACGTAAAAACTTTGTGGAAATGGTTTTTATTTGTAAAAAAGTTTGATGCGGTTGGAAGGCCTGCATTTTTACAAAACTGAAAATTCACATTAAGCCCATTCATTTAAATTATGTCATTATATTTAAAGTAAATCGCTGTCATTATGTTTTACTGCGTAAAGAAGAACTTATTTTCTCATAATACAAATCCTGTGAGTATTAGTACAGGTACAGCACCGACTGACGCTCTTTGCTGCTCTGCCGAACAGTCGGCGCTGGAGTCATTCAACATTTGCTTTTGCCATCAGTTCACATTTGAGCATTACCATCATTCCAAAGTTTATTGCAGTAGAATCAAAATTAAATGACATCACAGCTGTGCCAGATATGCAGCTACTCAGAGGCCAAAGGGCCAAGCTCATCAAGGTCGCTGACTTTGTCCTGCAGCACGTAGACGCGCCTGCCTGCAGCCCCATCATGGCTACCAGCAGGTGAAGTCTTATCGTATTCCCAGTGAGAAAGTGACAGAGCTGCTGGATAACATCATTCAGAAGGGGCCTGAAGCAGCACTGGGTCTGACCGGGCTGCAGAAGGATCAGGCCCTGCGGGAAGCTTTCCCCGTGCTTCACTTTATAAAGGATCTGCCTGTCAACGCAGCATCCTCAGGTAGAACAAAGTCGGCACTGTCATATATTTGAAATATTTGGATTAATTTTTGATGTACAAACAAAAAAGAAACACCAAGCAGGAGACCAGCAGCTCTGGATCTCCAGGGCTCCGGCTCAGCCCAAAAGATCTGCAACAGTGGTGGTTGATGCTGCCGTCAGAGCGATTCCGTATGAGCCAGAGGATCCAGTATTTATTAGCCTCGGTCTCATTTCATAGTCAAGGAAAAGCAGCTGATGACAGTGGCTCCAGCCATCGGCAAATTATGGCCAGAGATTGGCAGAGGTGTGCTGACATCCCCTCTATAGCTGGAGCAGCTCGAGGAGGACCCTGGACTCCCGGTGGAGCAGGTGCTTGCCATGCTGCGCTGCTGCTCCACGTGTCAAAGACAGAAAGCCACCGCCGCTCACCCCACCGCCTGCTGTGTCAGAGGGGCTGGGCCCTCCCCCAGAAACTATTGACTTTCTACTGGAGGCCGACCGAGGCGGCCGCCTGTCTAATGGAAAAATACTGAAAGACTCGACTCCTTTGTGGAATTTTCCCACAGACAGATTTGGTGCCTATGTTCAAAAGGTCAGCTAGATGATAACTTATCATCATTGTGCAAGGGCAGCTTTTTTTTTTCGATGACATGAACGACCTGTTTTAAGATTTTTTTTTTTTTTACATTGAATCTGATTTTTAAATGTTTTTATTAAGTGTCAAGATGTGTGTGTCTTGCAATTTTGAGGGCAGGCGTATCCTAATACTATCTACTTGTAATCTTTTCCATTACTTCACATCAAACGTCCTAGCCCTTTGATCTCCGTTTTGATCTGCCTGATTAATTTGTGGCTTTGATTTTCTGAAACTTAGGTTTTGAGGCAACATTGAGGAGGAATAATTAGAAATGCATTATTTTTAATGTTTTTACAAATCTGTAGTTAAACACCTGAAGAGAAAAGAGAATTTGGTGTAAACGGTTAGTTTTGGAGCCACGACGGGTCCTCTGATATTGCGATTCGTATCATTCTCACGTGTTATCTGACCATTCTTGTCTACTGTTGCGCAACAGTTTCTCAGAGTTCTAGGAAATGTTTATTCTGATTTATTGTGAATAAGGTTCACCTCAGACATAAATTAACTTCATCTGGTTCAAAGGTTGCCATGCTCCCTCGCCCATCTTTCTATAACTTTGGTTGTCTTCTTCTGCTGTCCTCATTTTCAGCACAGGGACGTCAAGTAGACACACCAGCCTTTATAACCTCCAGATATGGCAGACATGTTTCAATGTGAGTATAATAGTGCATTCCTTCTTAAAACTGTTAATTGGACATTTAAATTATTTAATCTGTTTCATCAACAGCAAATGGACTGTCCAGGGAATCATCCAGTCCCCATAACCCCAAAGACTCTCTCATCGATCACTCAGAAGGACAACTCTTCCTGAGCGAAGCCTTCAAAATTATCCTAGACGAGGTGCTCAGCAAAGGCACCAGCATCCAGCAAAAGGTCTCGATATTCTACCTTAGTGTGACATTTGTGTCAGATTTGTGGTATTCTGACCAACGCTGTTTGCTTGCTGTTGCAGGTTTGTGAGTGGAAGGAACCAGAGGAGCTGGCTGAGCTGCTGGACCTGGAGCTGAGAGCAGCAGGCGAGCCGCATCACAGGCTCCTGGAGAGAGTCAGGGATGTGGCCAAGTACAGCATCAAAACAAGTAAAGATGCTGGCTCTTCTTTTCTGCACTGCTTACATGTACTTGGAAAAAACATACTTAGAAAATACTCTGCTATTATTTTCACCTGTTTCCAGAAATATGCATTGAACAACTAGCTGATTTTTTTTCTGAACTTCCCTTAGGCCATCCACGGTTTTTCAATCAGCAGTTTGCCGGGGTGGACTACCATTCCCTGGCTGGGAGATTCCTCTCTGAGGCTCTTAACACGAACCTGTAAGACTGAAACACTTCAGCAACCATCCATCTAGCTGTGGTTAGCGCCTGAATAACCTGAACGCTGTACCTTCTGTACCTTTTAGCTACACCTACGAGGCTGCTCCAGTGTTTGTGCTGATGGAAAACGAAGTGTTGAAAAGTCTGCGGGAGCAGATTGGCTGGACGGAGGGTGATGGTATTTTCTGCCCGGGCGGCTCCACCTCTAACATGTATGCCATGAATCTCGCACGCTTCCAGCTCTTCCCTGAGGTCAAAAGTCAGGGGCTGTGCGGTCTTCCTCGACTTGCCATCCTCACATCTTCACAGGTGAGAAACTTTTCTTAAAAGTTGCACCTATGAAGATGTTAAAGTGAAGGAGTTGCTGGAGTTTCTCTCAGTAATAATGATGGAGTGATGACTGGTGTGTTGTTTTTTTTCCCCAGAGCCATTACTCTGTGAAGAAAGGGGCTGGCTTTCTGGGCATCGGAACTGACAACATCATCGCGGTGAACGTGAATGATGGGTAGGTCAAAGGTTCATTACAAAAGCTGAGGATGTTGCATCAAAAAGAGGAAAGAAACAAATTTAAAGATATCAACTTAGAAGAAGCATCACCAGTTTGTGTGTTTACTTTTGGACTACAGAGGTTGCATGATTCCGGAGGACCTGGACGAAAAGATAAAGCTGCTAAAATCTCAGGTAATCTACGCAATGTTTACACTACACTGCATGAACAAAGAGTGATTTACTTTGCAAAGTATGTACAGGGTTAGCACAGATATACTACGCTTGTTTCCAGGGTGCGGTGCCATTTGTTGTTAGCTGCACAGCAGGAACCACAGTGCAGGGTGCGTTTGACCCTCTGGAGCCCATAGCTGATATATGCGAGAAGCACAAGATCTGGATGCACGTAGACGTGAGTCACTCCTCTAGAAGGTCTAATCCATGTGTGTATAACCAGCTTCTTGGAGCTGAGATATCATTGGCTTGATCACCAAACTAATTTTTTTAAATCTACATCTACATTTTTGAGAATAATTAATGAATGTACAGTCACAGTAACAAACCATCCATTTTAACAGCAAATGAATCTGAATTATTGGTTGTATAATAGCTGCATCTTGTTTTGTAGAAATGTTTGCACAGGAGTAAATGACATTGGACAAATTACTTTGGTTGTGACAGCACTGGCACTAAAGAAGCACTTTTAACCTTCAGGCTAATCAGCTGATATTTTATCAGTGCAGTAAATGCTACTTGATTCTAGACATCAAAGGAAATGAAATTAATGTTATTGTCATGATGTCAATATTAAGTTTCTGTTGAATTTATGACAACCTCTTTTCCTCAGGCTGCCTGGGGAGGGAGTGTGCTCTTTTCCAAGAAACACAGACATTTGTTGAAAGGCATAGAAAGGTGATGAAATGTATTTTAGAAATATGACCAAGGCATAATTCAGAATATCAGTTCACGTGTGTGTGTGTGTGTGTGTGCATGCACGCAGAGCAAATTCAGTCGCTTGGAACCCGCATAAACTGCTGCTGGCTGGTCTGCAGTGCTCTGCCCTGCTGCTACAGGACACAACGGTTTGTGGTCCCATTCTGAGACTACCCAGTAATCTCATTGAAGGTTATAATAGTAGTAATGTAATGATAATGTGCCATGCTTTCATTTCTCAGGGTTTGTTAAAGCGCTGCCACAGTGCCAATGCTACATACCTGTTCCAACAAGACAAATTCTATGATGTCGATCTGGACATCGGGGACAAGTCCCTGCAGTGCAGCCGTAAGGTTGACTGTCTCAAACTGTGGCTCATGTGGAAAGCGGTGGGCTCCAGTGGCTTAGAAGAACGCGTAAATAAGGCCTTTGTCAATGCAAAGTATGCGCTTTCAGAACACCACTACACAATGCAAACTACAACTTTATGCCTTATGAGTCAGGAAAACAAAATCTAGTAAAGGTTTGTCTTTTCTGCAGATATTTTTTAGAGGAAATGAAGAAAAGAAAAGGCTTTCATCTCCTGCATGAGGTAACTTGCTATTTAAAAATTAAGTATATTACTTTCCTTGGATTTTTATTAATTACTTGTCTACTTTCTCTGTGACCAGCCAGAGTTTTTGAATATCTGCTTCTGGTTCAAACCACCCAGTCTGCGAGGGAAAGAAGGAAATCCAGATTACCAAGAAAAACTGGCCAAAGTGAGTTTTTAGGCTGCAACATGAAGCCTCCATCATCTGTCTAGATTTTATTGCTTTGGGTGTCATCATCTTCATGTTTCATTTTGGTACAGAACTTAATGCTTTCCATTGATCTGTTTCCAGGTGGCTCCAGTCATCAAAGAGCGCATGGTGAAAAAAGGCAACATGATGATCGGATATCAACCTCTCAAAAACAAAGTCAACTTTTTTCGCTTGGTCGTTCTGTCTCCACAGGTTTGCCAGAAAGATATGGATTTCTGTTTGGATGAAATTGAAAGGCTGGGAAATGACTTGTAAAAAAAAAAAAAAAAAAAAAAAAAAAAAGCCTATCAATAACATGCAATAAAACGCTGTGTAGATTCACAGCTTGTGCATCTTTAACACCTCCTGCCAATTTTAGGTTTTGTCTTTAATGTGGAGCAGGCCACTTTTAACGTGGGATTATAATGTGGGATTTCATTGCATCAAGCCTAACAAATAAACTCAGGTAAAATTAGTAGTCATGTCAGTCAGGCGCTATACAGTAATGTGCAATGTGTTTATGTTTATTGAATGTAATCCTTCCATCTACTAAAGTGGCTTTGATTTAGAGGCAAACATCTGATCTTTCAATGATCAGATAAAATAAAGCAATAGCCACCCTATGCTACTGGTATTAACTTCAACTACAGTCAGCAGGTATAGAGAGCAGTATGCATTGTTGCAAATAGGACCACATATGCACATTTTTGTTTTCCGTTGAGCACTTTCAGCCTGAAAAGGCACAAGTTTACTGTGATTGTTGCAAAAGTGGGTTTTGATGGTTCAGCTATTACTGTTATTGTCAGATGATTCAATGATACGATCTTGCTATTAAATCGTCTCTATAGACCATTAAAAACGTGTCATTGTTGTGTCCACGTTAATCCAGGGTTTCATTGAATTCCCAAACATCACTCTGAATCCTGGCCAGTGGCCACATTTCAGGTAGGTGGTCTTTGTATATTATTGTCGTTTCCAGGCACGCAAGTTGAGTAATAAGCCAATAATTTTGTTAAAGTACAAATAAAAGCTGTCCTGAATTTGAGGATCTGCAATTTAAGATAACTAAACACTAAATCGATCGATTTAATCTGAAAGCGACCGGTCTCCCCTGACCAGTATGGCCTCTCCTGTGGGGCGGTCTCACTAACACGTGACAGATCGTTCGACCAATCAACACTCTCCTCGACCAGCACTTCCGGTGGTGTTTCCTGTCAGTGTTTGTAAACTGAGAAAAAAATTGGAAGAACAACAAGAAATATTAATCCACCGAACTCTTAAAAACGAAGGGTAAGGAGATTTGTTTTGTTCTGTTTGCTGAGCGTTTTACAGTCCGCAAATTGTGTGTCTGACCCGGCTGTAGCCGGAGAGGACGGTGCTATTCGTGCGGTCGGCGCGGGTCCTGCACGCCCTGCCTGGCTGTTGTTGTGTTGTCTGGGGGGTGGGGGTTCACTCACACAAGAGTTGTCCCATAAGCCAACTACTGGCTAGCTAGCAATCTAATCTTTGCTGTTCACCATAGAATAAATCGTCTCTATGCTGTTCGTACTCAAGTATCTTTTAGGTAGCAATTACGTTCATTTGTAGCGGAGTAAGCGTCTTTATTGGTTAACGAATCCCTGAAAAGACAATTAAACGGTTTCCGAATAATTGGCTAGCTAGCTGCAGCTAAGCACCTTTATATCAAACAAGAGATGGTTTACATCAAGCATAAACTCCAGGGGCTCCCCAAAACATGCAAAATTAAAAACTAAATAATAAACACATTTTCTACAAAAAACAGGTTTTGATCATTTCAGATTTGTCCACATTATTTTTTCGTAGCGTTACCATAGTTAAATATGCACAAGTTGGATATGATTTGAGTATTATTGCCTTTTTTCCTCCTATATTACCTGCAGATGTGTTTTGGCCTTTTCACACTGACCTCAGCTAAGCATGGTTGCTAATATATCATCTTACCACTGTGTGCATGTTATTGTGTTATTGTCTTGTCGATTTATTTCCCTTTTTGTTTGTATTATAATTAACTACCCAGCTCACACACGTAAACATGTCATGCACCAAACCATTGGGGCTTCTGTGCCTGATAATCTAATGTCAGACCTTCATTTGTGGTCTTAGATGTGGAAATTCGGGGATTTGCCAAATCTAAATAGTTTATTCACTCCTATTTATAAAAAAAGAAAGAAATATTAGCTTTATGCTTTGTCGTGCCTCTATTGTACTTTCAGGCCTTGGCCCCTGATGATTTGGGTGGGTGTGATCTCATCTGTTACTCCCTAATCCTGAGTGAAGCCCCCCCTTCTGTTTTCCCCTCAAACACACACGCGTTCAAACAGCGACGATGACACACCATTCCAACAACTCGGTTCGAGACCATATGAAATGGGTCAGTGCAAGTCACTCTTCATCTCCAGAAACATCCTGATGCCAGTTTCTCTGTTTTTGTTTTTTAAATAATTTTCATCGTCATCCCACAACTGCTTCTTTGTGCAGTCATGATAAAGATAATTATTTTGGTCAAAACTGAAATCGCATTTTAAAGTGGTTTATTTATGTAATTTTTGCTTATTGCACTTTTATTACCCAGAGTAGAAACGGTTAATGTTAGAAATGTTAGTCAAATGAAATTGGGATGTGATCTATTTCGCATTTTACACTCCGCTTTCGTTTTGACATTTGGTTTGTATCGCTAGGCTGGGTTGCTGGGCTGCGAGACGTTGTTGTCTAGCATGGCCCTCATGCAAGCGAACAATATCCCAGGCCAAAAGAGAATGACATCAGCCTTGGGTCAGGCGACACAGGGCCAGTCCTGAGAGCCACCAAGCCAACACGCATAATAGCCACAACCACCACGCACACCAGGTCCACCACGGACAGGCCCACAACAGCCACGTGGGGCATCCGTCAGCCGGGAGCTGCCCACCGCTGGTGAGAGAGAGAGAGAAACGGGACCTGAACGGCTTTAAAAATGATCTCTTAATAATGATATGTGAACAAGATGAATTCACAGAACTCACTTATCTGTCGTATCGGTCAATATCCTATTAACTCTGAAGTATTAAATAATAGGAGTTAGAGCCAGTGCAGTTTACATTCTGCTGTTCTTTACTTCAAAAGCTCATCAGAAAAGATGGAGATTATCACTCATCTAAGGATGATGGATGGAAAAGACATCCAGGCCAACCAGAATATGCAGCCCAAGAAGAAGCACAAAAAGTCGGGGTCATCCATCAAGGTTAAGGAGAAGGTGGAGGTAGGGACTGGCTGATGCCTGCTCTTTTACCGCTTATTCATTCACCTCAGCCTCAACGGACCTTGTTGTTGTCAGCACTTGCTCTCAGCCATCGACATGGACGATGACAGCTCGCTGAAAGTCCAGAAGAACTTTATCTGTGACCACTGCTACGGAGCATTCCGAAGCAGCTACCACCTCAAACGACACATACTCACACACACAGGTGAGCACAGTTTTCCGGAAAATGTCTCGAATCATTACCACCTGCGGCGCGCTGTAGTTCTTGGTTTACGTGCAGGAGAGAAGCCATATGCCTGCGATGCGTGCGATATGCGGTTCATCCAGCGCTACCACCTGGACAGACACAAGCGGGTGCACAGCGGAGAGAAGCCGTACCAGTGCGATCGCTGTCATCAGGTGGGTTTGGAGAGCAGTGTCACGTGGCTCTCCTCCTGCTGAGGCGCTGTTGTCTGCTTCTCCCCCCACTAACGGCCTGGCACGCACACGCCTCTCTCCCTGCAGAACTTTTCACGGACAGACCGGCTGCTGCGGCACCGGCGCCTGTGTACAGTTGGTGTGACTAAAGAGGAAAACCAGTTCTCACAGGATACATCTGCCCACCCAGCTTCCTGGAGCCCCCTACAGCCTTCCAACAACCGTCTGACAGTGTGACATCCTGTGGAGCTTCGACACTCACTCACTCACTCGCTCACTCGCTCATTCGTTCATTCATTTCCTAATACTTTTCTTTTTTTTATCTGCTGTTATATTATTGAACTGGCTATAAAGCAGAACTAATTGATGGCGGCCAACAGATCTCACGGCTGTAGCTGAAGTGAAACACACACACTTTTTAATCCGGTTGGGTTCTGACGCCAGCGGTGAGCAGCTTTGACTGAATTCAACATCACGTCACACGTGTCGTGCGCCACCGCTGCTGACCGCCGAACAATCACAGACCTGTGGTCCATACTACTGAGGTAGTATCTCCTTACCTATGCGATGCCGTAGTAAACATGACTGATGCGTATAGAAAGACGAAAGAAGCAGGAAAATGACTTAGTTACCCCCTTTAGTTAGTCTCTTATTTTAACACAAGTCTTGAATGGACTTGTTTTTTAAAGGTGTTCCTCTAAAACACTAAAGGACATCCCAGTGGTCCTAAGGTCTTTTTCCCAGCCGATCATAGTATTGAATCATTTTGGTCCCTTTGCTTGTTTTAAACGGGTTTATGCTAAATTTTCCAATAAGAAACGGCGTGGAAATCCAGCAGAGACCAACACTTGTCTCAAGAAGGCCCTTCTAGTTCCGTGTTTTTCTCTGTGTTTTCTGAAGTCCATGTGTGACCCTCCCTTCCAGTTCCCAAACGACCGTGACTGAGTACCTCATCAGTGTTTTTTCAAAAGCATTTTATGCTGAGTCAGCATATCCCAAGGCCTAAATTTTTCATCAACATTCCTTAAATTTAATGTACATCCAGGAAGATGAATTAAGATAATCGCAACCCTCCTGGCAGGATGTTAGCGCCCCACCTGCGTCCCGACCCGACTGAATGTGAGCTGCATACAGTGCCATGTTGTGTCATCTCAAGTTCAACCGTCAGCATCTTCAGTGAAGGTGACTGATTGAACGCAGTGGACGGGGTCAAGGTCCACGCGGCGTTTTCTTTATTCAGGCCTATGTACAGTTACAGCCGACTGTAAACACTGGACTGAAGAGATTAGCTCAAGTGTAGAGGATTTGATTGTAGATTGGTACTTCTGTTGCTGTCAGACTTTTACATTATGTTGAATGGGTCCATCAATGATGTGTACTTTTTATGAAGGTAATATATATTTAAAATGTAATTAGATGTAGAGGATAGTATGTATGGGACCTACTCAAAATCAAAATATCTACAAAAGTATAATCCTTAGATTATTTGATTTCCCCCCTAATTTTTTATAGTTCTTGTTTAGTCATCTTGTTACCTGGTGGTAGTAAAGAAATTGAAGCTGCCAATTTTCCTCTTTAGTATAGCAGTCACTCTATTTTTTTGACATTGCATGCATTTTGTTGAAGATTTTAGGAACTCGTATACATTTTATTTTGGTAAAGAAAGATTTTAAGTTCCTTTTCCATTATGGGACTGAAGTGATGAACCTGGGCTCAGTCATACTGTAATATAGAACTCAGAGTTTCAATAAAGATGTTTTTTTTTCTAAAACTGATAAACGTTTATTTATTACAGTAAAACGATACTTCGAGTTTTTAGAGGCGGCATTACAGTACGTCTCTAAAATAACATTTATGTGTAATACATGAGTACTGCCAGTAGATGTCGTCAATGCCCATATAGTTGTTTTCCCTGTATTGTTAGGATTAAGATTATTATCCAAATTTACTTTGCTGTTGAAAGCAAAAAAATCGCATTGGTTTAATTAAAGTGTGTGTTCTAAATTTAAACGCTTTTTAGTTATCTTTAACAAACGTGAACAACTCTACCTATTTCGTTACGTACTTCTGCAGTCCCTATTTGCACCACAAGAGGGGGGTATATCCACAGTTGAAGTCCACTTCTAGTTTCCATGGGCGAATTGTTGAACAGTTGATTGACGAATTATAATTACTTATCTGGACAGACCTCTGTCAAATTGTTAGACTGACAACACAAAATGCAAAAATAAATATAACTGCTGTGCATGGATTAAATATCATGAAACACACCAGGTAACCATGGAAACAGCCGATACCCCCACTTGAAATGGAGGAAAGTAATTATTTCATGGGTACCGTCCACACAGGTATTGCACATCAGTCGTGCATTAGGAAGTACCATACTTTCTAGCACCTCTCTCTGCTATTGACCAGTTCGTT
Source organism: Tetraodon nigroviridis (assembly GCA_000180735.1). Taxonomy (NCBI): domain Eukaryota; kingdom Metazoa; phylum Chordata; class Actinopteri; order Tetraodontiformes; family Tetraodontidae; genus Tetraodon; species Tetraodon nigroviridis. The sequence goes on from CAAE01014991.1 coordinate 800,584, forward strand.
AATTAAAGCATTAAGATAGGCAGGATGAGATCAGCCTGAAGGCTGCAAGGAGTGTGCTGTTACCCCCATGGGAGACATCCCCTCCCTCTGCAGTCTGATTTACAGCACCCACAGGCCCCTGGCACTCAACAATGGACCTCCTTAAGTGAGGTAGATGGGGAGGAGAGCAGACCGATGGAGATAACACTCTGTCTTCATACTCAAAGTGCCGAAATCATCTAGGTTTGAAATCATCCCTGCAAGAGAAAGGGAGCAGGGAGTCGGTCCGGAGCGTGGGAGTGCTGCCTCCGCTCGGTCCGAGGGTTCCGCTTTAAGAGCGATGGCTGGACTGTCTGCACGCTCACCTCTGCTGTCAGCAAGGATGAAAAAATAAGAGTATTCAAAGAGAAATCTCCTCAGCCGCCAGTAAATCTGCTCTGGCTGTAAATACCGAGGCTCTGCAAACACACAGGCGGGGCACGGGTTTACCAAACCGCAGAAACTGTCTCTTACAAATGTTTGAATGCCCTCTGAACAAATACATCACAGCCGTGCAGCGACCAACTGCCACCCTCCCAACAATGGCTGCCTCCCCCTGAGGTGTGGGAGAGCCTTTTCATCTCCAGCTCTGATTAATAAAGGAATTGCCACTTCCTTGAAAGCGCCCCCTCCGAGCATTCATCACTCCGGCGACAGCCCACCTCTGTGTTAATTAGCGGTGATATTTAAGCCGTCTGAGGTGTTGCACAGCCGTCAGCGCGCCCGTGCTGCTCATCATTAAAATTTCCATCCGTGCGTGTGGGTTACTCCCACTTTCCTGGACACCTCAGTGAGCACGTCCGGAACGCGCCGGTAGAGTGAACCAAGGTCACTGCTGACGGAGGGGCAGAACAGCCACGTCTCTTCTGTCTTTGGAAGCAGAAGAGCAGCAATACTGTTATGCCGTATTTTATTATCAAGAAAGAATTCTGGCATAAATCTTGACCTTCCTTGCAGACACATGACTTATTAACGATCACCAAATATTGCAAAATTCAGTGCTACTCAAGGCCATTATTCAGAAATGAATTATAGATGTAGCTGAATTCCAGTCTGCTGTTCCCCTAAATGATCTCCTTCACCAATATCGCATATAAAAAGTTGTGAAAATTAAGAATAGCCCTGTTAAATCTAGCATCATGCAGCTGTTTTAGAGTGTTCACCCAGCACGAATGGTGGCACCTATATTCAATACCATCCATGGGTGACCCATCCATCGTGAGCTCTGATGGGAAATGTTCTGTCAGACTGTGCATCCAACTGTCCCAAATTCAGATGTATGCTGCTGCGTTAGTTTCCCAATTAGTGCAGCTCCAGAAGATTAATTAGCCACAGCATCCGCCATCATTCCCACTGCTCTAAATATCATTGCAAAACCTTGTTGGCAACCAAGGGGAAAGGCAATTCTGGCCTATACGTGCACATTTTCAGTGGTTTGGTTCATGAATATTCACACGTGGAAATTAATCACCAGTCGGGCAAATTAATCACGAATCGATTGCACAGCTGCGGTTTTTCAGTTCGCGTGCGGCTATTGAGCTAGCCTGGCTGTAAAACGAAGCTATTAGAAAAGACATTTCTGTCCAACATTAAAAAATCTAATGAATCATCCTGACTACCAGCGAAGGTGTGCGGTTGGAGTTTCTGACATAGACGTAACCCCAACAGTTCTATACTATTCTCCCTCAGCTTTCAGAAATGTCAGTGATGCATACAGTGGCGATCTCACATGAGGTCTGCAGCTCGCTGATATATTCACAGAGACCAAGTTCAGCAGCGTGGACCTTGTTGCAGAGATTTATTCCAGCGCCGAGTCATCCGCATTCCCCTTGACAGAATGGACTTTGAGATGGAGGTGCGTTCAGCCTCGGCAGATACGTTACCACGCCTTGGCCTCACGCCATCCTATTAATTCCCAGCCTGTACGGTCACGCTTTGACTTGGCTGCTTTTTACGAGGGGAAAAAAGCACGAGCAGCCGCCACCAGAGATCATATCTGGCTTTCGGATTTTCCAGATTCTCTCTGAACGGATTTAAGACTGAAAAAACTGCAGTGTCACATGTTCCGTTGAACAATCCACTCAGTTTAAGGCACAAATTTCTCTTCAAGAATCCCTCCAGTTCATCAAACAAGAGAAGCAATTAGATGATAAAGTGGAAGACGCCTCACAAATAAAGAGCACCAGCAGAAAACTCTCCGGTGAAATGATGAACAGATTCCTCTCTGCTTCTTCAAACACACCTCCAAACCATCCATCACTCCCGAGTTCAGAGGGATCGTGTTGGTTAAAGATGTAAAACCTGTTGCGTGGCCGGAGTATGGCACGCTGTCAGAAGACACGCTGTTTCATCCCGGCTTATCAAGTTCACAGGAAGGTCACGTTTAGAATTATGCAATCTCATCTGACAGGAGCGGCCCATGGCTTTCCTCCGACTCTCCACTTTCCCATCTGCCACAGGCGTGCGCGAGTGTGAAGGTGAAAGAGTAAAGAGGAAGACCCGATATCTGAGAGAAATGGCAGGGCAGGGCGGCTGTGCTTTCCACCCAAGAGAGATTTCCACGGATCAAGGCTGCTGCAGGGCCACATTCCCGCTCTTCTTGATCCTGTCAGAGCAGACTGTCAGCCTGATGAAGAGATAGGCCGCAGATAGATGACGGCGTGGCACGGCTAGAGGGAGGGGGAGGCCTCAGTCGGCGCGCTGCTGATGATCGAAAGCGTGATTTACTCTCACCGTGCATCTTTTGACCTCCGAGTCAAGTAAAAACCCGCTCTCTACGAGGGGAGAGGAATGAGAAGAAAGCTGGCACCCTACCACTCCAGGTACAAGAAACAGACGACTGATGGGAAACATCCACGCACTTGGGGATTTTTCACATGGGCCAAACCTTTCAAAGCATTTTCCATTATTTTCTTCTATTCTTCTCAGGAAGGTCTTTTCTGCCATGACGTCAGCGCCAGTGCACTCAGGCTCCGCCCCCCTTCAAGGATGAGGGTTTACGACCGCAACACGACACCGTTTCTGTGTCCTATGAGCCACAGAGCTGTAACTCACTTCAAAGGCAGGAGGCATCAAATCACAGCGCGCCCGTAAATTAACCTGTCCGCTGGCGGCCAATGGGAAGGCGGCTTTAAATCTTGGCTGTCGCGCTGGCGGCCAATGGAAAGACGGTGGCGGTAAATCTGTCAGGGCTCGTCTTTTAACGGTGTTGTGGTGTGGTTGGGGAATCCGCGGGGAGGGAGAGAGAAAGTGAGGAAGAGAAAATGACTGGGGGAGGGAGGATGGAGGAGGGCAAGGGGACTATGCATTAGAAAAAACGCTTGTCTCTACTTTCACTGGCAACGCCACAAAGGTGCGGGGCGTGCACGAACCGAACCCGACCAGAGCGAAACAGCTGATAGATGCAGTGAGACGTCTGAGCGTGGCCAGCAGAAAGGCCCACAAAGCTTCACAGCCCGAGTGGCTGCATCTGATGCCTACAGTCAAAATGACAGATGGCGTGTCGTTTGGTGCTCCACCGTCTGTGGTGTCCCCCCCCCCAGCCCAGGACGCCTCGCCATCAGGCGCCGCAGCCAAGCCCCTCGAATCACAGTCCAACCAAAGTAACCAGATGTGCCCCAGTGGTGGAGCTCCACGGAGAAGGATGGAGCCCACGGTGACACCGGAGCCCCAGGCCAGATCATTCTCCCAGCTTTCATGGAGCTCATCTGGAGCTTGCGTTCAGGAAGGAGGAAAGGTCTGGAGCATTCTGGCACCAGAGAGCAGACAACAGCAGAGGAAACACGTCAGCCTGAACGCCTGATCGGTGCACCGTTACCGTTGGTGACGCACCTTCATTTTTACATTATTAGCATCATAAATTCTTAAATAATTTCACCCACTTGCAATAACAGTCCATCAACAACCAAACTAAATATGAACTAAATTTGCAGCTGTACATTCTTACAAATGTGGTTTTTTTTCGGCAGATACATAAACATTGTGCAGCGCAGACAGACAATAGCGCAGCGGTGGAGGTGTTGTTTTTGGCCTGCCTGTCCCGGTGTGGCCATGACTCTAAATTCTATGGGAAACCATAAACAGACCCAGCGAGGGCAACCGGCGCCGTAAACCATGTCAAGCCGCAGAGCTGCCGCCGAAGCACAGGGATCATTCCTCATCCCCTTTGCACGCACCCATGCACGCACCCATGTACGCACGCACGCCCGAGCTCAGATGGAACAACCCACGCTCTCGGCAAGCTTTAATAATGCGTTTTAAAATGCTGGATTTACAAAAAAATCTGCTGATTTTGTTTAGGGGGTTTTTTTCTGAGTAAATGCTACTCAGCGACACACAAAATGCTGATTCTTTTGGTTGTATCTTTTTTAGGTTACACTTATATATCGATATCAGTCTCGACACGACCGCTTAGTGGAAACATGGAAGCCGTAGAAGCAGAATAGCCTAATTAATCTTAATGCTCCAGGTCATTAAACATCATGTGGGTCTTGGCCTTTGTCCTGCTCAGACAATATAACGGCACTTCCTTTATTATGTTTGCTGTATTAGGTCCAACGTGCCATCATTGTTTTTCCCCAGTGTTGTTTCTTCTGAGCAGGACAAGCTATTGGATGGTGTTCAGACCCATTGACTGTGACATAAAGACTCTGGAAGCTTACAGATGATGATAATTTATTGACTTTAATTCACACAGTTAGCTCACACACACACACACACACACGCACACACACACACACCCCGACGAGCCACTTTTTCACTGCATGCATCGATCAATTACAAGGCACTAGTCCACACATCTGACAAGTTTACTGCATGTTATGTACAGCATGTCACGGCACGGCGCCTCAGACTGTTGTACTTGCGCCTGTGTAATTAATATAAATTACCCCGCATTTTTTAAAATGATGGTGTGAGTCTGATTAGTAGGCTACTCACGCCCGGACGGTGCTGCAGGCCTATGGAGATGAAAACCGAATGGCATCTTGGGTGGGATCTGTTTCAAGCCCTTTTTCTCATCCTCACTGGGATCTGATCTAATCACATCTACTGCAGCCTGACCTTGTCCTCTTTGCCCTCCATGGCGACAGCAGCGTCAGCATTCGAGAGCCGAGTCGGTTTTGCATTAACGGATCCAGTCACAACATTGTCCCGTCTTCTGTCAGCCACTAAAACTGAGCAGGGAAATTCAAAATGGATGCATTCTCTGTAATCACTGTTCACACAGGCAACCGCACTTTTTAATGGCGTCTCAAAAAATCGTGAGCACCATACTTTTATACTCCTGATAAAAGTCCTTAAAATTAGCTCCCATCAAACAACCACAGCAAGATTAACACATTATTAGACGGGGGAGAAAAAAGAAAAAATTTCCCACCGGGCAAATGGAATGCTCTAATTAATACTCTGCATTCCAGCATCAACGCTTGTGTGTTCGTCTCCAACTGCTGCAGGCAACAGACACCCTCGACATCAAAAATATTCATTTCATCGCCGGGGCCTGTGCCAAAGGACTCATTTAAAGATGAAAGTGGATAAAAAGTGGCAGCGTGCCAGTTTATGAGAGTCATTTATTGGCTTCTGACTCAGACGTCCCACAGCATGCATGGACGCAAGAAGAGAGCCGAGTGTGGCTGCAGGAGCGAGAAGGAAAGACAGCCCAATTAACTCGACCTGCCGCTGCTGCTTGTGTCCAATGAGTTGAGAATGTTTGTATGGCCAGAAAAGAAAACCTCACAGAGGAGCTACCGGTATATAAATTCTCCCAGTAATGTTCTCATTGATGATTTCTTTTATATTCTCCTTCCAGTTCTCTACAGAGTATAAACCTCATCTGCATTAAAATGATGCTACAAATATGTAAAGTGGGGGTGTACGCGTTGAGGTAAAGAGCATAATCTACTATATAGATTTAATGGCGCCATATTTGCACGTAACACAGTAACTATGCTTCTGACTGCATGGGGGAGTGTCTGGATCTTTCCTGCCTTTCGTTTGTGTCTCTCGGTACCTCAAATCCTGCACTCTGCCGCAGACACCAGGAGATGGAACCCTTGCACTACTTTATCTCAGGCTGCGGGTTGACTTGCTGTACCGGAGCTCTGGAATGAGAAACACCAGCTTTGACATGCTTGGAAGATCATTTTGACATGTTTACATATCAGTGTTATTATATTTATTATGAGGTTTTGACAATAGAGGAGCTTCATACAGGTTTATATAAAAACAGAAATGTTTAAATCATCGGTACGACAGCAGTCATACACTGTTTTTAGATCCAATTTTCAAATCAAATTTGATTCGATTTGATATCCAATTTTAATGTAGATTCTGTGACAGTGTCTAGATACGTAAGATTTATTGACATGGAATGTTGTTGTTGAAGGTTTGTGCCGTTTATCCTCACATCAATCGTGTCATGAGAAAGTTTGTTCCAAAGAAAAAAGAATACAGACAGTCAGCACAGTTTTGTCAAGTAGTCCCGGGAGTGCGGATGCATCAGGCCGTGGTGCTGCCCAGAGCTCAGACTGACGGAGCAAATGACAGGAATGGAGGGATGGGGTTCAGTGCCATGAAGACTGGGATGAACGTGGGCTCGGTGGAGTGCAGATCTTCTATCGTAGGAGCGACCACTTGATCTGTTCTTTGGCAGACTGAAGAACCTGAAAGTTTGGAGAAGGTTTCACTTGTTAGATTTACTTAACAACACAAGTTTAACTGCACTTCAACAAGGAGTAAATAGTAATTGTGCACAAAACAGAGCAATAGCATCCTGAAGGATACTGACAGGAGAAGAAGAGAAGAGTGCTTAAATGAAGTCTTCTATTACCAGGTTACAGTGTAATGGCTTAACAGTCAATAAACTAATGGAGCTTATACATTTTATAGCAACAAGATTTTTTTTCCTTACCTGGGTGACTGTCTGCTCTGTTAAAGGCACATCGTCCCCCTAAAAGAAGAGTCAGGTGTAATTTTATTTATGATGGAACCGACTCAATGTTGAATATTTCTGAGACGAGAGAACGACATACTCTGAGGGCCACACGGTGCACCACTTGCTGGGGGTCACTCTCCAGAATCACCCTGAAGGAGGCAGTAAAGCATCACTCAACATTTCCAGATGTTGTCTTTTTCATCATGCCTTTTAAGAAGCTATCTTTTTTCTTTTCATGCTATAAAATAGTAAACACTGACTTTACAAATGTTTTATTCTTACTTACCCTCCATCAACAATTTCATCCACCGCTAGAAAAAGACCCTCCATATTCTCCAATAAAGCCCTCCTCTCCACGTTTTTTCTGAAGTGTTACAAAAGAGGGTGTAAGCTTTCAGAGATATATATTTTGTATAATATTTCAAAAAAAATTGCACTTGCAGAAACATACCTCAACATTTGACTGAGTGAATCAAAAAGGCAATTTAGAACAGCCATCAGCATGAGCTGTTGGAGAGAAATAAATACATGAAAACCTGTTCCCGTACAACTGTTTCAAAATCTGGGAAAAAAATTAATAAAGTGGCTTGGTTTGTCAAGATTTCACAAGACCCAGAGGCAGAAGAGTTTTGATCTTTTTATTTTTCACCTACAATTAACCTGACATCCATCAAGTGAAAAAATAAAACTCAGACATTAACGCGCAGAATAATTTATGGCAAAACTATGAACAATAAATTAAATTTACACTGCAGTTTTCCTCTGTTGGCAAGGAATTTGCATTATTTTTTACTGTCGTTCTGTCTTTTACTATCCTTCTGGCACTGGATCACAGTGATGATAATAATAATCAAAGTAACAACATTATGAAAAAAAAAAAAGAAACATGTTCTTGAAATTACCCACCTCGTTTTCATGGGAACTTCCTATGACGTAAAAGAAAAGGTCTATGTTGCTCTTGTAGACAACAGTGAGTCCCTCGAGTAAAGCTATCTCACCTACGAAATCACAAAAAGAAACCATTAGTTTTTTGGAAGGACAGATTCATGACAGTCATTAAATGCTTCTCTGATCTAAGTGCAGCTATGAGGCTTGCACCTATCAACTGTTCCTGTCTACAATGTCCAAATTTCAATGAGC